>NW_021024944.1:120271-134361 GCF_004153795.1 Camellia sinensis
TAGGGAACACTTTCCTCTACACTCCGGCGGGTGGAGATAGAATTATGGTGCTTAGTTCCATTTCTCATGCATAGGTTTAAAAACACTCGGCGACCACTATATTCGGACCTATGCTTGGATGATGGGCAATATGTAATATTATGGTGGTTTATACCATATCTCTTCAATAGGTTATAATACTCGGACACTTATTCAAAACCTCTGGATAGATGGCAGATATGTAATTAATGGTGTTTACTAGCCGATTTCTCATGCTAGGCTAAAACACTCGGAAACACTTATCTGACCCTCTTTGCATGATTGCCAGTATGTAATTATAGTGTTTACTTGCCATTCTCATGCATTAGAGTTTAAACACTCGGACACTTATTCGGACCCTCTTGGCATGATGGCAGGATTTGTAATTATGTGTTTATTTGCCATTTGTCATGCATTAGGGTTTAGACGCTCGGACCACTCATTCGGACCCTCTGGCATGGTGCAGAATGTAATTATGGTGTTTACTTCCCATTCTCATGCATTAGCGTTAAACACTCGGACACTTTATTTGGACCCTCTCGCATGATTGGCAGATATGTAATTATGTTGTTTAACTTGCCAATTTCTCATACATTAGGGCTTGAAAACACTCGGACACTTATTCGAACCCCTTGGATGAGGCAGATATGTATAATTATGGTGTTTATTTACCATTTCTCCATTAGGTTATAAACACTCGGACATTTATTCGGCCCTCTTGCATGATGCTTATTTTTCCATTTCTCTTGCATTGTGTATAATACTTTAGGACAATTATTCAGGACCCTCTTCCATGATGACCGATATGTAATTATGGGTTTAATCACCCATTCTCATGCTTAGGGTTTAAACACTCGGACACTTATTCCGACCCTCTTGTATCATGGCAGATATGTAATTATTTGGTTTACTTGCCATTTCTCATGCATTAGGTTTAAACACCGTACACATATTACGACCCTCTTGCATGATGGCGATATGTAATTGTTGGTGTTTATTTCCATTTCTCATGCATTAGGGTTAAACACTCGGACACTTATTCGGACACCCGCTTGGATGATGGCAGATATGTAATTATGGTGTTTATTTGCCATTTCTCTTTCAATTAGTATAAATACTGGGAAACTTATTCAGACCCTCTTTACATGATGGCAGGTTGAAGATGCGTTATTTACCATTTCTCAGCATTAGGTTTTAAACCTCGGTCTTTATTCGGACCCTCTTGCATGATGCAGATATGTAATTATGGTGTTACTTGCCATTTCCATGCATTGGGTTTAAACACTCGGACACTTATTCGGACCCTCTTGGATGATGCGTAGATTTGTAATTATGGTGTTTTATTTTGCCATTTGTCATGTATTAGGGTTTAACGCTTCGGACATTTTTTTGACCCTCTTGCATGATGGCAAGATATGTAATATGGTGTTTATTTGCCATTTCTCATGCATTAGGGTTTAGAACTCGGACCACTTATCCGGACCCTCTTGGATCGGTTGGCAGATTTTAATTATGGGTGTTTATTTGCATTTAGTCATGCATTAGGGGGTTTAAACGCTCGGACACCTATTCGGACCCTCTTGATGGTGGCCAGATATTAATTATGGGTATGTTTCCATTTCTATGCATTAGTGTTTTAAAACTCGGACACTTATCGGACTTCTTGGATGATGGCAGATATGTTAATTATGTGTTTTATTTGCCCATTTCTCTTCAGTTAGGTTATAAAATACTCGAACACTTATTTCAAACCCTCTTGCATGATGGCCATATGTAATTTATGGTGTTTACTTGCCGTTTCTCATGCATTAGGCTTAAACACTCTGACACTTATTCTAACCCTTCTTTGCATGATTGCAGATATGCAATTATTCGGTGTTTACTTGCCATTGTCTCATGCCATTAGAGTTTTAAACACTCCAACACTTATTCGACCATCTCGGATTTATGGCAGTATTTGTTAATTATGGTTGTTTATGCCATTTGTCCATGCATTGGGTTTTAAACGCTCGACACTTTTTTTGGGCCCTCTTGCATGGTGGCAAGATATTAATTATGGTGTTTACTTTGCCATTTCTCATGCATTAGGGTTTAAACCTCGGACAACTTATTTGGACCCTCTGCATGTGGCAGATATGTAATTAGTTGTTTACTTGCCATTTCTCATACATTAGGGCTTAAACGCTGGACACTTATTCGAACCCGTGGGCGTTGCATTGACGGCAGATATGTAATTATGGTGTTATTACCATTTCTCATGCATTAGGGGTTTAAACACTCGGACATTTATTCGGACCCTCTTGCATGGATTGGCAGATATGTAATTATGCGTGTTTAGTGCCATTTCTTATTCGATGCATTAGGGTTTAAACACTCAGACACTTATTGGACCCTCTTGCATGATGCAGATATTGTAATTATGGTTGTTTATTTGCCATTTCTCATGCATTAGGGTTTAAACACTCGGACACTTATTCGGACCCGCTTGGATGATGGCAGATATGTAATTATGGTGTTTACTTGCCATTTCTCATGCATTAGGGTTTAAACACTCGGACACTTATTCCGACCCTCTTGTATTATGGCGGATATGTAATTATGGTGTTTACTTGCCATTTCTCATGCATTAGGGTTTAAACACCCATACACACATTACGACCCTCTTGCATGATGGCAGATATGTAATTGTGGTGTTTATTTTCCATTTCTCATGCATTAGGGTTTAAACAGTCGGACACATATTCGGACCCGCTTGGATGATGGCAGATATGTAATTATGGTGTTTATTTGCCATTTCTCTTCAATTAGGTTATAAATACTCGGAAACTTATTCATACCCTCTTGCATGATGGCAGATATGTAAGTATGGTGTTTGTTTACCATTTCTCATGCATTAGGGCTTAAACACTCGGACAATTATTCGGACCCTCTTCCATGACGGCAGATATGTAATTATGGTGTTTACTTGCCGTTTCTCAGGCATTGGGGCTTAAACACTCGGACACTTATTCTGACCCTCTTGCATGATTGCAGATATGTAATTATGGTGTTTACTTGCCATTTCTCATGCATTAGAGTTTAAACACTCGGACACTTATTTGGACCCTCTTGGATGATTGAAGATTTGTAATTATGGTGTTTATTTGTCATTTGTCATGCATTAGGGTTTAAACGCTCGGACACTTATTCGGACCCTCTTGAATGGTGGCAGATATGTAATTATGGTGTTTACTTGCCATTTCTCATGCATTAGGGTTTAAACACTCGGACACTTATTTGGACCCTCTTGCATGATGGCAGATATGTAATTATGTTGTTTTCTTGCCATTTCTCATACATTATGGCTTAAACACTCGGACACTTATTCGAACCCTCTTGCATGATGGCAGATATGTAATTATAGTGTTTATTTACCATTTCTCATGCATTAGGGTTTAAACACTCGGACATTTATTCGGACCCACTTGCATGATGGCAGATATGTAATTATGGTGTTTACTTGCCATTTCTCATGCATTATGGTTTAAACACTCAAACACTTATTTGGACGCTCTTGCATGATGGCAGATATGTAATTATGGTGTTTATTTGCCATTTCTCTTCCATTAGTGTATAAATACTCGGACAATTATTCCGACCCTCTTCCATGATGACCGATATGTAATTATGGTGTTTAATCGCCATTTCTCATGCATTAGGGTTTAAACACTCGGACACTTATTCCGACCCTCTTGTATTATGGCGGATATGCAATTATGGTGTTTACTTGCCATTTCTCATGCATTAGGGTTTAAACACCCGTACACATATGACGACCCTCTCGCATGATGGCAGATATGTAATTGTGGTGTTTATTTTCCATTTCTCATGCATTAGGGTTTAAACACTCGGACACATATTCGGACCCGCTTGGATGATGGCAGATATGTAATTATGGTGTTTATTTGCCATTTCTCTTCAATTAGGTTATAAATACTCGGAAACTTATTCATACCCTCTTGCTTGATGGCAGATATGTAAGTATGGTGTTTGTTTACCATTTCTCATGCATTAGGGCTTAAACACTCGGGCAATTATTCGGACCCTCTTCCATGATGGCAGATTTGTAATTATGGTGTTTATTTGCCATTTGTCATGCATTATGGTTTAAACGCTCGGACACTTATTCGGACCCTCTTGCCTGGTGGCAGATATGTAATTAGTGGTGTTTACCTGCCATTTCTCATGCATTAGGGTTTAAACACTTGGACACTTATTCCGACCCTCTTGCATGATGGCAGATATGTAATTATGTTTTTTACTGGCCATTTCTCATACATTAGGGCTTAAACACTCGGACACTTATTTGAACCCTCTTGCATGATGGCAGATATGTAATTATGGTGTTTATTTACCATTTCTCATGCATTAGGGTTTAAACACTCGGACACTTATTCGGACCCTCTTGGATCATGGCAGATTTGTAATTATGGTGTTTATTTGCCATTTGTCATGCATTAGGGTTTAAACGCTTGAACACTTATTCGGACCCTGTTGCACGGTGGCAGATATGTAATTATGGTGCTTAGTTTCCATTTCTCGTGCATTAGGGCTTAAACACTCGGACACTTATTCGGACCTGCTTGGATGATGGCAGATATGTAATTATGGTGTTTATTTACCATATCTCTTCAATTAGGTTATAAATACTCGGACACTTATTCAAACCCTCTTGCATGACGATAGATATGTAATTATGGTGTTTACTTACCGTTTCTCATGCATTAGGGCTTAAACACTTGGACACTTATTCTGACCCTCTTGCATGATTGCAGATATGCAATTATGGTGTTTACTTGCCATTTCTCATGCATTAGAGTTTAAACACTCGGACACTTATTCGGACCCTCTTGGATGATGGCAGATTTGTAATTATGTTGTTTACTTGCCATTTCTCATACATTAGGGCTTAAACACTCGGACACTTATTCGAACCCTCTTGGATGATGGCAGATATGTAATTATGATGTTTATTTACCATTTCTCATGCATTAGGGTTTAAACACTCGGACATTTATTCTGACCCTCTTGCATGATGGCAGATATGTAATTATGGTGTTTACTTGCCATTTCTCATGGCTTAGGGTTTAAACACTCAGACACTTATTTGGACCCTCTTGCATGATGGCAGATATGTAATTATGGTGTTTATTTGCCATTTCTCTTGCTTTAGTGTATAAATACTCGGACAATTATTCAGACCCTGTTCCATGATGACCGATATGTAATTATGGTGTTTAATCGCCATTTCTCATGCATTAGGGTTTAAACACTCGGACACTTATTCCGACCCCCTTGTATCATGGCGGATATGTAATTATGGCGTTTACTTGCCATTTCTCATGCATTAGGGTTTAAACACCCGTACACATATTACGACCCTCTTGCATGGTGGCAGATATGTAATTATGGTGTTTACTTGCCATTTCTCATGCATTAGGGCTTAAACACTCGGACACTTATTTCGACCCTCTTGCATGATTGCAGATATGTAATTACGTGTTTACTTGCCATTTCTCATGCATTAGGGTTTAAACACTCGGACACTTATTCGGACCCTCTTGGATGATGGCAGATTTGTAATTATGCTGTTTATTTGCCATTTGTCATGCATTAGGGTTTAAACGCTCGGACACTTATTCGGACCCTCTTGAATGGTGGCAGATATGTAATTATGGTGTTTACCTGCCATTTCTCATGCATTAGTGTTTAAACACTTGGACACTTATTTGGACCCTCTTGCATGATGGCAGATATGTAATTATGTTGTTTACTGGCGATTTCTCATACATGAGGGCTTAAACACTCGGACACTTATTCGAACCCTCTTGCATGATGGCAGATATGTAATTATGGTGTTTATTTACCATTTCTCATGCATTAGGGTTTAAACACTCGGACACTTATTCGGACCTGCTTGGATGATGGCAGATATGTAATTATGGTGTTTATTTGCCATTTGTCATGCATTAGGGTTTAAACACTCGGACACTTATTCGGACCTGCTTGGATGATGGCAGATATGTAATTATGGTGTTTATTTGCCATTTGTCATGCATTAGGGTTTAAACACTCGGACACTTATTCGGACCTGCTTGGATGATGGCAGATATGTATATTAGTTTCCATTTCTCATGCATTAGGGTTTAAACACTCGGACACTTATTCGGACCTGCTTGGATGATGGCAGATATGTAATTATGGTGTTCATTTGCCATATCTCTTCAATTAGGTTATAAATACCCGGACACTTATTCAAACCCTCTTCCATGATGGCAGATATGTAATTATGGTGTTTACTTACCGTTTCTCATGCATTAGGGCTTAAACACTCGGACACTTATTCCAACCCTCTTGCATGATTGCAGATATGTCATTATGGTGTTTACTTGCCATTTCTCATGCATTAGAGTTTAAACACTCGGACACTTTATTCGGACTCTCTTGCATGATGGCAGATATGTAATTATGGTGTTTATTTGCCATTTGTCATGCATTAGGGTTTAAACGCTCGGACACTTATTCGGACCCTCTTGCATGGTGGCAGATATGTAATTATGGTGTTTACTTCCCATTTCTCATGCATTAGGGTTTAAACACTCGGACACTTATTTGGACCCTCTTGCATGATGGCAGATGTGTAATTATGTTGTTTACGTGCCATTTCTCATACATTAGGGCTAAAACACTCGGACACTTATTCGAAGCCTCTTGCATGACGGCATATATGTAATTATGGTGTTTATTTACCATTTCTCATGCATTAGGGTTTAAACACTCGGACATTTATTCGGACCCTCTTGCATGATGGCAGATATGTAATTATGGTGTTTACTTGCCATTTCTCATGCATTTGGGTTTAAACACTCAGACACTTATTTGGACCCTCTTGCATGATGGCAGGTATGTAATTATGTTGTTTATTTGCCATTTCTCTTGCATTAGTGTATAAATACTCGGACAATTATTCAGATCCTCTTCCATGATGACCGATATGTAATTATGGTGTTTAATTGCCATTTCTCATGCATTAGGGTTTAAACACCCGTACACATATTACGACCCTCTTGCATGATGGCAGATATGTAATTATGGTGTTTACTTGCCATTTCTCATGCATTAGGGTTTAAACACTCGGACATTTATTTGGACCCTCTTGGATGATGGCAAATTTGTAATTATGGTGTTTATTTTGCCATTTGTCATGCATTAGGGTTTAAACGCTCGGACACTTATTCGGACCCTCTTGCATGGTGGCATATATGTAATTATGGTGTTTAGTTGCCATTTCTCATGCAGTAGGTTTTAAACTCTCGAACACTTATTTGGACCCTCTTGCATGATGGTAGATATGTAATTATGTTGTTTACTTGCCATTTCTCATACATTAGGGCTTAAACACTCGGACACTTATTCGAACCCTCTTGCATGATGGCAGATATGTAATTATGGTGTTTATTTACCATTTCTCATGCATTAGGGTTTAAACACTCGGACACTTATTCCGACCCTCTTGCATGATTGCAGATATGTAATTATGGTGTTTACTTGCCATTTCTCATGCATTAGGGTTTAAACACTCGGCCACTTATTCGGACCCTCTTGGATGGTGGCAGATTTGGAATTATGGTGTTTATTTGCCATTTGTCTTGCATTAGGGTTTAAACGCTCGGACACTTATTCGGACCCACTTGCATGGTGACAGATATGTAATTATGGTGTTCACTTGCCATTTCTCATGCATTAGTGTTTAAACACTCGGACACTTATTTGCACCCTTTTGCATGATGGCAGATATGTAATTATGTTGTTTACTTGCCATTTCTCGTACATTAGGGCTTAAACACTCGGACACTTATTCGAACCCTCTTGCATGATGGCAGATATGTAATTATGGTGTTTATTTACCATTTCCGATGCAGTAGGGTTTAAACACTCGGACATTTATTCGGACCCTCTTGCATGATGGCAGATATGTAATTATTGTGTTTAATCGCCATTTCTCATGCATTAGGGTTTAAACACTCGGACACTTATTCCGACCCTCATGTATTATGGCAGATATGTAATTATGGTGTTTATTTGCCATTTCTCATGCATTAGGGTTTAAACACCCGTACACATATTACGACCCTCTTGCATGATGGCAGATATGTAATTATGGTGTTTATTTTCCATTTTCTCATGCATTAGGGTTTAAATACTTGGACACTTATTCAGACCCTCTTGCATGATGGCAGATATGTAATTATGGTGTTTACTTGCCATTTCTCAGGCTTTAGGGTTTAAACACTCGGACTCTTATACCGACACTCTTGCATGATGGCAGATATGTAATTATGGTGTTTACTTGCCATTTCTCATGCATTAGGGTTTAAACACTCGGACATTTATTTGGACCCTCTTGGATGATGGCAAATTTGTAATTATGGTGTTTATTTTGCCATTTGTCATGCATTAGGGTTTAAACAATCGGACACTTATTCGGACCCTCTTGCATGGTGGCAGATATGTAATTATGGTGTTTACTTGCCATTTATCATGCATTAGGGCCTCAACACTCGAACAATTATTCGGACCATCTTGCATGATGGCAGATATGTAATTGTGGTGTTTATTTGCCATTTCACATGCATTAGGGTTTAAACGGTTGGACATTTATTCGGACCCTATTGCATGATGGCAGATATATAATTATGTTTTTTATTTGCCATTTCGCATGCATTACGGTTTAAACACTCGGACACTTATTCGGACCCTCCTGCATGATGGTAGATATGTAATTATGGTGTTTAATTGCCATTTCTCATGCATTAGGGCTTAAACACTCGGACACTTTTTCGGACCCTCTTGCATGATGGCAGATATGTAATTATGGTGTTTATTAGCCATTTCTCATGCATTAGGGTTCAAACACTCGGACACTTATTCGGACCCTCTTGGATGATGGCAGATATGTAATTATGGTGTTTACTTGCCATTTCTCATGCACTAGGGTTTAAACACTCGGACACTTATTCGGACCATTTTGGAAGATGGCAGATATGCAATTATGGTGTTTATTCGCCCTTTCTCTTGCATTAGGGTATAAATACTCGGACACTTATTCAGACCCTTTTGCATGATGGCAGATATGTAATTATGTTGTTTAATTGCCATTTCTCATGCATTAGGGTTTAAACACTCGGACACTTATTCCGACCCTGTTGCATGATGGCAGATATGTAATTATGGTGTTTACTTGCCATTTGTCATGCATTGGGGTTTAAACCCTTAGACACTTATTCGGACCCTCATGCATGATGGCAGAAATGTAATTATGGTGTTTAGTTGCCTTTTCTCATGCATTAGGGTTTAAACACTCGGACACTTATTCGGAGCCTCTTGCATGACGGCAGATACGTAATTACGGCGTTTACTTGCCATTTCCCATGCATTAGGGTTTAAACACTCGGACACTTATTCAGACCCGCTTACATGATGGCATATATGTAATTATGGTGTTTTCTTGCCATTTCTCATGCATGAGGGTTTAAACACTCGGACACTTATTCGGAGCTTCTTGCTTGATGGCAGATGTGTAATTATGGTGTTTATTTTCCATTTCTCTTGCATTAGGGTATGAATACTCGGACACTTATTCAGACCCGCTTGCAAGATGGCAGATTTGTAATTATGGTGTTTACTTGCCATTTCTCATGCATTTGGGCTTAAACACTCGGACATTTACTCGGACGTTGTTGCATGATGGCAGATATGTAATTATGGTGTTTATTTGCCATTTCTCATGCATTAGGGTTTAAACACACGAACACTTATTCGGACCCCCTTGCAGGATGACAGATATGTAATTATGGTGTTTATTTGCCTTTTATGATGCATTAGGGTTTAAACACTCGGAGATTTATTCGGACCCCCTGGAATGATGGCAGATATGTAATTACGGTGTTTACTTGCCATTTCTCATGCATTAGGGTTTAAACACTCGGTCACTTATTTGGGCCCTCTTTCATGATGGCAGATATGTAGTTATGGTGTTTACGTGCCATTTCCCATGCATTAGGGCTTAAACACTCGGACACTTGTTCGGACCCTCTTGCATGATGGCAGATATGTAATTATGGTGTTTACTTGTCATTTCTCATGCATTACGGCTTAAACACTTGGACACTTATTCGGACCCTCTTGCATGATGGCATATATGTAATTATGGTGTTTATTTTCCATTTCTCATGCATTAGGGTTTAAACACTCGGACACTTATTCGGACCGTCTTGGATGATGGCAGATATGTAATTATGGTGTATACTTGCGATTTCTCATGTATTAGGGCTTAAACACTCGGACACTAATTTGGACCCTCTTGCACGATGGTAGATATGTAATTATCGTGTTAATTTGCCATTTCTCATCCATTAGGGTTCAAATACTCGGACACTTATTCGGACCCTCTTGCATGATGGCAGATATGTAATTATGGTGTTTACTTGCCATTTCTCATGCATTAGGGTTTAAACACTCGGACATTTATTTGGGCCCTCTTTCATGATGGCAGATATGTAATTATGGTGTTTACTTGCCATTTCTCATGCATTAGGGCTTAAACACTCGGACACTTATTCGGACCCTCTTGCATGATGAGAGATACGTAATTATGGTGTTTACTTGCCATTTCTCATGAATTAGGGCTTAAACACTCGGACACTTATTCTGACCCCCTTGCATGATGGCAGATATGTAATTATGGTGTTTACTTGCCATTTCTCATGTATTAGGGTTTAAACACTCGGACACTTATTTGGACCCTCTTTAATGATGGCAGATATGTAGTTATGGTGTTACTTGCCATTTCCCATGCATTAGGGCTTAAACACTCGGACACTTATTCGGACCCTCTTGCATGATGGCAGATCTGTAATTATGGTGTTTACTTCTCATTTCTCTTGCATCAGGGCTTAAACACTCGGACACTTATTTGGACCCTCTTGCATGATGGCAGATATGTAATTGTGGTGTTTACATGCCATTTCTCATGCATTAGGGTTTAAACCATTGGACACTTATTTGGACCATCATGCATGATGGCAGATATGTAATTATGTTGTTTTCTTGCCATTTCTCATGCATTAGGGCTTAAACCCTCGGACACTTATTCGGACCCTCTTGCAAGATGGCAGATATTTTATTGTTGTGTTTATTTGCCATTTCTCATGCATTGGGGTTTAAACACTCGGACATTTATTCGGACCCTCATGCATGATGGCAGATATGTAATTATGGTGTTTACTTTCCATTTGTCATGCATTGGGGTTTAAACACTCGGAGACTTGTTCCGACCCTCTTGCATGTGGGCAAATATGTAATTATGCTGTTTGCTTGCCATTTCTCATGCATTAGGGTTTAAACACTCGGACACTTGTTTGGACCCTCTTGCATGATGGCAGATGTGTAATTATGGTGTTTGTTTGCCATTTCTGTTGCATTACGATATAAATACTCGGACACTTATTCAGACCCTTTTGCAAGAGGGCAGATATGTAATTATGGTGTTTACTTGCCATTTCTCATGCATTAGGGCTAAAACACTCGGACACTTGTTCCGAGCCTCTTGCATGAGGGCAAATATGTAATTATGCTGTTTACTTGCCATTTCTCATGCATTAGGGTTTAAACACTCGGACACTTATTCGGACCGTCTTGCATGTTGGCAGGTATGTAAATATGGTGTTTACTTGCCATTTCTCATGCATTTGGGCTTAAACACTCGGACACTTATTCTGACCCTCTTACATGAGGGCCGATATGTAATTATGGTGTTTACTTGCCATTTCTCATGCATTTGCGTTTAAACACCCGGACACTTTTCGGACCCTCTTGCATGATGGCAGATGTGTAATTGTGGTGTTGATTTGCCATTTCTCTTGCATTACGGTATAAATACTCGGAAACTTATTCAGACCCTTTTGCAAGATGGCAGATATGTAATTATGGTGTTTTCTTGCCATTTCTCTTGCATTAGGGCTTAAACACTCGGACACTTCTTCGGACCCTCTTGCATGATGGCAGATATGTAATTATGGTGTTTATTTGCCATTTCTCATGCATTAGGGTTTAAACACTGGGACACTTATTCGGACCCTCTTGGATGATGGCAGATATGTATTTATTGTGTTTACTTGCCATTTCTCATGGATTAGGGTTTAAACACTCAGACACTTATTCTTACCCACTTGTGTGAGGGCAGATATGTAATTATGGTGTTTATTTTCCATTTCTCATGCATTAGGGTTTAAACACTCGGACCCTTATTTAGACCCTCTTGCATGATTGCAGATATGTAATTATGGTGTTTATTTTCCATTTCTCATGCATGAGGGTTTAAATACTCGGACACTTAATCTGACCCTCTTGCATAGTGGCA
Organism: Camellia sinensis; assembly: GCF_004153795.1. Lineage (NCBI taxonomy): Eukaryota > Viridiplantae > Streptophyta > Magnoliopsida > Ericales > Theaceae > Camellia > Camellia sinensis. The sequence goes on from NW_021024944.1 coordinate 132,750, forward strand.
GATATGTAATTATGTTGTTCACTTGCCATTTCTCATGCATTAGGGTTTAAACACTCGTACATTTCTTCGGACCCTCTTGCATGATGCCAGATATGTAATTATGGTATTTATTTGCCATTTCTCTTGCATTAGGTTATAAATACTCGGAGACTTATTCAGACCCGCTTGCATGACGGCAGATATGAAATTATCGTGTTTACTTGCCATTTCTCACGCATTAGGGCGTAAAAACTTGGACACTTATTCGGACCCCCTTGCATAATGGCAGATATGTGATTCTGGTGTTTATTTGCCATTTCTCAGGCATTAGGGTTTAAACCATCGGACACTTATTTGGACCCTCTTGCATGATGGCAGATATGTAGTTATGTTGTTTACTTGCCATTTCTCTTGCATTGGGGCTTAAACACTCGGACACTTAGTCGGACCCTCTTGCATGATGCTAGATATGTAATTATGGTGTTTATTTGCCATATCTCATGCATTGGGGTTCAAACACTCGGACACTTATTCGAACCGTCTTGCATGATGGCAGATATGTAATTATGTTGTTTACTTGCCATTTCTCATGCATTAGGGCTTAAACACTCGGACATTTATTCAGACCCACTTGCATGATGACAGATATGTAATTATGGTGTTTCTTTGCCATTTCTCATGCAGTAGGGTTTAAACACTCGGACACTTATTCCGACCCTCTTGCATTATGGCAGATATATAATTGCCTTTCTCATGCATTAGGGTTTAAACACTCGTACATTTCTTCGGACCCTCTGCATGATGCCAGATATGTAATTATGGTATTTATTGCCATTTCTCTTGCATTAGGTTATAAATACTCGGAGACTTAATTCAGACCGCTTGCATGACGGCAGATATGAAATTATCGGTGTTTACTTGCCATTTCTCACGCATTAGGGCGTAAAAACTTGGACACTTATTCGGACCCCCTTGCATAATGGCAGATATGTGATTTGGTGTTTATTTGCCATTTCTCAGGCATTAGGGTTTAAACCATCGGACACTTATTTGGACCCTCTTGCATGATGGCAGATATGTAGTTATGTTGTTTACTTGCCATTTCTCTTGCATTGGGGCTTAAACACTCGGACACTTAGTCGGACCCTCTTGCATGATGCTAGATATGTAATTATGGTGTTTATTTGCCATATTCTCATGCATTGGGGTTCAAACACTCGGACACTTATTCGAACCGTCTTGCATGATGGCAGATATGTAATTATGTTGTTACTTGCCATTTCTCATGCATTAGGGCTTAAACACTCGGACATTTATTCAGACCCACTTGCATGATGACAGATATGTAATTATGGTGTTTCTTTGCCATTTCTCATGCAGTAGGGTTTAAACACTCGGACACTTATTTGGACCCTCTTGCATGATGGCAGATATGTAATTATGTTGTTTACTTGCCATTTTCTCATGGCATTAGGCTTAAACACTCGGACACTTATTCGGACAATCTTGCATGATGCCAGATATGTAATTATGGTGTTTATTTGCCAATTCTCATGCATTAGTGTTTAAACACTCGGACACTTATTCGGGACCCTCTTGCATGATGGCAGATATGTATTATGGTGTTTACTTG
>NW_021024944.1:134386-156459 GCF_004153795.1 Camellia sinensis
TTTCCATTTCTCACGCATTAGGGTTTAAACATTCGGACACTTATTCGGATCCTCTTGCATGATAGCAGATATGTAATTTTGCTGTTTGTTTGCCATTTCTCGTGTAATAGGATTCGATTATTCGTATGGGGTTTAGGACCCTTTTGCATGATGGCAGATATGTAATTATGGTGTTTATTTGCCATTTCTCATGCATTAGGGTTTAAACACTCAGACACTTATTCTGACCCCCTTGCGTGAGGGAAGATATGTAATTATGGTGTTTATTTGCCATTTCTCATGCATTAGGGCTTAAACACTCGGACACTTATTCAGACCCTCTTGCATGATTGCAGATATGTAATTATGGTGTTTATTTGCCATTTCTCACGCATTAGGGTTTAAATACTCGGACACTTATTCTGACCCTCTTGCATAGTGGCAGATATGTAATTATGGTGTTCACTTGCCATTTCTCATGCATTAGGGTTTAAACACCCGTACATTTCTTCGGACCCTCTTGCATGATGCCAGATATGTAATTATGGTATTTATTTGCCATTTCTCTTGCATTAGGTTATAAATACTCGGACAGTTATTCAGACCCGCTTGCATGATGGCAGATATGAAATTATCGTGTTTACTTGCCATTTCTCATGCATTAGGGCGTAAACACTTGGACTCTTATTCGGACCCCCTTGCATAATGACAGATATGTAATTATGGTGTTTATTTGCCATTTCTCAAGCATTAGGGTTTAAACCATCGGACACATATTTGGACCCTCTTGCATGATGGCAGATATGTAGTTATGTTCTTTACTAGCCATTTCTCTTGCATTGGGGCTTAAACATTCGGACACTTAGTCGGACCCTCTTGCATGATGCTGGATATGTAATTATGGTGTGTATTTTCCATTTCTCATGCATTGGGGTTTAAACACTCGGACACTTATTCGGACCCTCTTGCATGATGGCAGATATGTAATTATGTTGTTTACTTGCCATTTCTCATGCATTAGGGCTTAAACACTCGAACACTTATTCGGACCCTCTTGCACGATGCTAGATATGTAATTCTGGTGTTTGTTTGCCAATCCTCATGCATTGGGGTTTAAACATTCGGACACTTATTCGGATCCTCTTGCATGATTACAGATTTGTAATTATGGTGTTTACTTGCCATTTCTCATGCATTGGGGTTTAAACACTCGAACACTTATTCGGACCCTCTTGCACGATGGCGTATATGTAATTATGGTGTTAATTTGCCTTTTCTCATCCATTACGGTTTAAATACTCGGACACTTATTCGGACCCTCTTGCATGATGGCAGATATGTAATTATGGTGTTTGCTTGCCATTTTCCATGCATTAGGGTTTAAATACTAGGACACTTATTCCGACCCTCTTGCATGAGGGCAGATGTGTAATTATGGTGTTTATTTGCCGTTTCTCTTGCATTAGGGTATAAATACTCGGACACTTATTCAGACCCTCTTGCATGATGACAGATATGTCATTATGGTGTTTAATCGCCATTTCTCATGCATTAGGGTTTAAACACTCGGACACTTATTTGGACCCTCTTGCATGATGGCAGATATGTAATTATGTTGTTTACTTGCCATTTCTCATGCATTAGGGCTTAAACACTCACACACTTATTCGGACCCTCTTGCATGATGCTAGATATGTAATTACGGTGTTTATTTGCCATTTGTCATGCATTGGGGTTTAAACATTCGGACACTTATTCGGACCCTCTTGCATGATGGCATATTTGTAATTATGGTGTTTACTTGGCAATTCTCATGCATTAGGGTTTAAACACTCGGACACTTATTCGGACCCTCTTGCATGATGGCAGATCTGTAATTATGGTGTTTACTTGCCATTTCTCATGCATTAGGGTTTAAACATTCGGACACTTATTCGGACCCTCTTGGACGATGACAGATATGTAATTATGGTGTTTACGTGCCATTTCTTTTCAATTAGGTTATAAATATTCGGACACTTATTCAGACCCTCTTGAATAATGGCAGATATGTAATTATGGTGTTTACTTGCCATTTCTCATGCATTAGGGCTTAAACATCGTACACTTATTCGGACCCTTTTGCATGATGGCAGATATGTAATTATGGTGTTTATTTTCCATTTCTCATGCATTAGGGTTTAAACAGTCGGACACTTATTCGGACCCGCTTGCGTGAATATGTAATTATGGTGTTTATTTGCCATTTCTCAAGCATTACGGTTTAAATACTCTGACACTTATTCGGACCCTCTTGCATGATGGCAGATATGTAATTATGGTGTTTAGTTGCCATTTCTCATGCATTAGGGTTTAAACACTCGGACATTCATTCAGACCCTTTTGCATGATGACAGATATGTAATTATGGTGTTTAGTTGCCATTTCACACGCATTTGGGTTTAAACACTCGGACACTTATTCGAACCCTTTTGCATGATGGCAGATATGTAATTATGTTGTTTATTTGCCATTTCTCATGCATTAGGGCTTAAACACTCGGACACTTATTCGGACCCTCTTGCATTATGCCAGATATGTAATTATGGGGTTTATTTGCCATTTCTCATGCATTAGTGTTTAAACACTCAGACACTTATTCGGACCCTCTTGCATGATGGCAGAAATGTAATTATGGTGTTAACTTCCCATTTCTCATGCATTAGGGTACAAACACTCGGACACTTATTCGGACCCTCTTGCACGATGGCAGATATGTAATTATGGTATTTATTTGCCATTTCTCTTGCATTAGGTTATAAATACTCGGATGCTTATTCAGACCCGCTTGCATGTTGGCAGATATGTAATTATCGTGTTTACTTGCCATTTCTCATGCATTAGGGCGTAAACACTCGGACACTTATTCGGACCCCCTTGCATAATGGAAGATATGTAATTATGGTGTTTATTTGTCATTTCTGATGCATTAGGGTGTAAACCATCGGACACTTATTTGGACCCCCTGGCATGATGGCAGGCATGTAATTATGTTGTTTACTTGCCATTTCTCATGCATTCGGGCTTAAACACTCGGACACTTATTCGGACCCTCTTCCATCACGGCAGATTTGTAATTATGGCGTTTACTTGCCATTTCTCCTGCAGTACGGCTTAAACACTCGGACACTTATTCGAACCCTTTTGCATGATGCCAAATATGTAATTATGGTGTTTATTTGCCATTTCTCATGCATTAGGGTTTAAACACTCGGACACTTATTCGGACGCTGTTGCATGATGACAGATATGTAATTATGGTGTATACTTGCCATTTCTCATGCAGTAGGGTTTAAACCATCGGACACTTATTTGGACCCTCTTGCATGATGGCAGAGATGTAATTATGTTGTTTACTTGCCATTTCTCATGCATTAGGGCTTAAACACTCGGACACTTATTCGGACCCTCTTGCACGATGGCAAATATGTAATTATGGTGTTTATTTGCCATTTCTCAAGCATTACGGTTTAAATACTCTGACACTTATTCGGACCCTCTTGCATGATGGCAGATATGTAATTATGGTGTTTATTTGCCATTTCTGATGCATTAGGGTTTAAACACTCAGACACTTATTCTGACCCTCTTGCGTGAGGGCAGCTATGCAATTATGGTGTTTATTTTCCATTTCTCATGCATTAGGGCTTAAACACTCGGACACTTATTCGGACCCTCTTGCATGATTGCAGATATGTAATTATGGTGTTTATTTGCCATTTCTCATGCATTAGGGTTTAAATGCTCGGACACTTATTCAGACCCTCTTGCATGGTGGGAGATATGTAATTATGGTGTTCACTTGCCATTTCTCATGCATTAGGGTTTAAACACTCGTACACTTCTTCAGACCCTCTTGCATGATGGCAGATAGGTAATCATGGTATTTATTTTCAATTTCCCTTGCATTCGGTTATAAATACTCGGATACTTATTCAGACCCGCTTGCATGTTGGCAAATATGTAATTATCGTGTTTACTTGCCATTTCTCATGCATTAGGGCGTAAACACTCGAACACTTATTCGGACACCCTTGCATAATGGCAGATATGTAATTATGGTGTTTATTTGTCATTTCTCATGCATTAGGGTTTAAACCATCGGACACTTATTTGGACCCTCTTGCATGATGGCAGATATGTAATTATGTTGTTTACTTGCCATTTCTCATTCATTAGGGCTTAAACACTCGGACACTTATTCGGACCCTCTTGCATGATGCTAGATATGTAATTATGGTGTTTGTTTGCCATTTGTCATGCATTGGGGTTTAAACATTTGGACACTTATTCGGATCCTCTTGGATGATGACAGATATGTAATTATGGTGTTTACTAGCCATTTCTCATGCATTGGGGTTTAAACACTCGGACACTTATTCGGACCCTCTTGCATGAAGGGAGATATGTAATTACAGTGTTAATTTACCATTTCTCATCCACTAGGGTTTAAATACTCGGACACTTATTCGGACCCTCTTGCATGATGGCAGATATGTAATTATGGTGTTTACTTCCCATTTCTCATGTATTAGGGTTTAAACACTCGGACACTTATTCCGACCCTCTTTCATGAGGGCAGATGTGTAATTATGGTGTTTATTTGCCATTTCTCATGCATTAGGGTATAAATACTCGGACACTTATTCCGACCCTCTAGCATGATGACAGATATGAAATTATGGTGTTTAATCGCCATTTCTCATGCATTACGGCGTAAACACTCGGACACTTATTCGGACCCCCTTGCATAATGGCAGATATGTAATTATGGTGTTTATTTGCCATTTCTCATGCATTAGGGTTTAAACCATCGGACACTTATTTGGACCCTCTCGCATGATGGCAGATATGTAATTATGTTGTTTACTTGTCATTTCTCATGCATTAGGGCTTAAACACTCGGAAACTTATTCGGACCCTCTTGCATCACGGCAGATTTGTAATTATGGCGTTTACTTGCCATTTCTCATGCATTAGGGCTTAAACACTCGGACACTTATTCGGACCCGCTTGCATGATGGCAGATATTTAATTATGGTGTTTATTTGCCATTTCTCATGCATGAGGGTTTAAACACTCGGACACTTATTCGGATGCTCTTGCATGATGACAAATATGTATTTATGGTGTATACTTGCCATTTCTCATGCATTAGGGTTTAAACCGTCTGACACTTATTTGGACCCTCTTGCATGATGGCAGATATGTAATTATGGTGTTTACTTGACATTTCTCATGCATTAGGGTTTAAACATTTGGACACTTATTCGGACCCTTTGGATGATGACAGATATGTAATTATGGTGTTTACATGCCATTTCTTTTCAATTAGGTTATAAATACTCGGACACTTATTCAGACCCTCTTGCATAATGGCAGATATGTAAGTATGGTGTTTACTTGCCATTTCTCGTGCATTTGGGCTTAAACATCGTACACTTGTTCGGACCCTCTTGCATAATGGCAGATATGTAATTATGGTGTTTATTTGTCATTTCTCATGCATTTGGGGTTTAAACATTTGGACACTTATTCGGATCCTCTTGCATGATGACAGATATGTAATTATGGTGTTTACTTGCCATTTCTCATGCATTGGGGTTTAAACACTCGGACACTTATTCGGACCCTCTTGCATGAAGGGAGATATGTAATTACGGTGTTAATTTACCATTTCTCATCCACTAGGGTTTAAATACTCGGACACTTATTCGGACCCTCTTGCATGATGGCAGATATGTAATTATGTTGTTTACTTGCCATTTCTCATGCATTAGGGCTTAAACACACGGACACTTATTCGGACCCTCTTGTATCACGGCAGATTTGTAATTATGGCGTTTACTTGCCATTTCTCAGGCATTAGGGCTTAAACACTCGGACACTAATTCGGACCCGCTTGCATGATGGCAGATATTTAATTATGGTGTTTATTTGCCATTTCTCACGCATTACGGTTTAAATACTCGGACACTTATTCGGACCCTCTTGCATGATTGCAGATATGTAATTATGGTGTTTATTTGCCATTTCTCATGCATTAGGGTTTAAACACTCGGACACTTATTCGGACGCTCTTGCATGATGGCAGATATGTAATTATGTTGTTTACTTGCCATTTCTCATGCATTAGGCCTTAAACACACGTACACTTATTCGGACCCTCTTGCATCACGGCAGATTTGTAATTATGGCATTTACTTGCCATTTCTCAGGCATTAGGGCTTAAACACTCGGACACTAATTCGGACCCGCTTGCACGATGGCAGATATTTAATTATGGTGTGTATTTGCCATTTCTCATGCATTAGGGTTTAAACACTTGGACACTTATTCAGACCCTCTTGCATGATGCCAGATATGTAATTATGGTGTTTATTTGCCATTTCTCATGCATTAGTGTTTAAACACTCGGACACTTATTCGGACCCCCATGCATGATGGCAGATATGTAATTATGGTGTTAACTTCCCATTTCTCATGCATTAGGGTATAAACACTCGGACACTTATTCCGACCCTATTGCACGATGGCAGATATGTAACTATGGTGTTTATCTGCCCTTTCTCAAGCATTACGGTTTAAATACTCGAACACCTATTCGGACCCACTTGCATGATGGCAGATATGTAATTATGGTGTTTATTTGCCATTTCTCATGCATTAGGGCTTAAACACTCAAACACTTATTCTGACCCTCTTGCGTGAGGGCAGATATGCAATTATGGTGTTTATTTGCCATTTCTCATGCATTAGGGCTTAAACACTCGGACACTTATTCGGACCCTCTTGCATGATGCTAGATATGTAATTATGGTGTTTATTTACCATTTCTCATGCATTAGGGTATAAACACTCGGACATTTATTCGGACGCACTTGCATGATGACAGATATGTAATTATGGTCTATACTTGCCATTTCTCATGCATAAGGGTTTAAACCATCGGACACTAATTTGGACCCTCTTGCGTGATGGCAGATATGTAATTTTGCTGTTTACTTGCCATTTCTCATTCATTAGGGCTTAAACACTCGGACGCTTATTCGGACCCTCTTGCATGATGCTAGAGATGTAATTGTGGTGTTTATTTGCCATTTCTCATGCATTGGGGTTTAAACACTAGGACACTTATTCGGACCCTCTTGCATGATGGCAAATTTGTATTTATGGTGTTTACTTGCCATTTCTCATGCATTAGGGCTTAAACCGTCGGACACTTATTCGGACCCTCTTGCTTGATGGCAGATATTCAATTATGGTGTTTATTTGCCATTTCTCACGCATTAGGGTTTAAACACTCAGACGTTTATTCAGACCCTCTTGCATGATGACAGATATGTAATTATGGTGGTTACTTGCCATTTCTCATGCCGTAGGGTTTAAACACTCGGAAACTTATTTGGACCCTCTTGCATGATGGCAGATATGTAATTATGTTGTTTACTTGCCATTTCTCATGCATTAGGGCTTAAACACTCAGACAGATGGCAGATATGTAATTAATGAGGTCACTTGCCATTTCTCATGCATTAGGGTTTAAACACTCAGACACTTATTCTGACCCTCTTGCGTGAGGGCAGATATGCAATTATGGTGTTTATTTGCCATTTCTCATGCACTAGGGCTTAAACACTCGGACAATTATTCGGACCCTCTTGCATGATGCTAGATATGTAATTATGGTGTTTATTTACCATTTCTCATGCATTAGGGTCTAAACACTCGGACACTTATTCGGACGCTCTTGCATGATGACAGATATGTAATTATGGTGTATACTTGCCATTTCTCATGCATTAGGGTTTAAACCATCAGACACTTATTTGGACCCTCTTGCATGATGGCAGATATGTAATTATGTTGTTTACTTGCCATTTCTCATGCATTAGGGCTTAAACACTCGGACACTTATTCGGACCCTCTTGCATGATGCTAGATATGTAATTATTGTGTTTATTTGCCATTTCTCATGCATTGGGGTTTAAACACTCGGACACTTATTCGGACCCTCTTGCATGATGGCAGATTTGTAATTATGGCGTTTACTCGCCATTTCTCATGCATTGGGGTTTAAACACTCGGACACTTATTCGGACCCTCTTGCAGGATGGCGGATATTTAATTATGGTGTTTATTTGCCATTTCTCATGCATTAGGGTTTAAACACTCGGACACTTATTCGGACCGTCTTGCATGATCACAGATATGTAATTATGGTGTACACTTGCCGTTTCTCATGCATTAGGGTTTAAACCATCGGACACTTATTTGGACCCTCTTACATGATGGCATATATGTAAATATGTTGTTTACTTGCCATTTCTCATGCATTGGGGCTTAAACAGTCAGACACTTATTCGGACCCTCTTGCATCATGCTAGATATGTAATTATGGTGTCTATTTGCCATTTCTCATGCATTGGGGTTTAAACACTCGGACACTTATTCGGACACTCTTGCATGGTGGTAGATTTGTAATTTTGGTGTTTACTTGCCATTTCAAATGCAATAGGGCTTAAACACTCGGACACTTATTCGGACCCTCTTGCACTATGGCAGATATTTAATTATGGTGTTTATTTGCCATTTCTCATGCAATAGGGTTTAAACACTCGGACATTTATTCGGACCCTCTTGCATGATGGCAGATATGTAATTATGGTGTTTACTTGCCATTTCTCATGCATTAGGGTTTAAACACTCGGACACTAATTCCGACCCTCTTGCATGATGGCAGATATGTAATTATGGTGTTTAGTTGCCATTTCTCATGCATTATTGCTTAAAGACTCGGACACTTATTCAGACCCTCTTGCATGGTGGCAGATATGTAATTATGGTGTTTATTTGCCATTTCTCGTGCATTAGGGTTTAAACACTCGGACACTTATTCTGAACCTCTTGCATGATGGCAGATATGTAATTATGGTGTTTACTTGCCATTTCTCATGCATTAGGGTTTAAACACTCGGGCACTTGTTCGGACACCCTTGGATGATGACAGATATGTAATTATGGCGTTTATTTGCCATTTCTCTTGCATTACGTTATAAATACTCGGACACTTATTGAGACCCTCTTGCATGATGGCAGATATGTAATTATGGTGTTTATTTTCCATTTCTCTTGCATTTGGTTATAAATACTCGGACACTAATTCAGACCCTCTTGCATGATGGAAGATATGTAATTATTGCGTTTACTTGCCATTTCTCATGCATTATGGCTTAAACACTCGGACACTTATTCAGACCCTCTTGCATGATGGCAGATATTTAATTATGGTGTTTATTTGCCATTTCTCATGCATTAGGTTTCAACACTCGGACACTTGTTCGGACCCTCTTGCATGATGACAGATATGTAATTATGGTGTATACTTGCCATTTCTCATGCATTAGGGCTTAAACCCTCGGACACTTATTTGGACCCTCTTGCGTGATGGCAGATATGTAATTATGTTGTTTACTTGCCATTTCTCATGCATTAGGTTTTAAACACTCGGACACTTATTCGGACCCTCTTGCACTATGGCAGATATTTAATTATGGTGTTTATTTGCCATTTCTCATGCAATAGGGTTTAAACACTCGGACATTTATTCGGACCCTCTTGCATGATGGCAGATATGTAATTATGGTGTTTACTTGACATTTCTCATGCATTGGGGTTTAAACACTCCGACACTTATTCGGATCCTCTTGCACGATGGGAGATATGTAATTATGGTGTTAATTTTCCATTTCTCATCCATTAGGGTTTAAATACTCGGACACTTATTCGGACCCTCTTGCATGATGGCAGATATGTAATTATGGTGTTTACTTGCCATTTCTCATGCATTAGGGTTTAAAGACTCGGACAATTATTCAGACCCTCTTGCATGGTGGCAGATATGTAATTATGGTGTTTATTTGCCATTTCTCGTGCATTAGGGTTTAAACACTTGGACACTTATTCGGATCCTCTTGGATGATGGCAGATATGTAATTAAGGTGTTTATTTGGCATTTCTCGTGCATTAGGGTTTAAACACTCGGACACTTATTCCGAACCTCTTGCATGATGGCAGATATGTAATTATGGTGTTTACTTGCCATTTCTCATGCATTAGGGTTTAAACACTCGGACACTTGTTCGGACACTCTTGGATGATGACAGATATGCAATTATGGCGTTTCTTTGCCATTTCTCTTGCATTAGGTTATAAATACTCGGACACTTATTGAGACCCTCTTGCATGATGGCAGATATGTAATTATGGTGTTTATTTGCCATTTCTCTGGCATTTGGTTATAAATACTCGGACACTAATTCAGACCCTCTTGCATGATGGAAGATATGTAATTATTGCGTTTACTTGTCATTTCTCATGCATTATGGCTTAAACACTCGGACACTTATTCGGACCCTCTTGCATGATGGCAGATATTTAATTATGGTGTTTATTTGCCAATTCTCATGCATTAGGTTTAAACACTCGGACACTTGTTCGGACCCTCTTGCATGATGACAGATATGTAATTATGGTGTATACTTGCCATTTCTCATGCATTGGGGTTTAAACCATCAGACACTTATTTGGACCCTCTTGCATGATGGCAGATATGTAATTATGTTGTTTACTTGCCATTTCTCATGCATTAGGGCTTAAACAATCGGACACTTATTCGGACCCTCTTGCATGATGCTAGATATGTAATTATGGTGTTTATTTGCCATTTCTCATGCATTGGGGTTTAAACACTCGGACACTTATTCGGACCCTCATGCATGATGGCAGATTTGTAATTATGGTGTTTACTTGGCATTTCTCATCCATTAGGCCTTAAACACACGGACACTTATTCGGAACCTCTTGTATGATGGCAGATATTTAATTATGGTGTTTATTTGCCATTTCTCATGCATTAGGGTTTAAACACTCGGACATTTATTCGGACCCTCTTGCATGATGGCAGATATGTAATTATGTTGTTTACTTGCCATTTCTCATGCATTAGGGTTTAAACACTCGGACACTTATTCGGACCCTCTTGCATGATGTCAGATATGTAATTATGATGTTTAGTTGCCATTTCTCATGCATTAGGGCTTAAACACTCGGATACTTATTCGGACCCTCTTGCATGATGCTAGATATATAATTCTGGTGTTTGTTTGCCATTTCTCATGCATTGGGGTTTAAACATTCGGACACTTATTCGGATCCTCTTGCATGATGACAGATATGTAATTATGGTGTTTACTTGCCATTTCTCATGCATTGGGGTTTAAACACTCGGACACTTACTTGGACACTCATGCACGTTGGCAGATATGTAATTATGGTGTTAATTTGCCATTTCTCATCCATTAGGATTTAAATACTCGGACACTTATTCGGACCCTCTTGCATTATGGCAGATATGTAATTATGGTGTTTACTTGCCATTTCTCATGCATTATTGTTTAAACACTCGGACACTTATTCCAACCCTCTTGTATGATGGCAGATATGTAATTATGGTGTTTACTTGACATTTCCCACGCATTAGGGTTTAAACACCCGGACACATATTACGACCCTCTTGCATGATGGCAGATATGTAATTATGATGTTTATTTGCCATTTCTCATGCATTAGGGTTTAAACAATCGGACACTTATTCGGACCCTCACGCATGATGGCAGATATGTAATTGTCGTGTTTACTTGCCATTTCTCATGCATTAGGGTTTAAACACTCTGGCACGTAGTCGGACCCTCTTGCATGATGGCAGATATGTAACTATGGTGTTTATCTAACATTTCTGATGCATTAGGGTTTAAACACTCGGACACTTATTTGGACCCTCTTGCATGATGGCAGGTATGTAATTATGTTGTTCACTTGCCATTCCTCATGCATTGGGGATTAAACACACGGACACTGATTCGGACCCTCTTGCATGATGGCAGATATGTAATTATGGTGTTTAGTTGCCATTTCTCATGCATTAGGGTTTAAACATTCGGACATTCATTCGGACCCTCTTGCATGATGACAGATATGTAATTATGGTGTTTACTTGCCATTTCACATGCATTAGGGTTTAAACACTCGGACACTTATTCGAATCCTCTTGCATGATGGCAGAGATGTAATTATGTTGTTCACTTGCCATTTCTCATGCACTAGGGCTTAAACACTCGGACACTTATTCGGACCCTCTTGCATGATTGCAGATATGTAATTATGGTGTTTATTTGCCATTTCTCATGCATTAGTGTTTAAACACTCGGAAACTTATTCGAACCCACTTGCATGATGGCAGATATGTAATTATGGTGTTTACTTGCCATTTCTCATGCCTTTGGGTTGAAACACTCGGACACTTATTCGGACACTCTTGCACGATGGCAAATATGTAATTATGGTGTTCATTTGCCATTTCTCAAGCATTAGGGTTTAAATACTCGGACACTTATTCGGACCCTCTTGCATGATGGCAGATATGTAATTTTGGTGTTTATTTGCCATTTCTCATGCATTAGGGTTTAAACACTCAGACACTTATTCTGACCCTCTTGCGTGAGGGCAGATATGTAACTATGGTGTTTACTTGCTATTTCTCATGCATTAGGTATCAACACTCGGACACTTATTCGGACCCTCTTGCATGATGGCAGATATCTAATTAGGGTGTTCATTTCCCATTTCTCATGCATTAGGGTTTAAACACTCGGACACTTATTCGGACCCTCTTGCATGATGGCAGATATGTAATTATGGCGTTTAATCGCCATTTCTCAGCCATTAGGGCTTAAACACTCGGACACTTATTCCGACCCTCTTGCATGATGGCAGATATGTAATTATGGTGTTTACTTGCCATTTCTCATGCGTTAGGGTTTAAACACTCTGACACTCATTCAGACCCTCTTGCATGATGGCAGATATGTAATTATGGTGTTTATTTGCCATTTCTCGTGCATTGCGGTTTAAACACTCGGACACTTATTCCGACCCTCTTGCATGATGGCCGATATGTAATTATGGTGTTTACTTGGCATTTCTCTTCCATTAGGGTTTAAACACTCGGACACTTATTCCGAACCTCTTGCATGATGGCAGAGATGTAATTATGGTATTTACTTGCCATTTCTCATGCATTACGGTTTAAACACTCGGACACTTATTCGGACCCTCTTGGATGATGGCAGATATGTAATTTTGGTGTTTATTTGCCATTTCTCTAGCATGAGGTTATAAATACTCGGACACATATTCAGACCCTCTTGCATGATAGCAGATATGTAATTATGGTGTTTACTTGCCATTTCTCATGCATTAGGGCGTAAACACTAGGACACTTACTCGGACCCTCTTGCATGATGGCAGATACGTAATTATTGTGTTTATTTGCCATTTCTCATGCATTAGGGTTTAAACACTCGGACACTTATTCGGACCCTCTTGCATGATGACTGATATATAATTATGGTGTTTACTTGCCATTTCTCACGCGTTAGGGTTTAAACCATCGGACACTAATTTGGACCCTCTTGCACGATGGCAGATATGTAATTATGTTGTTTACTTGCCATTTCTCATGCATTAGGCCATAAACACTCGGACACTTATTCGGACCCTCATGCATGATGGCAGATATGTAATTATGGTGTTTACTTGCCATTTCTCATGCATTAGGTTTTAAACACTCGGGCACGTATTCGGACCCTCTTGCATCATGGCAGATATGTAATTATGGTGTTTATTTGCCATTTCTGATGCATTAGGGTTTAAACACTTGGACACTTATTTGGACCCTCTTGCGTGATGGCAGATATGTAATTATGTTGTTTACTTGCCATTCCTCATGCATTGGGGCTTAAAGACACGGACACTTATTCGGACCCTCTTGCATGATGGCAGATATGTAATTATGGTGTTTAGTTGCCATTTCTCATGCATTAGGGTTTAAGCACTCAGACATTCATTCGGACCCTCTTGCATGATGACAGATATGTAATTATGGTGTTTACTTGCCATTTCGCATGCATTAGGGTTTAAACACTTGGACACTTATTCGAATCCTCATGCATGATGGCAGATATGTAATTATGTTGTTTACTTGCCATTTCTCATGCACTAGGGCATAAACACTCGGACACATATTCGGACCCTCTTGCATGATGCCAGATATGTAATTATGTTGTTTATTTGCCATTTCTCATGCATTAGTGTTTAAACACTCGGAAACTAATTCGTACCCTCTTGCATGATGGCAGATATGTAATTATGGTGTTTACTTGCCATTTCTGATGCCTTAGGGTTTAAACACTCGGACACTTATTCGGATCCTCTTGCACGATGGCAAATATGTAATTATGGTGTTTATTTGCCATTTCTCAAGCATTAGGGTTTAAATACTCTGACACTTACTCGGCCCCTCTTGCATGATGGCAGATATGTAATTATGGTGTTTATTTGCCATTTCTCATGCATTAGGGTTTAAACACTCAGACACTTATTCTAACCCTCTTGCGTGAGGGCAGATATGTAATTATGGTGTTTACTTTCTATTTCTCATGCATTAGGTTTAAACACTTGGATACTTATTCGGACCCTCTTGCATGATGACAGATATGTAATTATGGTTTTTGTTTTCCATTTCTCATGCATTAGGGTTTAAACACTCGGACACTTATTCCGACCCTCTTGCATGATGGCAGATATGCAATTATGGTGTTTACTTGCCATTTCTCATGCATTAGGGCTTTAACACTCTGACACTTATTCAGACCCTCATGCATGATGGCATATATGTAATTATAGTGTTTATTTGCCATTTCTCGTGCATTACGGTTTAAACACTCGGACACTAATTCCGACCCTCTTGCATGATGGCTGATATGTAATTATGGTGTTTACTTGGCATTTCTCATGCATTAGGGTTTAAACACTCGGACACTTATTCTGAACCTCTTGCATGATGGCAGATATGTAATTATGGTGTTTACTTGCCATTTCTCATGCATTAGGATTTAAACACTCGGACACTTATTCGGACCCTCTTGGATGATGACAGATATGTAATTTTGGTGTTTATTTGCCATTTCTCTTGCATGAGGTTATAAATACTTGGACACATATTCAGACCCTCTTGCATGATGCCATTTCTCGAGCATTAGGGTTTAAACACTCGGGCACTTATTCAGACCGTCTTGCATGATGGCAGCTATGTAATTATGGTGTTACTTGCCATTTTTCTCGCATTAGGGTTTAAACACTTGGACACTTATTCAGACCCTCTTGCATGATGGGAGATATGTAATTATAGTGTTTATTTTCAATTTTCGAGCTTTAGGATTCGAACACTCAGACACTTATTTGGACCCTCTTGTGTGAGGGCATATATGTAATTATGGTGTTTACTTTCTATTTCTCATGCATTAGGTTTAAACACTTGGACACTTATTCGGACCCTCTTGCATGATGACACATATGTAATTATGGTTTTTGTTTGCCATTTCTCAAGCATTAGGGTTTAAACACTCGGACACTTATTCGGACCCTCTTGCATGATGGCAGATATGTAATAAAGGTGTTTAATCGCCATTTCTCATCCATTAGGGTTTCAACACTCGGACACTTATTCCGACCCTCTTGCATGATGGCAGATATGCAATTATGGTGTTTAATTGCCATTTCTCATGCATTAGGGCTTAAACACTCTGACACTTATTCAGACCCTCTTGCATGATGGCATATATGTAATTATAGTGTTTATTTGCCATTTCTCGTGCATTACGGTTTAAACACTCGGACACTAATTCCGACCCTCTTGCATGATGGCTGATATGTAATTATGGTGTTTACTTGGCATTTCTCATGCATTAGAGCTTTAACACTCGGACAGTTATTTGGACCCTCAGGCATGATGGCAGATATGTAATTATGGTGTTTACTTGCCATTTCTCATGCATTAGGATTTAAACACTCGGACACTTATTCGGACCCTCTTGGATGATGACAGATATGTAATTTTGGTGTTTATTTGCCATTTCTCTTGCATGAGGTTAAAAATACTCGGACACATATTCAGACCCTCTTGCATGATGGCAGATATGTAATTATGGTGTTTACTTGCCATTTCTCATGCATTAGGGCGTAAACACTAGGACACTTATTCTGACCCTCTTGCATGATGGCAGATATGTAATTATGGTGTTTCTTTTCCATTTCTCATGCATTAGGGTTTAAGCGCTCGGACATTTATTTCGACCCTCTTGCATGAAGGCAGATATGTAATTAGGTTGTTTACTTGCCATTTCACATGCATTAGGCCTTAAACACACGGACATTTATTCGGACCCTCTTGCATGATGGCAGATATGTAATTGTGGTGTTTAGTTGCCATTTCTCATGCATTAGGGCTTAAACACTCAGACATTCATTTGGACCCTCTTGCATGATGACAGATATGTAATTATGGTGTTTACTTGCCATTTCACATGCACTAGAGTTTAAACACTCGGACACTTACTCGAACCCTCTTGCATGATGGCAGATATGTAATTATGTTCTTTACTTGCCATTTCTCATGCATTAGGGCTTAAACACTCGGACACTTATTCGGACCCTCTTGCATGATGCCAGATATGTAATTATGGTGTTTATTTGCCATTTCTCATGCATTAGTGTTTAAACACTCGAACACCTATTCAGACCCTCTTGCATGATGGCAGATATTTAATTATGGTGTTTACTTGCCATTTCTTATGCATTAGGGTTTAAACACTCGGACACTTATTCGGACCCTCTTGCACGACGGCAGATATGTAATTATGGTGTTTATTTGCCATTTCTCATGCATTAGGGTTTAAAAAGTCAGACACTTATTCCGGCCCTCTGGCGTGAGGGCAGATATGTAATTATGGTGTTTACTTGCTATTTCTCATGCATTAGGTTTAAACACTTGGACACTTATTCGGACCCTCTTGCATGATGGCAGATATGTAATTATGGTGTTTAATTGCCATTTCTCAGCCATTAGGGTTTAAACAGTCGGACACTTATTCCGACCCTCTTGCATGATGGCAGATATGTAATTATGGTGTTTACGTGGCATTTCTCATGCATTAGGGTTTAAACACTCGGACACTTATTCAGAACCTCTTGCTTGATGGCAGATATGTAATTATGGTGTTTACTTTCCATTTCTCATGCATTAGGATTTAAACACTCGGACACTTATTCGGACCCTCTTGGATGATGGCAGATATGTAATTTTGGTCTTTATTTTCCATTTCTCTTGCATGAGGTTATAAATACTCGGACACATATTCAGACCCTCTTGCATGATGGCAGATATGTAATTATGGTGTTTACTTGCCATTTCTCATGCATTAGGGAGTAAACACTCGGACACTTATTCAGACCCTCTTGCATGATGGCAGATATGTAATTATGGTGTTTATTTGCCATTTCTCATGCATTAGGGTTTAAGCACTCGGACACTTATTCGAACCCTCTTGCATGATGACTGATATATAATTATGGTGTTTACTTGCCATTTCTCATGCATTAGGGTTTAAACCATCGGACACTAATTTGGACCCTCTTGCACGATGGCAGATATGTAATTATGTTTTTTACTTGCCATTTCTCAAGCATTAGGGCTTAAACGGTCGGACACTTATTCGGACCCTCATGCATGATGGCAGATATGTAATTATGGTGTTTACTTGCCATCTCTCAGGCATTAGGGTTTAAACACTCGGGCACGTATTCGGACCCTCTTGCATGATGGCAGAAATGTAATTATGGTGTTTATTTGCCATTTCTCATGCATTAGGGTTTAAACCATCGGACACTTATTTGGACCGTCTTGCATGATGGCAGATATGTAATTATGTTGTTTACTTGCCATTTCACATGCATTAGGGTTTAAACACTCGGACACTTATTCGGACCCTCTTGCATGATGGCAGATATGTAATTATGGTGTTTACTTGCCATTTCTCATGCATTAGGGTTTAAGCACTCGGACACTTATTCGGACCCTCTTGCATGATGACTGATATATAATTATGGTGTTTACTTGCCATTTCTCATGCATTAGGGTTTAAACACTCAGACATTCATTCGGACCCCCTTGCATGATGACATATATGTAATTATGGTGTTTACTTGCCATTTCACATTCATTAGGTTTTAAACACTCGGACACTTATTCGAACCCTCTTGCATGATGGCAGATATGTAATTATGTTCTTTACTTGCCATTTCTCATGCATTAAGGCTTAAACACTCGGACACTTATTCGGACCCTCTTGCATGATGCCGGATATGTAATTATGGTGTTTATTTGCCATTTCTCATGCATTGGTGTTTAAACACTCGGACACTTATTCAGACCCTCTTGTATGATGGCAGATATGTAAATATGGTGTTTACTTGCCATTTGTCATGCATTCGGGCGTAAACACTCGGACACTTATTCAGACCCTCTTGCATGATGGCAGATATGTAATTATGGTTTTTATTTGCCATTTCTCATGCATTAGGGTTTAAGCACTCGGACACTTATTCGGACCCTCTTGCATGATGACTGATATATAATTATGGTGTTTACTTGCCATTTCTCATGCATTAGGGGTTAAACCATCGGACACTAATTTGGACCCTCTTGCATGATGGCAGATATGTAATTATGTTGTTTACTTGCCATTTCTCAGGCATTAGGGCTTAAACAGTCGGACACTTATTCGGACCCTCATGCATGATGGCAGATATGTAATTATGGTGTTTACTTGCCATTTCTCAGGCATTAGGGTTTAAACACTCGGGCACGTATTCGGACCCTCTTGCATGATGGCAGAAATGTCATTATGGTGTTTATTTGCCATTTCTGATGCATTAGGGTTTAAACACTCGGACACTTATTTCGACCCTCTTGCATGAAGGCAGATATGTAATTTTGTTGTTTACTTGCCATTTCACATGCATTAGGGCTTAAACAGACGGACACTTATTCGGACCCTCTTGCATAATGGCAGATATCTAATTATGGTGTTTAGTTCCCATTTCTCATGCATTAGGGTTTAAACACTCAGACATTCATTCGGACGCCCTTGCATAATGACATATATGTAATTATGGTGTTTACTTGCCATTTCACATGCATTAGGGTTTAAACACTCGGACACTTATTCGAACCCTCTTGCATGATGGCAGATATGTAATTATGTTCTTTACTTGCCATTTCTCATGCACTAAGGCCTAAACACTCGGACACTTATTCGGACCCTCTTGCATGATGCCAGATATGTAATTATGGTGTTTATTTGCCATTTCTCATGCATTGGTGTTCAAACACTCGGACACTTATTCAGACCCTCTTGCATGATGGCAGATATGTAATTATGGTGTTTACATGCCATTTCTCATGCATTAGGGTTTAAACACTCGGACACTTATTCGGACCCTCTAGCATGATGGCAGATATGTAATTATGGTGTTTAATCGCCATTTCTCAGCCATTATGGTTTAAACACTCGGACACTTATTCCGACCCTCTTGCATGATGGCAGATATGTAATTATGGTGTTTACTTGCCATTTCTCATGCATTAGGGCTTAAACACTATGACACTTATTCAGCCCCTCTTGCATGATGGTAGATATGTAATTATGGTGTTTATTTGCCATTTCTTGTGCATTAGGGTTTAAACACTCGGACACTTATTCGGACCCTCATGGATGATGGCAGACTTGTAATTATGGTGTTAACTTGGCATTTCTCATGCATTAGAGTTTAAACACTCGGACACTTAGTCCGAACCTCTTGCATGGTGGCAGATACGTAATTATGGTGTTTACTTGCCATTTCTCAGGCAGTAGGGTTTAAACACTCGGGCACGTATTCGGACCCTCTTGCATGATGGCAGAAATGTAATTATGGTGTTTATTTGCCATTTCTGATGCATTAGGGTTTAAACACTCGGACACTTATTTCGACCCTCTTGCATGAAGGGAGATATGTAATTATGTTGTTTACTTGCCATTTCACATGCATTAGGGCTTAAACACACGGACACTTATTCGGACCCTCTTGCATGATGGCAGATATGTAATTATGGTGTTTAGTTCCCATTTCTCATGGATTAGGCTTTAAACACTCAGACATTCATTCGGACCCCCTAGCATGATGACAGATATGTAATTATGGTGTTTACTTGCCATTTCACATGCATTAGGGTTTAAACACTCGGACACTTATTCGAACCCTCTTGCATGATGGCAGATATGTAATTATGGTGTTTACTTGTTATTTCTCATGCATTAGGTTTAAACACTCGGACACTTATTCGGACCCTCTTGTATGATGGCAGATATGTAATTATGCTGTTTATTTGCCATTTCTCATGCGTTAGGTTTTAAACACTCGGACACTTATTTTGACCGTCTTGCATGATGGCAGATATGTAATTATGGTGTTTAATCGCCAATTCTCAGCCATTAGGGTTTAAACACTCGGACACTTATTCCGACCCTCTTGCATGATGGCAGATATGTAATTATGGTGTTTACTTGCCATTTCTCATGCATTAGGGCTTAAACACTATGACACTTATTCAGACCCTCTTGCATGATTGTAGATATGTAATTATGGTGTTTATTTGCCATTTCTTGTGCATTAGGGTTTAAACACTCGGACACTTATTCGGACCCTCTTGGATGATGGCAGACATGTAATTATGGTGTTTACTTGGCATTTCTCATGCATTAGAGTTTAAACACTCGGACACTTAGTCCGAACCTCTTGCATGATGACAGATACGTAATTATGGTGTTTACTTGCCATTTCTCATGCATTACGGTATAAACACTCGGACACTTATTCGCCCCCTCTTGGATGATGGCAAATATGTAATTATGGTGTTTATTTGCTATTTCTCTTGCATTAGGCTATAAACACTCGGACACTTATTCAGATCCTCTTGCATGATGGCAGATATGTAATTATGGTGTTTATTTGCCATTTCTCATGCGTTAGGTTTTAAACACTCGGACACTTATTCGGACCCTATTGCATGATGGCAGATATGTAATTATGGTGTTTAATCGCCATTTCTCAGCCATTAGGGTTTAAACACTCGGACACTTATTCAGACCCTCTTGGCAGATATGTAATTATGTTGTTTACTTGCCATTTCTCAGGCATTAGGGCTTAAACAGTCGGACACTTATTCGGACCCTCATGCATGATGGCAGATATGTAATTATGGTGTTTACTTGCCATTTCTCAGGCATTAGGGTTTAAACACTCGGGCACGTATTCGGACCCTCTTGCATGATGGCAGAAATGTAATTATGGTGTTTATTTGCCATTTCTGATGCATTAGGGTTTAAACACTCGGACACTTATTTCGACCCTCTTGCATGAAGGCAGATATGTAATTATGTTGTTTACTTGCCATTTCACATGCATTAGGGCTTAAACACACGGACACTTATTCGGACCCTCTTGCATGATGGCAGATATGTAATTATGGTGTTTAGTTGCTATTTCTCATGCATTAGGGTTTAAACACTCAGACATTCATTTGGACCCCCTTGCATGATGACCGATATGTAATTATGGTGTTTACTTGCCATTTCACATGCATTAGGTTTTAAACACTCTGACACTTATTCGAACCCTCTTGCATGATGGCAGATATGTAATTATGTTCTTTACTTGCCATTTCTCATGCATTAAGGCTTAAACACTCGGACACTAATTCGAACCCTCTTGCATGATGCCAGATATGTAATTATGGTGTTTATTTGCCATTTCTCATGCATTGGTGTTTAAACACTCGGACACTTATTCAGACCCTCTTGCATGATGGCAGATATGTAATTATGGTGTTTACATGCCATTTCTCATGCATTAGGGTTTAAACACACGGACCCTTATTCAGACCCTCTTGCATGATGGCAGATATGTAATTATGGTGTTTAATTGCCATTTCTCATGCATTGGTGTTTAAACACTCGGACACTTATTCGAACCCTCTTGCATGATGGCAGAAATGT
>NW_021024944.1:177811-202812 GCF_004153795.1 Camellia sinensis
AGATATGTAATTATGGTGTTTATTTGCCATTTCACATGCATTATTGTTTAAACACTCGGACATTTATTCCGACCCTCATGCTTGATGGCAGATATGTAATTATGGTGTTTACTTGCCATTTCTCATGTATTAGGGTTTAAACAATCGGACACTTATTTCGACCCTCTTGCATGAGGGCTGATGTGTAATTATGGTGTTTATTTGCCATTTCTCACGCATTAGGGTTTAAACACTCGAACACATATTACGACCCTCTTGCACGATGGCAGATATGTAATTTCTCTTGCATTAGGGTTTAAATACACGGACACTTATTCAGACCCTTTTGCAAGATGACAGATATGTCATTATGGTGTTTAATCGCCATTTCTCATACATTAGGGCTTAAGCACTCGGACACTTATTCCGACCCTCTTGTATGATGGCAGATATGCAATTATGGCGTTTACTTGCCATTTCTCACGCATTAGGGTATGAACACTCGAACACATATTACCACTCTGTTGCATGATGGCAGATATGTAATTATGGTGTTTAGTTGCCATTTCTCATGCATTAGGGTTTAAACACTCGGACATTCATTCGGACCCTCTTTCATGATGACAGATATGTAATTCTGGTGTTTACTTGCCATTTCACATGCATTAGGGTTTAAACACGCGGACACTTATTCGAACCCTGGACCCTCTTGCATGATGACAGATATGTAATTATGGTGTTTACTTGCCATTTCACATGCATTAGGGTTTAAACACTTGGACACTTATTCGAACCCTCTTGCGTGATGGCAGATATGTAATTATGTCGTTTACTTGCCATTTCTGATGCAATAGGGCTTAAACACTCGGACACTTATTCGGACCCTCTTGCATGATGCCAGATATGTAATTATGGTGTTTATTTGCCATTTCTCATGCATTAGTGTTTAAACACTCGGACACTTATTCGGACCCTCTTGCATGATGGCAGTTATGTAATTATGGTGTTTACTTGCCATTTCTCATGCATTAGGGTTTAAACACTCGGACACTTATTCGGACCCTCTCGCACGATAGCAGATATGTAATTTCCCATCCATTAGGGTTTAAATACCTGGACACTTATTCGGACCCTCTTGCATGATGACAGATATGTAATTATGGTGTTTACTTAACATTTCTCATGTATTAGGGTTTAAACAATCGGACACTTATTTCGACCCTCTTGCATGAGAGCAGATGTGTAATTATGGTGTTTATTTGCCATTTCTCAGGCATTTGGGTTTAAACACTCGAACACATATTACGACCCTCTTGCACGATGGCAGATATGTAATTTCTATTGCATTAGGGTTTAAATACTCGGACACTTATTCAGACCCTTTTGCAAGATGACAGATATGTCATTATGGTGTTTAATCGCCATTTCTCATACATTAGGGTTTAAGCACTCGGACACTTATTCCGACCCTCTTGTATGATGGCAGATATGCAATTATGGCGTTTACTTGCCATTTCTCACGCATTAGGGTATAAACACTCGAACACATATTACGACTCTCTTGCATGATGGCAGATATGTAATTATGGTGTTTATTTGCCATTTCTCATGCATTAGGGCTTAAACACTCGGACACTTATTCGGACCCTCTTGCTTGATGGCAGATATTTAATTATGGTGTTTATTTGCCATTTCTCACGCATTAGGGTTTAAACACTTGGACATTTATTCAGACCCTCTTGCAAGATGGCAGATATGTAATTATGGTGTTTACTTGCCATTTCACATGCGTTAGGGTTTAAAACTCGGACACTTATTCGAACCCTCTTGCATGATGGCAGATATGTAATTATGTTGTTTACTTGCCATTTCTCATGCATTAGGGTTTAAACCATCGGACACTTATTTGGACCCCCCTGCATGATGGCAGATATGTAATTATGTTGTTTACTTGCCATTTCTCATGCATTTGGGCTTAAACACGCGGACACTTATTCGGACCCTCTTGCATGACGTCAGATTTGAAATTATGGCGTTTACTTGCCATTTCTCATGCATTAGGGCGTAAACACTCGGACCCTTATTCGGACACCCTTGCATAATGGCAGATATGTAATTATGGTGTTTATTAGCCATTTCTCATTCATTAGGGTTTAAACCATCGGACACTTATTTGGACCCCCCTGCATGATGGCAGATATGTAATTATGTTGTTTACTTGCCATTTCTCATGCATTTGGGCTTAAACACGCGGACACTTATTCGGACCCTCTTGCATGACGTCAGATTTGAAATTATGGCGTTTACTTGCCATTTCTCATGCATTCGGGCTTAAACACTCGGACACTTATTCGGACCCGCTTGCATGATGGCC
Organism: Camellia sinensis; assembly: GCF_004153795.1. Lineage (NCBI taxonomy): Eukaryota > Viridiplantae > Streptophyta > Magnoliopsida > Ericales > Theaceae > Camellia > Camellia sinensis. The sequence goes on from NW_021024944.1 coordinate 180,165, forward strand.
ACATATTAAGACCCTCTTCCATGATGGCAGATATATAATTAGGATTCGAACACTCAGACACTTATTCGGACCCTCTTACATGATGGTAGATATGTAATTATTGTGTTTACTTGCCATTTTTCGAGCATTAGGTTATAAATACTCGGACACTTATTCAAACCCGCTTGCACGATGGCAGATATGTAATTATCGTGTTTACTTGCCATTTCTCATGCATTAGGGCGTAAACACTCGGACACTTATTCGGACCCCCTTGTAACTATGGTGTTTATTTGCCATTTCTCATGCATTAGGGTTTAAATACTCGAACACTTTATCGGACCCTCTTGCATGATGGCAGATATGTAATTATGGTATTTATTTGCCATTTCTCTTGCATTAGGTTATAAATACTCGGACACTTAATCAAACCCGCTTGCACGATGGCAGATATGTAATTATCGTGTTTACTTGCCATTTCTCATGCATTAGGGCGTAAACACTCGGACACTTATTCGGACCCCCTTGTAACTATGGTGTTTATTTGCCATTTCTCATGCATTAGGGTTTAAACCATTGGACACTTATTTGGACCCTCTTGCATGATGACAGATATGTAATTATGGGGTTTAGTTGCCATTTCTCTTGCATTCGGGTTTAAACAGTCGGACACTTATTTAGACCTCTTGCATGGTGGCAGATATGTGATTATGGTGTTTACTTGCCATTTCTCATGCATAAGGGTTTAAACAGTCGGACTCTTGCATGATGGCAGATATGTAATTATGTTGTTTACTTGCCATTTCTCATGCATTAGGGCTTAAACACATGGACACTTATTCGGACCCTCTTGCATGATAGTAGATATGTAAATATGGTGTTTAGTTGCCATTTCTCATGCATTAGGGTTTAAACACTCGGACATTCATTCGGACCCTTTTGTATGATGACAGATATGTAATTATGGTGTTTACTTGCCATTTCACATGCGTTAGGGTTTAAACATCGGACACTTATTCGAACCCTCTTGCATGATGCCAGATATGTAATTATGTTGTTTACTTTCCATTTCTCTTGCATTAGGGCTTAAACACTCGGGCACTTATTCGGACCCTCTTGCATGATGCCGGATATGTAATTATGGTGTTTATTTGCCATTTCTCATGCATTAGTGTTTAAATACTTGGACACTTATTCAGACCCTCTTGCATGGTGGCAGATATGTAATTATGGTGTTCACTTGCCATTTCTCATGCATTAGGGTTTAAACACTCGTACACTTCTTCGGACCCTCTTCCATGATGGCAGATATGTAATTATTGTATTAATTTGCCATTTCTCTTGCATTAGGTTATACATACTCGGACACTTATTCAGACCCGTTTGCATGATGGCAGAAATGTAATTATGGTGTTTACTTGCCATTTCTCATGCATTAGGGCGTAAACACTCGGACCCTTATTCGGACACCCTTGCATAATGGCAGATATGTAATTATGGTGTTTATTTGCCATTTCTCATGCATTAGGGTTTAAACCATCGGACACTTATTTGGACCCCCTTGCATGATGGCAGATATGTAATTATGTTGTTTACTTGCCATTTCTCATGCATTTGGGCTTAAACACTCGGACACTTATTCGGACCCTCTTGCATCACGTCAGATTTGAAATTATGGCGTTTACTTGCCATTTCTCATGCATTCGGGCTTAAACACTCGGACACTTATTCGGACCCGCTGGCATGATGGCAGGAATTTAATTATGGTGTTTATTTGCCATTTCTCATGCATTAGGGTTTAAACACTCGGACACTTATTCGGACCCTCTTGCATGATGACAGATATGTAATTATGCTGTATACTAGCCATTTCTCATGCATTAGGGTTTAAACCATCGGACACTTATTTGGACCATCTAGCATGATGGAAGATATGTAATTATGTTGTTTACTTGCCATTTCTCATTCATTAGGGCTTAAACACTCGGACACTTATTCGGACCCACTTGCATGATGGTAGATATGTAATTATGGTGTTTATTTTCCATTTCTCATGCATTGGGGTTTAAACACTCGGACACTTATTCGGACCCTCTTGCATGATGGAAGATTTGTAATTATGGTGTTCACTTGCCATTTCTCATGCATTAGGGCTTAAACACTCGGACACTTATTCGGACCCTCTTGCATGATGCTAGATATGTAATTATGGTGTGTGTTTGCCATTTCTCATGCATTGGGGTTTAAACATTCGGACACTTATTCGAATCCTCTTGCATGATGACATATATGTAATTATGGTGTTTACTTGCCATTTCTCATGCATTGGGGTTTAAACACTCGGACACTTATTCGGACCCTCTTGCACGATGGCAGATTTGTAATTTCTCATCCATTAGGGTTTAAATACTCGGACATTTATTCGGACCCTCTTGCAGGATGGCAGATATGTAATTATGGTATTTACTTGCCATTCTCATGTATTAGGGTTTAAACAATCGGACACTTATTTCAACCCTCTTCCATGAGGACAGATGTGCAATTGTGGTGTTTATTTGCCATTTCTCACGCGTTAGGGTTTAAACACTCGGACACATACTACGACCCTCTTGCACGATGGCAGATATGTAATTTCTCATGCATTAGGGTTTAAATACTCGGACACTTATTCAGACTCTTTTGCATGATGACAGATATGCCATTATGGTGTTTAATCGCCATTTCTCATGCATTAGGGTTTAAACACTCGGACACTTATTCCGACCCTCCTGTATGATGGCAGATTTGTAATTATGGCGTTTACTTGCCATTTCTCACGCATTAGGGTATAAACTCTCGAACACATATTACGACTCTCTTGCATGATGCTGGATATGTAATTATGGTGTTTATTTGCCATTTCTCATGCATTACTGTTTAAATACTCGGACACTTATTCAGACCCTCTTGCATGGTGGCAGATATGTAATTATGGTGTTCACTTGCCATTTCTCATCCATTAGGGTTCGAACACTCGTACACTTCTTCGGACCCTCTTCCATTATGGCAAATATGTAATTATGGTATTTATTTGCCATTTCTCTTGCATATGGTTATAAATACTCGGACACTTATTCATACTCGTTTGCATGATTGCAGAAATGTAATTATGGTGTTTACTTTCCATTTCTCATGCATTAGGGCGTAAACACTCGGACACTTATTCGGACACCCTTGCATAATGGCAGATATGTAATTATGGTGTTTATTTGCCATTTCTCATGCATTAGGGTTTAAACCATCGGACAGTTATTTGGACCCTCTTGCATGATGGCAGATATGTAATTATGTTGTTTACTTGCCATTTCTCATGCATTAGGGCTTAAACACTCGGACACTTATTCGGACCCTCTTGCATGATGCTAGATATGTAATTATGGGGTTTATTTGCCATTTCCCATGCATTGGGGTTTAAACACTCGGACACTTATTCGGACCCTCTTGCATGATGGCAGATTTGTAATTATGGCGTTTACTTGCCATTTCACATGCATTAGGGCTTAAACACTCGGACACTTATTCGGACCCTCTTGCATGATGGCAGATATTTAATTCTGGTGTATACTTGCCATTTCTCATGCATTAGGGTTTAAACCATCGGACACTTATTTGGACCCTCTTACATGATGGCAGATATGTAATTATGTTGTTTACTTGCCATTTCTCATGCATTAGGGCTTAAACACTCGGACACTTATTCGGACCCTCTTGCATGATGCTAGATATGTAATTCTGGTGTTTGTTTGCCATTTCTCATGCATTGGGGTTTAAATATTCGGACACTTATTCGGATCCTCTTGCATGATGACAGATATGTAATTATGGTGTTTGCTTGCCATTTCTCATGCATTGGGGTTTAAACACTCCGACAGTTATTCGGATCCTCTTGCACGATGAGAGATATGTAATTATGGTGTTAATTTGCCATTTCTAGTCCATTAGGGTTTAAATACTCGGACACTTATTCGGACCCTCTTGCACGATGGCAGATATGTAATTATGGTGTTTACTTGCTATTTCTCATGCATTAGGGTTTAGACACTCGGACACTTATTCCGACCCTCTTGCATGAGGGCAGATATGTAATTATGGTGTTTACTTGCCATTTCACATGCATTAGGGTTTAAACACTCGGACACTTATTCGGACCCTCTTGCATGATGGCAGGTATGTAATTATGGTGTTTAATCGCCATTTCTCAGCCATTAGGGTTTAAACACTCGGACACTTATTTCGACCCTCTTGCATGATGGCAGATATGTATTTATGGTGTTTACTTGCCATTTCTCATGCATTAGGGTTTAAACACTCGGACACTTATTCCGACCCTCTTGCATGAGGACAGATATGTAATTATGGTGTTTAGTTGCCATTTCACATGCATTAGGGTTTAAACACCCGGACACTTATTCGGACCCTCTTGCATGATGGCAGGTATGTAATTCTGGTGTTTAATCGCCATTTCTCAGCCATTAGGGTTTAAACACTCGGACACTTATTTCGACCGTCTTGCATGATGGCAGATATGTAATTATGGTGTTTACTTGCCATTTCTCATGCATTAGGGCGTAAACACTCTGACACTTATTCAGACCCCCTTGCATGATGGCAGATTTGTAATTATGGTGTTTATTTGCCATTTCTCGTGCATTAGGGTTTAAACACTTGGACACTTATTCGGACTCTCTTGGATGATGGCTGCTATGTAATTATGGTGTTTATTTGGCATTTCTCATGCATTAGGGTTTAAACACTCGGACACATATTCCGAACCACTTGCATGATGGCAGTTACGTAATTTTGGTGTTTACTTGCCATTTCTCATGCACTAGGGTTTAAACACTCGAACACCTATTCGGACACTCTTGGATGATGCAGATATGTAATTATGGCGTTTATTTGCCATTTCTCTTGCATTAGGTTATAAATACACGGACACTTATTCAGACCCTCTTGCATGATGGCAGATATGTAATTATTGCATTTACTTGCCATTTCTCTTGCATTAGGGCTTAAACATTCGGACACTTATTCGGACCCTCTTGCATGATGGCAGATATTTAATTATGGTGTTTATTTGCCTTTTCTCATGCATTAGGTTTAAACACTCGGACACTTATTCGGACCCTCTTGCATGATGGCAGATATGAAATTATGGTGTATACTTTCCATTTCTCATGCATTAGGGTTTAAGCCATCGGACACTTATTTGGACCCTCTTACATGATGGCAGATATGTAATTATGTTGTTTACTTTATGGCGTTTCCTTGCCATTCCTCACGCTTTTGGGTTTAAACACTCGGACACTTATTCCGACCCTCTTGCATGATGGCAGATATGTAATTATGGCGTTTCCTTGCCATTTCTCATGCATTGGGGTTTAAACACTCGGACACTTATTCGGACCCTCTTGCATGATGGCAGATTTGTAATTATGGTGTTTACTTGGCATTTCTCATGCATTTGGGCTTAAACACTCGGACACTTATTCGGACCCTCTTGCATGATGGCAGATATTTAATTATGGGGTTTATTTTCCATTTCTCATGCATTAGGGTTTAAATACTCGGACATTAATTCGGGCCCTCTAGCATGATGGCAGATATGTAATTATGTTATTTACTTGCCATTTCTCATGCATTAGGATTTAAACACTCGGACACTTATTCGGATCCTCTTGCATGATGACAGATATGAAATTATGGTGTATACTTTCCATTTCTCATGCATTATGGTTTAAACCATCGGACACTTATTTGGACCCTCTTACATGATGGCAGATATGTAATTATGTTGTTTACTAGCCATTTCTCATGCATTAGGGCTTAAACAATCGGACACTTATTCGGACCCTCTTGCATAATGCTAGAAATGTAATTATGGTGTTTATTTGCCATTTCTCATGCATTGGGGTTTAAACACGCGGACACTTATTCGGACCCTCTTGCATGGTGGTAGATTTGTAATTATGGTGTTTACTTGCCATTTCAAATGCATTAGGGCTTACACACTCGGACACTTATTCGGACCCTCTTGCATTATGGCAGATATCTAATTATGGTGTTTATTTGCTATTTCTCATGCATTAGGGTTTAAACACTCGGACATTAATTCGGACCCTCTTGCATGATGGCAGATATTTAACTATGGTGTTTGTTTGCCATTTCTCATGCATTGGGGTTTAAACACTCGGACACTTATTCGGACCCTCTTGCATTATGGCAGATTTGTAATTATGGTGTTTACTAGGCATTTCTCATGCATTTGGGCTTAAACACTCGGACACTTATTCGGACCCTCTTGCATGATGGCAGATATTTAACTATGGTGTTTATTTTCCATTTCTCATGCATTAGGGTTTAAATACTTGGACATTAATTCGGGCCCTCTTGCATGATGGCAGATATGTAATTATGTTATTTACTTGCCATTTCTCATGCATTAGGATTTAAACACTCGGACACTTATTCGGATCCTCTTGCATGATGACAGATATGTAGTTATGGTGTTTACTTGCCATTTCTCATGCATTGGGGTTTAAACACTCGGACACTTACTCGGACACTCTTGCACGATGGCAGATATGTAATTATGGTGTTAATTCGCGAATTCTCATCCATTAGGGTTTAAATACTCGGACACTTATTCGGACCCTCTTGCATGATGGCATATGTGTAATTATGGTGTTTACTTGCCATTTCTCATGCATTAGAGTTTAAACACTCGGACACTTATTCCGAGCCCCTTGCATGAGGGCAGATGTGTAATTATGGTGTTTATTTGCCATTTCTCCTGCATTAGGGTATAAATACTCGGACACTTATTCAGACCCTCTTGCATGATAACAGATATGTCATTATGTTGTTTAATCGCCATTTCTCATGCATTAGGGTTTAAACACTCGGACACTTATTCTGACCCTCTTGTATGATGGCAGATATGTAATTATGCTGTTTACTTGCCATTTCTCACGCATTAGGGTTTAAACACTCGGACACATATTACGACCCTCTTGCATGATGGCAGATATGTAATTATGGTGTTTAGTTGCCATTTCTCAACCATTAGGGTTTAAACACTCGGACATTCATTCAGACCCTCTTGCATGATGCCAGATATGTAATTATGGTGTTTACTTGCCATTTCTCATGCATTAGCGTTTAAACACTTGAACACTTATTCCGATCCACTTGCATGATGGCAGATATGTAATTATGGTGTTTACTTGCCATTCCTCAAGCATTAGGGTTTAAACACTCGAACACTTATTCCGATCCTCTTGCATGATGGCAGATATGTAATTATGGTGTTTAATTGCCATTTCTCATGCATTAGGGATTAAACACTCGGACACCTATTCGGACCCTCTTGCATGATGGCAGATATGTAATTATGGTGTTTATTTGCCATTTCTCACACACTAGGGTTTAAACATTCGGACACCTATTCGGACCCTCTTGCATGATGGCAGATATGTAATTTTGGTGTTTATTTGCCATTTCTCTTGCATTAGGGTTTAAACACTCGGACACTTGTTCGGATCGTCTTGCATGATGGCGGATATGTAATTATGGTGTTTATTTGCCATTTCACATGCATTAGGGCTGAAACACTCGGACACTTATTCGGACCCTCTTGCATGATGACAGATTTGTAATTATGGTGTTTATTTACCATTTCTCACACATTAGGGTTTAAACAGTCGGACATTTATTCATACCCTCTTACATGATGGCTGATATGTAATTATGTTGTTTATTTGCCATTTCCCATGCATTACGGTTTAAACACTCGGAAACTTATTCGGACCCTCTTGCCTGATGGCAGATATGTAATTACGGTGTTTAATTCCCATTTCTCATGCATTAGGGTTTAAACACTCGGACAGTTATTCCGACCCTCTAGCATGATGGCAAATATGTAATTATGGTGTTTAGTTGCCATTTCTCATTCATTAGGGTTTAAACACTCAGACACTTATTCGGTCCCTCTTGCATGATGGCATATATGTAATTATGGTGTTTAGTTGCCATTTCTCATGCATTAGGGTTTAAACACTCGGACACTTATTCCGACACTCTTGCATGATGACAGATATGTAATTATGGTGTTTACTTGCCATTTCTCATGCATTAGGGTTTAAACACTCGGACACTTATTCGGACCCACTTGTATGATGGTAGATATGTAATTATGGTGTTTATTTGCCATTTCTCATGCATTAGGGTTTAAAGACTCGGACACTTATTCGAACCCTCTTGCATAATGGCAGATATGTAATTATGGTGTTTACTTGCCATTTCTCATGCATTATGGTTTAAACACTCGGACACTTATTCGGACCCCCTTGCATGATGGCAGATATGTAATCGTGTTGTTTACTTGCCATTTCTCATGCATTAGGGTTTAAACACTCAAACACTTATTCAGACCCTCTTGCATGATGGCATATATGTAATTATGATGTTTAGTTGCCATTTCAGATGCATTAGGGTTTAAACAATCGGACACCTATTCGGACACTCTTGCATGATGGCAGATATGTAATTATGGTGTTTACTTGCCATTTCTCATGCATTAGGGTTTAAACACTCGGACACTTATTCGGACCCTCTTGCGTGATGGCAGATACGTAATTATGGTGTTTATTTGCTATTTCTCATCCATTCGGGTTTAAACACTCGGACACTTATTCGGACCCTCGTGCATGATGGCAGATATGTAATTATGGTGTTTGTTTGCCATTTCTCTTGCATTAGGGTTTAAACACTCGGACACTTATTCGGACCCTCTTGGATGATGGCAGATATGTAATTATGGTGTTTATTTGCCATTTCTCATGCATTAGGGTTTAAATACTCGTACACTTATTCGGACCCTCTTGCATGATGGCAGATATGTAATTATGGTGTTTACTTGCCATTTCTCATGCATTAGGGTTTAAATCTTCGGACACTTATTTGGACCCTCTTGCATGGTGGCAGATATGTAAACATGTTGTTTACTTGCCATTTCTCATGCATTAGGGTTTAAACCTTCGGAAACTTATTTGGACCCTCTTGCATTATTGCAGATATGTAAACATGTTGTTTACTTGCCATTTCTCATGCATTAGGTTGTAAACACTCGGCCACTTATTCGGACCCTCTTGCATGACGACAGATATGTAATTATGGTATTTATTTGCCATTTCTCATGCATTTGGGTTTAAACACTCGGACACTTATTCGGACCCTCTTGGATGATGGCAGATATGTAATTATGGTGTTTATTTGCCATTTCTCATGCATTAGGGTTTAAATACTCGTACACTTATTCGGAACCTCTTGCATGATGGAAGATATGTAATTATGGTGTTTACTTGCCATTTCTCATGCATTAGGCACTACAACAAAATGGTTCTTTAATGACAAAATTACTTCGTCTCCAATAGTACAATTTTCGTCACCAAACTGATCTGTGACGAAATTATTTCGTCACCACGTTCGTCACCTATTGGTCGTCACAAAAAGTACCTGGTGACGAAATTTTATTTTGTCACCAATTATTGGTACTTGGTGACGAAACATTTCGTCACTAAATGTTAAATATTTTGTCACCTATAATGTCTATTTCGTCACTAAAATTAAATAAAATTTTATTCTATTTGTTTTGGGTGACGAAATATTTCGTCCTTAAAAATAGTGATAAAATTTTTAGTGACAAAAATATTTGTCACCAAAAGATGTAAAAAAAGACCCTTTAGTGACAAAATTTTTGTCAATAAATATTTTAATTTAGTGAAGAAATACTGAACATGTGTGACGAAATTATTTGTTGAGATTAGAAAATTTTAGCGACAATTTTTTTTTTTGTCGCCAATAATAAATAAATTTTAAAAATTGTGGCATATATATTTGCAATTTATATATATTTTTTTCAATAAGCAATCCTGTGCATTTTAATTATTTATTCAATAAAATATCTAATATTAATCAATATAAAATTAAACTGTTCATTTTCATTAAATAACACAAGCAAAATACATGTCTCATAGTATCAAGAAATTAATATATAACATCAATTATAGTACAATCAAAACTGCGACAACACAATCAAAATAACTTATGCATTTTAATATTCTGTTCAATATAATATCCATTACAGATCATTACAAAAACCTGTTCATTTGCATAAAGCGACAACATAGTCAAAATATATGTTTGATAGTATCAACAAAAAGATAAGATCCATCACAATATAATCACAACCCATGACAACATAGTCAAAATACATGTTTGGTAATATCAACAAAAAGTACAATGGCACTATGATGGATACGTGTCTAGTAATTTCAACAAAAAATTCTTGCTATGCAGGTTACGGATACGTGTCTAGTAATTTCAACAAAAAGTTCTTGCTATGCAGGTTACCAAATTCGTTCATCTCCAATCTGCCATTTAAAAAAAAAAAAAAAAAAAAAAAAACAACAACAACAACAACAAAAGGTTAAAGAAACCATTCACTAAATATGTGAATATGCAACCTAAAAGAGAAAATATGAAAACTTCGAAGTAAATTTCAAACCAAAATTTATTGTGTTTGTTCCGTAAATTTTTACAACTTACATTAGGTCCTCCTAAGGTGTTCATGATGTTTTCCGGGCCTTTTAACGACTATTTCAAGCTTTTACTCCCTAATGGCCTATTTTCAAGCCTAAATATTTTCTAACCGAGAGTCCTATGATTGTTCTATAAGTTTTCACAACTTATGTTGATCCCTCCCAACGCGTTCATGATAATTTCTAGACCTTTTTGTGCTTATTTAACAATTTTGCCCCCCGATGACTTATTTTCATGCCTAAGTGTTGGAAATTTACAAATTTGAAAGTAGTTTTTAAATTGGGAGTCTCATGCTTGTTCTATAAATTTTCATAATTTACATTGGTTACTCTCGAGGTGTTCATGATGTTTCCCAACCCTTATTCATATTTCATTATTTTGTCCCTCAATGACCTATTTTCAAACTTAAGTGTTGGAAAAATACATAATTGAAAGTAATTTTCAAACTAGGAGTCATGTGCTTGTTTCAATGGGGAGCCACGTATATTGTCACTCAACCCTCGACAAAAATCAAAGCAATACATAAGGTAAAACTCAACAACCCACAACAAGAAAAAAGGAAAACACGCTAGAGAATTTAGAGGTACGTTCACTCAACCCTCAACCAAAAAGCTCCCTAATATAAGTAACTTTAATATCTTAGTAAAATCTACTGAGATGAAAAAGCTTTCAGCACTACATGAAAACAAAAAATGAAAAAAAATAAAGAAGAAAAAGCAGACAACGAATGATGAGAATCCACCACCTACTGTCAATGAAGATTTTGAAGTAGAAAAACATAAATCATTCATTATAATTTTGTAACTGTTGGCATGAACACAATGAATGTTGAGAATCCACCACCCGCTTTATTTTTACCTAAATTACATATATATATATATATTAACTCGCTGTGCTGAGTAGGGAAAAAAAATTAGAATGATGATATGACATGATTATGGATACATGATATATTACTCAGTAATTATTATATAAGTATAATAACAAATCTCACTATATGTAAATGTGACAAGTACACATTATATTAATATAGAGAATTTCATTTTAATAGTAAAATTCAGCATCTTACCGACACTAGATTGGGGGGCTGCCTCCCTCTGTGCCTCTATATCGACATCAAGTGGCTGTGAGTGTTGGGTCTCCACATTGTCATGTAAATCCTCATTCCAAACAAAAATTGCCTCATGCGAAGGTTGAAGAGATGACTGCGCCAATCGTTTTGGTGGCATTGGTAAGCCCTATGAAAGCCCAACCTGGTCAAGCACCACATAACGAAATGATGAGGCTGAACAAGAGACATAAACTACCAATAAAATCAAGACTACAAGATCTAAACCAAAATAACAACATCAACTAAACACCTCTAAATAAAAAAAAAAAACTCCAAGCAGAGACCACAATGACCTCTAGCCCAGGACACTAACACAGCAGAGGCATCAGAACAACATATACACAGATTACACAGCATATACACAACTACAACATGTACCCACTTCACTTAACAGAGCAGCAAACCAGACCTGCCCAGCCTAAACACAGCAGCAGCATATACACAGGTTGTAGCAGTAGGTAGCTCAACCAATGTATAACTGAGTAGCATAACTACTCAAAATTGTTCTATAACAGATGGACAGCTTGCTCCAAAGCCTCACTTAATTGATCCTGGAAAGACAAGCAATCAATACACTCAATAGAAACAAACATCAACAGTAACTGCATCAAAATCTCACTGATTTATTACTACCATCACTCAACCCACATATGAACACTCCAACACAGAAAGAGAGCAGTTATCACCACAAAAAACCTAACAAAAATATATGCTCACACCACTCAACTCTCAACTCTCAACAATAACATCCCTTAATTGAGGACCAGCTAGTACCTGCACAAAAACACAACTGGAAATATAGAGATCTCACAACCACTCAACCCTCAAAAGTTTGTATCAAACACAATTCACAACCCTAATATAAGAGCTCACCATCCCTCAACCCACACATCTCTACACTGTGTACCAGCTTTGAAAAACCTGCATTGACAAAAGTTAGCAAAAAAATAACCTCAACCCACACATCCCTACACTGTGTACCAGTTTTGAAAAACCTGCATTAACAAAAGTTAGCAAAAAAATAATAATAATAAATAAATAAAAATGAGACTAGCACCTATTGATGTACTCACTTCACTTAACTCACTTTCCTTAAAAGGAGACCAGCATACACCTCCAAGGCCCTGCACACTCACCAGAACATTAGAGATAATGCATCCCAGTTACAGAAAATACAAGCCACTCTTAAGACCGCATCATCCACACCAATTACCTACTGTCAGATTTCAAGAGACAAAACAAAAACAAAAACAAAACATGTGTCAGGATCCATATGTGTAAAGCAAAATATTTTCTTGAAGAGACAACAAAATATATCATAAGCATGTAATGGAATTGGCAGTAGGGGTCTCACTCTTTTCTCTTGTCTCTTGTTTCAATTATTATATATATATATATTGGAATAAGTAGAACTTTCTAGATATTTGATAACAAACAACATAACAAAAACACACACGGAAATATAAAAGCTAAAATAATCATACCCAGTGTAGTAATCCTTAGGTAGATAAACATCCTCTATCAAACCAAATTGTTCAAATGAGATTCTAAGATCTTCTGGCCAGTAAAGAATCAAGTAGAATCATTAGATTTCCTCTTTCTTCTTTTTTTTTTAAGAGGGTGTAAGAGAATAATAACATTTAAAACAATCATATAATGACAAGATCGAGGTTTAAAATGATACTTGTTACATATTTAGAAGAAAAACTCACCTACCCAAAAAAAAAGTAAATAACAATTTGGACATATGGGTCTATGGCTCCACTTGCCATGTGGCTCGACCATGTCACCACTACATCACCTTCTCCAAGTTCTCTAACCACGTGTGAGCCTCAAGAGGTGACACATGGATCAATAGGCATAAGGCTTTTTGACCCTGCCCCATTGCCAATTCCTACATAAGGTTCCTATGTCAACCTACCAATTCCCTATACACCCACAACCACAAATCCCGTTAAGTTCATAACGATTGTGAACATTGAAAAAATGAACTCCAGTGCCATGGATCATATTGACATTAGATTGAACTCATATAAATTGGGACAAAAAAGTTTTTGCTAAACCCACTAGAAATTCATGAGAAACCGTAACAATGAAATGCTAAGCAACAAAGAATCAAATACTTGAGGTAGCCCCTGTAACTGTTGGTGAATCTATTCAATTCCTATTTGGTTGTTCACATCCAGCCAACATTTCTTCTCATTCATCAAAATGCCCAATATTGCTAAACGATTTTACTCATCAAACCATCCCAAAATTTAAATGCAAACTCGTAAACCACAAATCAACACACTAAAGTAGTAATTATATCAATATGTATATATATATATAGATCAAGGGATTGAAGGATGATAAAAAAAAAATAGAGAGAGAGATTAGAGACCTGGCGTTGAGGGAGATGTTGCGAACGAGGAGACCAGAAGGGGCAGGGGAGCGTCGGTCTTTGCGAGACCTGGTATCGCTTGCTACGCCTTGGGCCGTAGCTTTGGCTTCGGCTTCTGTACCTCCCCATTGCTGTGCTAATCTTCTATTGTCTTCTTCTTCTGCTTCTTCGTCTCTCTCTCTCTGAATTGAAACCTTAGTTGGATCGTGAAAAACCCTAACCTTAGAAATTACTGGTGTGTAGATAAAGAGAGTTCCACCCAGAGGGTCTAGAAACAACCATCACTGAAAATAATTATTTTATATATATATATATATTAATTAAAATTTTATTTTAACATCATCTTAATATTTTATAATATAAAATGATATAATTTTTCTTATCACAAATATACATTTCGTTTGATTGGGAAACACTATAAATATTCGCAACCCTCTCATAATAGCAATAACAAGTAATTCAAATGAAACATAGTTTAATTAATTGGATCCAAAATAAATGAAGTTTAATAATCTAAAATAAATTTTCGATTGAGACTAGATTACACAATATTTTAGATAAGCTCAAGATGGTCTCCATCATTTATATAATTAAAAAGGATTATATAATTAAAAAAGACCAAACAGTTGAGTAAGATTTACATACATAAATCCAAATTATAATGTCATGGGTCTTAAAACCCAAAGCTTCAATACCAAAATCCTACTATAAACTAAAATGAACGCTGTTCCATCCGTCATTTTCGAAAAATAAATACCCATCATTTAAATTTTGAATTTTATTTTTTCGGTCTTTACAAGAGTAGAGAAAGAACAATGTGCTTGCTTAGAGGTGATGTCGGAAGCAATACTGAACAATGAGAAGGGACAATGACAACGGGAAGTAGCAAGGGCAGAGAGAAGGAAGAAGTTATTGTGTGTGTGTGTGTTTTGAGAGAGAGAGAGAGAGGGGGGAGGAAAACAATTAGATAAAAGGTGGGGAAAAATTAGTAACCTATTTTATTTTTCATTACCACTTAATTTTTCCTCCGAAATTGGTGACAAAATTATTTTCTCACCAAAAACAAAATTATTAACGATGAAAATAATTTTCTCACTAAATGATATCAAAATATTAAAAATTATTAGTGATGAAAATATATTCGTCACTAATAATTTTATAATTGGTGACCAATTTTTTCCTCACCAAAAGTCTCAAAATCCAAAAAAAAATGTAGGAAAATCTTTGGTGACAAAAAAATAAAAATAATGACGAAAAATAATTTTGTCACCTAATTTTTTTATTATGTATCAAGATTGGTGACGAAATTTTATTTTTCTCTCTAAATATGATACATTTGGAGACGAAAAATTGTTTTCTTCATTAAAAGGTACGTCTTTCGTGACAAAATTGATTTTCGTCATTAGTTTTCGTCTCTAAAGACTCTTTTTGTTGTAGTGAGGGTTTAAACCTTCGGACACTTATTTGGACCCTCTTGCATGATGGCAGATATGTAAACATTTTGTTTACTTTCCATTTCTCATGCATTAGGGTTTAAACCGTCGGAAATTTATTTGCACCCTCTTGCATGATTGCAGATATGTAAACATGTTGTTTACTTGCCATTTCTCATGCATTAGGTTTTAAACACTCGGCCACTTATTCGGACCCTCTTGCATGACGACAGATATGTAATTTTGGTGTTTATTTGCCGTTTCTCTTGCATTAGGGTTTAGACACTCGAACACTTATTCCGGCCCTCTTGCATGATGGCAGATATGTAATTATGGTGTTTAGTTGCCATTTCACATGCATTAGGGCTTAAACACTCGGACACCGATTCGGACCCTCTTGCATGATGGCAGATATGTAAATATGTTGTTTGCTTGCCATTTCTCACGGATTAGGGTTTAAACACTAGGACACCTATTCGGACCCTCTTGCATGATGACAGATATGTAATTATGGTGTTTATTTGCCATTTCTCATGCATTAGGGTTTAAACAGTCGGACAGTTATTCGGACCCTCTTGCATGATGGCAGATATGTAATTTTGTTGTTTATTTGCCATTTCCCATGCATTACGGTTTAAACACTCGGACACTTATTCGGACCCTCTTGCCTGATGGCAGATATGTAATTATGGTGTTTAATCGCCATTTCTCATGCATTAGGGTTTAAACACGCGGACAATTATTCGGACCCTCTTGCATGATGGCAGATACGTAATTATGGTGTTTATTTGCCGTTTCTCAACCATTCGGGTTTAAACACTCGGACACTTATTCGGACCCTCTTGGATGATGGCAGATGTGTAATTATGGTGTTTATTTGCCATTTCTCATGCATTAGGGTTTAAATACTTGTACACTTATTCAGACCCTCTTGCATGATGGCAGATATGTAATTATTGTGTTTACTTGCCATTTCTCATGCATTAGGGTTAAACCTTGGGACACCTATCTAGACCCTCTTGCATGATGGCAGATATGTAAACATGTTGTTTACTTGGCATTTCTCATGCATTAGGGTTTAAACCTTCGGAAACTTATTTGGACCCTCTTGCATGATTGCAGATATGTAAACATGTTGTTTACTTGCCATTTCTCATGCATTAGGGTTTAAACAGTCGGACACTTATTCGGATCCTCTTGCATGATGGCAGATATGTAATTATGGTGCTTACTTGCCATTTCTCATGCATTAGGGTTTAAATACTCGTACACTTATTCGGACCCTCTTGCATAATGGCAGATATATAATTATGGTGTTTACTTGCCATTTCTCGTGCATTAGGGTTTAAACCTTCGGACACTTATTTGGACCCTCTTGCATGGTGGCAGATACGTAAACATGTTGTTTACTTGCCATTTCTCATGCATTAGGGTTTAAACCTTCGGAAACTTATTCGGACCCTCTTGCATAATGGCAGATATATAATTATGGTGTTTACTTCCCATTTCTCATGCATTAGGGTTTAAACCTTCGGACACTTATTTGGACCCTCTTGCATGGTGGCAGATATGTAAACATGTTGTTTACTTGCCATTTCTCATGCATTAGGTTGTAAACACTCGGCCACTTATTCGGACCCTCTTGCATGACGATATGGTGTTTATTTGCCATTTCTCATGCATTAGGGTTTAAACACTCGGACACTTATTCGGACCCTCTTGGATGATGGCAGATATGTAATTGTGGTGTTTATTTTCCATTTCTCATGCATTAGGGTTTAAACATTCGTACACTTATTCGGACCCTCTTGCATGATGGCAGATATGTAATTATGGTGTTTATTTACCATTTCCATGCATTAGGGCTTAAACACTCGGACACTTATTCGGACCCTCTTGCATGATGGCAGATATGTATATGGTGTTTGTTTTCCATTTCTCTTGCATTAGGGTATAAACACTCGGATACTTATTCGGACTCTCTTGCATGATGGTAGATATGCAATTATGGTGTTTATTTGCCGTTTCTCTTGCTTTAGGGTTTAAACACTCGAACACTTATTCCGACCCTCTTGCGTGATGGCAGATATGTAATTATGGTGTTTAGTTGCCATTTCTCATGCATTAGGGCTTAAACACTCGGACACCTATTCGGACCCTCTTGCATGATGGCAAATATGTAATTATGGTGTTTATTTGCCATTTCCCACGCATTAGGGTTTAAACACTAGGACACCTATTCGGACCCTCTTGCATGATGGCAGATATGTAATTATGGTGTTTACTTGCCATTTCTCATGCATTAGGGTTTAAACACTCGGACACTTATTCGAATCCTCTTGCATAATGGTAGATATGTAATTATGGTTTTTATTTGCCATTTCTCATGCATTAGGGCTTAAACACTCGTACAGTTATTCGGACCCTCTTGCACGATGGCATATATGTAATTATGGTGTTTACTTGCCATTTGTCATGCATTACGGTTTAAACACTCGGACACTTATTCGGACCCTCTTGCATGATGGCAGATACATAATTATGGTGTTTATTTGCCATTTCTCATCCATTCGGGTTTAAACACTCAGACACTTATTCGGACCCTCGTGCATGATGGCAGATATGTAATTATGGTGTTTATTTGCCATTTCTCTTGCATTAGGGTTTAAGCACTCGGACACTTGTTCGGATCGTCTTGCATGATGGCAGATATGTAATTATGGTGTTTATTTGCCATTTCTCATGCATTAGGGCTGAAACACTCGAACACTTATTCGGAACCTCTTGCATGATGGCAGATTTGTAATTATGGTGTTTATTTACCATTTCTGACACAGTAGGGTTTAAACAGTCGGACATTTATTCATACCCTCTTACATGATGGCTGATATGTAATTATGTTGTTTATTTGCCATTTCCCATGCATTACGGTTTAAACACTCGGAAACTTATTCGGACCCTCTTGCTTGATGGCAGATATGTAATTACGGGGTTTAATTCCCATTTCTCATGCATTAGGGTTTAAACACTCAGACAGTTATTCCGACCCTCTTGCATGATGGCAAATATGTAATTATGGTGTTTAGTTGCCATTTCTCATGCATTAGGGTTTAAACACTCGGACACTTATTCGGACCCTCTTGTATGATGGTAGATATGTTATTGTGGTGTTTATTTGCCATTTCTCATGCATTAGGGTTTAAAGACTCGGACACTTATTCGGACCCTCTTGTATGATGGCAGATATGTAATTATGGTGTTTACTTGCCATTTCCCATGCATTATGGTTTAAACACTCGGACACTTATTCGGACCCCCTTGAATGATGGAAGATATGTAATCATGTTGTTTACTTGCCATTTCTCATGCATTAGGGTTTAAACACTCAGACACTTATTCGGACCCTCTTGCATGATGGCATATATGTAATTATGATGTTTAGTTGCCATTTCAGATGCATTAGGGTTTAAACAATCGGACACTTATTCGGACACTCTTGCCTGATGGCAGATATGTGATTATGGTGTTTACTTGCCATTTCTCATGCATTAGGGTTTAAACACTCGGACACTTATTCGGACCCTCTTGCATGATGGCAGATACGTAATTATGGTGTTTATTTGCCATTTCTCATCCATTCGGGTTTCAACACTCGGACACTTATTCGGACCCTCGTGCATGATGGCAGATATGTAATTATGGTGTTTGTTTGCCATTTCTCATGCATTAGGGTTTAAACACTCGGTCACTTATTCGGACCCTCTTGGATGATGGCAGATATTTAATTATGGTGTTTGTTTGCCATTTCTCATGCATTAGGGTTTAAACACTCGGTCACTTATTCGGACCCTCTTGGATGATGGCAGATATGTAATTATGGTGTTTACTTGCCCTTTCTCATGCATTAGGGTTTGAACCTTCGGACACCTATCTGGACCCTCTTGCATGATGGCAGATATGTAAACATGTTGTTTACTTGCCATTTCTCATGCATTAGGGTTTAAACCTTCGGAAACTTATTTGGACCCTTTTGCATAATTACAGATATGTAAACATGTTGTTTACTTGCCATTTCTCATGCATTAGGTTGTAAAAACTCGGCCACTTATTCGGACCCTCTTGCATGACGACAGATTTGTAATTATGGTGTTTATTTGCCATTTCTCTTGCATTAGGGTTTAAACACTCGGACACTTATTCGGACCCTCTTGGATGATGGCAGATATGTAATTATGGTGTTTACTTGCCATTTCTAATGCATTAGGGTTTAAATACTCGTACACTTATTCGGACCCTCTTGCATGATGGCAGATATGTAATTATGGTGTTTACTTGCCATTTCTCATGCATTTGGGTTTAAACCTTCGGACACTTATTTGGACCCTCTTGCATGATGGCAGATATGTAAACATGTTGTTTACTTTCCATTTCTCATGCATTAGTGTTTAAACCTTCGGAAATTTATTTGGACCCTCTTGCATGATTGCAGATATGTAAACATGTTGTTTATTTGCCATTTCTCATGCATTAGGGCTTAAAGACTCGGACACTTATTCGGACCCTCTTGCATGATGGCAGTGCTCGGTTGGACCGAGCTGCTTGATCAGGGGATGGTGGAAGCCAGTCAAGCTGAGTGACAGGCTCCCCGAAAGGCGTGGTCAGCCAAGGTAATCGTTTGATTGGCAGGAAGGTCGACCACAGGAGGAGCCCGGGCTCGGCTTTGCCGTGATGCTGCCTAGCCTGGTCCTTCTTGGACTTAGCCCGTAAAGTGCTTGGGTATGAAGCACAGCACGGTCGCGGATGGAGCAGCTCGGCTACCGAGCTCCAGCTGAGAAGGCAGGCAGTTGAGATTAGGTGATGTTCAGCAAGGTTTACGCTGACAGATAGGACAGCGAAGCCACGTGTCAGGAGATGACTGGGAGTGGATATGGGGCGCAGAGGGTATATAAGCATGTCTGTGCCCCCCATACGCGGGAGATGAACACTTTGTAAGACAACTCTGACACTCTAACCCCCCCTCTCTCTCTCTTTCTATCCTAAGGCGTGTGCTAACTTGATCGTCGGAGGGTTTTTCCGGCCACACACCGCCGGGTAGCTCAGCATTGTTTGCGCGCAGGTGATCGGACAGAGACGGAGCTCGGAAGAAAGGAATACGGGCTTGCCGGAATGTTTGCTCCCCGTACAATTGGCGCCGTCTGTGGGAAGCTTGACAGACAAAACCTTGTCTTCCGGGTTCATCTGATCGCCGTCCGTGGCGAACAACGATGAGTTTCCGTTGTCTTCCATCGACAGAGCCACCCCGGAGTTCACCCGAAGGAGAGAAGGTCCTCCCGCCATCCATCCAATGGCGGATTTGGGGACGCCCCCCGGAGGACAGTCAGGAGACGTGCGGGATAAGCGCGGAAGAAGTCATGGTCATTCACAGAGTCCAGACGGTCACCGGCAGAGGAGAGACTCACATGCCAGACGTTTGGAAAATAAGTTGAGGGACCAAGACGCTGTCATCCGGCAAATGGCAGCGGAGATGGAGGATCTGAAGCGGCATGTCAAAGGGAAAGGTGTAGCTGGAGTGGGAGACCACAGTGAGCGCACTCCATCCCGTCGTTCAGGCGGCCAGCATTTGCAAAACCCAATTTTGACTAGAAATAAAGATGGGAAATACTACTATACACAACTCTTAAAAGCTCATTTTGTTGATTGGACACCCCAAAATTTATTTATTTTTTAAAATACCAATTTACCCATTTATTTACTAAACTAGCCTAAACCCTAACTCCAATAGACTTCTTCAATTTTGGCCACCCGTCTCCAATTAGCCCTTTCCAATCACTCTTGCCACTCCTTAACCCTTTCCCTCTCTAAGGTTTAAATTTTCATTACAATTTAATCCTTTCGTTACTCAATCGGTAAGTCAACTAACGGAAAAGAAATTAATTTTTTAAAATGCCTCTTTTATCTTTGTTTGCATATATAAAATTGACAAACAATTTATCGTTTAGGAAAATTTTATATGCCTCAATCATGGTCTTTGGTTATGACTTATTATAATATGAGTTATAACTATTGATTATAAGAGTATTATTATCAAACTCATTAGAGTTTTCTTTTGGTTATTTCATAGCACAAAACTGTAGAAACACATTCCATCAAACTTAATTATTAACTAACTATTTTAGTTGAATATCAAATCACTAGCTACATGTAGTTAGAGAAAGAGAACTCAACAAATGAAATAAAGAATAGAGAGTTTGTGAGAGAATGTATTTGAAAAAATGGTTAGCCAATATAGAAAAATAGACTTTTAGTTAAAATTTAACTAAGAATTTGACTATTTTGATGGAGATCCTCTTACCATTATTTTGGTTATAATTCAAAAGGTATTTGGTTATATTTTATGCGGTGTTTGGTTATATCTTTTTAAATAAAATAAAATAAAATAAGGATTGAGAATGATCTAATTATAATATTTGCGGTAATTAACACCACAAAAGCTTGCGTGCCATAATATTACTTAAATGTTTAATAGTATAATAATATATTGAGAGGGAGATTAATGATATGGACTTTGTGCCAGACAGATTTGGGCCGGACAGAGTTGTGCCGGACAGATTTGGGCCGGACAGAGTTGTGCCGGACAGATTTGGGCCGGACAGAGTTGTGCCGGACAGATTTGGGCCGGACAGAGTTGTGCCGGACAGATTTGGGCCGGACAGAGTTGTGCCGGACAGATTTGGGCCGGACAGAGTTGTGCCGGACAGATTTGGGCCGGACAGAGTTGTGCCGGACAGATTTGGGCCGGACAGAGTTGTGCCGGACAGATTTGGGCCGGACAGAGTTGTGCCGGACAGATTTGGGCCGGACAGAGTTGTGCCGGACAGATTTGGGCCGGACAGAGTTGTGCCGGACAGATTTGGGCCGGACAGAGTTGTGCCGGACAGATTTGGGCCGGACAGAGTTGTGCCGGACAGATTTGGGCCGGACAGAGTTGTGCCGGACAGATTTGGGCCGGACAGAGTTGTGCCGGACAGATTTGGGCCGGACAGAGTTGTGCCGGACAGATTTGGGCCGGACAGAGTTGTGCCGGACAGATTTGGGCCGGAC
>NW_021024944.1:227016-247799 GCF_004153795.1 Camellia sinensis
ACCGAACTCAGAAAGCTGCCCCTAGAGGCTCAACCGAAGTAACAAAACTCGTAGTTCAACCGATTTAGGCCTTTGGGGCTGAGCCAGCTTTCTTAGTTTTTTAGACCGAACTCAGAAAGCTGCCCCTAGAGGCTCAACCGAAGTAACAAAACTCGTAGTTCAACCGATTTAGGCCTTTGGGGCTGAGCCAGCTTTCTTAGTTTTTTAGACCGAACTCAGAAAGCTGCCCCTAGAGGCTCAACCGAAGTAACAAAACTCGTAGTTCAACCGATTTAGGCCTTTGGGGCTGAGCCAGCTTTCTTAGTTTTTTAGACCGAACTCAGAAAGCTGCCCCTAGAGGCTCAACCGAAGTAACAAAACTCGTAGTTCAACCGATTTAGGCCTTTGGGGCTGAGCCAGCTTTCTTAGTTTTTTAGACCGAACTCAGAAAGCTGCCCCTAGAGGCTCAACCGAAGTAACAAAACTCGTAGTTCAACCGATTTAGGCCTTTGGGGCTGAGCCAGCTTTCTTAGTTTTTTAGACCGAACTCAGAAAGCTGCCCCTAGAGGCTCAACCGAAGTAACAAAACTCGTAGTTCAACCGATTTAGGCCTTTGGGGCTGAGCCAGCTTTCTTAGTTTTTTAGACCGAACTCAGAAAGCTGCCCCTAGAGGCTCAACCGAAGTAACAAAACTCGTAGTTCAACCGATTTAGGCCTTTGGGGCTGAGCCAGCTTTCTTAGTTTTTTAGACCGAACTCAGAAAGCTGCCCCTAGAGGCTCAACCGAAGTAACAAAACTCGTAGTTCAACCGATTTAGGCCTTTGGGGCTGAGCCAGCTTTCTTAGTTTTTTAGACCGAACTCAGAAAGCTGCCCCTAGAGGCTCAACCGAAGTAACAAAACACATAGCTTAACCGATTTAGGCCTTGGGGCTATGCCAGCTTTTTTAATTTTTAGACCGAACTAAGAAAGTTGTCCCCAGACGATGACCTGGTCTGATACGCAACCCGCTCAAACCGAGCTACCAAACCTTTTGATGAACCGAGGTAGAACCAGTTCACAAGGCCGAAGTAGGGCTCTTGTACCTTGCTTTTAATTTGTAGCAGGGTCCTATGATCTATGCTTAACCCCTTTGTTTTTTACTTTGCAGACTTAGGTTGCCCAGGCACTCCTGCGTGCGCTCAACCGAGCTACTGAGCACAATATTTGCACCGAAATAACTTATTCTTAAATTATATGATAGATGGGGAAGTATAGATATTTAGTAAATACTTCGGGCGGCCTAGCCGAATTCAGGAAAGACTACCAAATACCTGACGACGTCCATCGGGTCCTGGCCGAAAAAGACATCATTCCCTGGGACAATGAAGGCTTCATCCCCTTCACCCTTTTATCCATCATAGAAACTGGACTACGGTTTCCGGTTCAACCGTTGATCTGTGAATTTCTTAGGCAGACCAGATTATGCCCTACCCAACTGTCCACCAACTCCTACCGCATCATCATGGGAATAGCCGAACTAAACCGCCAAGCCGGACTAAATCTTGGCCTGGCCAAAATTTTCCATCAATACTCCATCGGCTCAAAAGAAGATGGGTGGGTCTATTACCTTAGGATACGCCGCCGTCGAGAGAAGATAATTAAATATACACCGGATAAGGACTTAAACGACGACGATTTTTTCTGGGTCTCTGGGAACTTTGAGGATTTTCAAGCCCCAATTCCTGGCCGACCTATAAATTGGAAAAAAGGACAGCCTGGTAATTTGACTTCGGTCTTCTTTCTTGTATTTTTTTTTATTTCGGTTTGTTAGTCTATTAACCGAACTAACAATTTCTTTCGTCGCAGATTCTGCCCACCTTCATTCGTTATACAGCTATCCAAACCTTGCAATTTTGCGAGCCGCACTACGATATCCTGAACGTAGTTGGGCCAAATTGCTGAAATTCGAGCCGACCTACCGATACAGTGGTCGCCGTAAAGCCAGTGTAACTGACTTTCTTCTCGAAGACGCCCCAGAGCCGGACCCAACCATGCCACAAATAAGATTAATTCCATTAACCGCTGAAGAGGAAATGGCCAAGAAGAACAGACTAAGGACACTTCTGACCGAGACAGGTAGGCCCGAAGTACCGTTACCAAGCCAAACGCAGCCTGCCGTTGTGGCCCTCCCCTCTCAACAGCCATCTTCATCGCGCCGAACCAAACGCGCCCGAACCACCGAGTCTGAACCAAGTTTGGTAGAAGATGAGACTGCTGTTTCACCGATTATGCCACCGAGCCCCCAACCGCAGCCTGCCGACCGAACTATCAGCAGCTGGGCACCAAAGCTTAGCTTCAACGACCGAGATATCCTAGATGCTGATTCGGTTGTCGCCGAAAAAGATCACCAGTTGGCCTTTAGCCTGGCCAAGAGTGTGTGCCTCCCCAAGGATATGGAGCACCACCAAAAGCAGCTAAATACCGAATTAAAGTTCATTCGGTCTGCAACGAAGTCCATGATCCCGGTAAGCAGCTCTGTTCGTTTTTCTGTCTAGTTTTTTAATTTTTACTTCGGCTCATGGGAAGTCTTCGTTTTTGCCAGGCAATTCAAAAAAACTACAACACTCATAAGAAAGTGCTGGAACTCAGAAAAACTACATGGCAAGCTGTGGCAGAAGCCGAAGTGAAGTCGGCCGAGGTAGAAGACATCAAGAAGCAAATGGCTGAGCTACAAGATGAGAACAGCAGGCTGACCGGACTGGTTAGTTCGGCCGAAGCAGAAAGGCAGAAGGCTGCCATAGCTCTGAAGGACAAGTACCTGCGCGAGCTGGTGAAGTTCGAAAGAAAGAAAGATGCCGAAATATCCCAAGTGGAGGAGAGCGCAAAAGAGGCCGGCAAACAAGGCTTCAAGAAGGCAGAGGATGCTTATGCCAAGCAATGCAATGCTGCCAAGGAGCTGTTCTTCAAGTGCGGCTGGAGGGCGGCTGTTGAGAAGCTCGATCACGATCCACAGACCGAGGTTTTCAACCCTCCAGCCTACTTCATACCGAGCTCCCTTGTGGAGTATGCTAATGCCATACAAGAGCAGTTTCTTGGAGACTCAGATTCTGATGAAGATTCTATCTCTGAAGATACTCCGGTTGTTAGTGCGGACCCGTCCGTTCGGTTGGAGCCTACGGTGGAAGACCTGACTAATGAACTACCAGGTGAAACCGTGGTTCCAACCGAAACCACCCTGGCAACCGAGAGCGAGCTCCCTCCTGAAACCGGTCTTCGTTCTGATGCTGATGCAACTTTTGATGCCGAAATTGAAGAACTTTTCTCTTGATTATGTACTTTTTCTCTTTTGTTATTTTTTGTCCTTGTAACCGGGCTATGCCCCTTCTTTGTAGTGGCTTTTCAGTGAATGAAAATTTTGCTTGAACTCTTATTCCGGTTTTGATTCGTGTGCTTGCATTTGTAATGTTTTGATTGAAAATTTTGTTTGAACTCTTATTCCGGTTTTAGCTGGTTAAACTATGCTTACCAGCCAACCACTCCTTAGCCGATATATTTACTTCGGCTGAGGAGTATACAGAGTTTGTTTTGTAGCCAACCACTCTTCAGCCATACCCATACTTCTGCTGAAGAGTACCAAGAGTTGGCTTATTCCAGCCAACCACTCTTCAGCCGTACTCATACTTCGGCTGAAGAGTACTAAGAGTTGGATTATTCCAGCCAACCACTCTTCAGTCGTACCCTTACTTTGGCTGAAGAGTACCAAGAGTTGGTTTATTCCAGCCAACCACTCTTCAGCCGTACTCATACTTCGGCTGAAGGGTACTAAGAGTTGGTTTATTCCAGCCAACCACTCTTCAGCCATACCCTTACTTCGGCTGAAGAGTACCAAGAGTTGGTTTATTCCATCCAACCACTCTTCAGCCGTACTCATACTTCGGCTGAACAGTACCAAGAGTTGGTTTATTCCAGCCAACCTCTATGTCAGTTTTTTCCAGCTAACTTAGAACAGTGTTTGGTTATTTCGACCAAACGTCCTGCAGCCTGGATCCTTATCATGGGCTTAGGAAGGGTGTTGGTTTATTCCAGCCAACCTCTAAGTTAGTTTTTTTCAGCTAACTTAGAATAAAAGGTTTGTAATATTCTTATCTTCAGTAAAACTAACTTTTACAAAGAACAACTCATGCTGAAAAAGAATTGATTGTTTTATTGAGGAAAGAGAAAATTACATATGTTTGAAAGAGAAAAAGCTAAAAATAAAACAACTTGAGATTGGCTGTATTCCATGGCCTAGGGATTGCTTTGCCGTCCTTGTCTTCTAGGTGGTATGCCCCTTTGCCTGCTAACCCGACCACTTTGTAAGGACCTTCCCAGTTCGGCCCTAACTTGCCATCTCCTGGTACCAAGGTGTTTCCCATGACCTTGCCTAGTACCCAATCGCCGATCTTGAATTGTCTTGGATGCACCTTTTTGTTGTATTTTCTAATCAACTCTTGTTGGTATGAAGCAATGTGAACCAGTGCTTTTTCTCTTCTTTCTTCTGCAAGGTCGAGTTCCAATGTTATGGCTTCTCCATTTAAGTCTGGATCAAAGTTTTCGCTTCGAATTGTGGGGAGGCCAACTTCCAGTGGGATTACTGCTTCTATTCCATATGCTAAGGAGAATGGTGTTTCTCCTGTTGATCGTCGAGGTGTGGTGCGGTAAGCCCATAAAACATGAGGAAGTTCGTCTGCCCACTTGCCTTTTGCCTTCTCTAGTCTTTTCTTAAGTCCATCAAAGACGACTTTATTTGATGCTTCTACTTGGCCATTCGCTTGAGGATAAGCCGGTGTAAAATTGTAGAACTCTATCTTGTACTCTTCACAGATATCAAGGCTTTGGGAATGCCAAACCGAGTTATGATGTTCTGGCAGACAAACTTCTTGACGTCTTTCTCCTTAGTGGAGTCGAGTGCCTTTACTTTTACCTACTTGGTGAAGTAGTCTGTTGTCGCAATAAAGAACTTTT
The DNA here is from genome assembly GCF_004153795.1 of Camellia sinensis. Taxonomy (NCBI): domain Eukaryota; kingdom Viridiplantae; phylum Streptophyta; class Magnoliopsida; order Ericales; family Theaceae; genus Camellia; species Camellia sinensis. Next base: position 231,980 of record NW_021024944.1, read on the forward strand.
TGTTGCTTGGTGCGGTTGGGAGTGGTCCCACTATGTCCAAGCCCCACATTGCGAAAGGCCATGGGCTAGTCAATGGTAGGAGTTCTCTGGCTGGTTGATGTATTTGATGTGCGAATTTCTGGCATTTTTCACACTTCTTCACATATTTCTCTGAGTCTGCCTGCATATATGGCCACCAATAACCTTGTGAAATGGCCCTGTAAGCTAGCGACCTTCCCCCTTGATGGCTTCCGCACACTCCTTCGTGTATTTCGAACAAGAATGCTTCTACTTTGCTGGGATGAACGCACTTTAGGTAAGGCCCTGAGAATGACTTCTTGTATAATGCCAAAGATGGAGATAGCCAAAATCGCTGCGACTTCGCCCTTATTCTGTTCGCTTCTTTTTTCTCTTCTGGTAGGATGCCGTCTTTTAGGAACAGGATGATGGGATCCATCCAAGAGGAGCCTAATTCTGCGCAACATACTTCTTCTGCTTCGGGGTCTTCTATGCTTGGTCTAGGTAGGTAGTCTATTAGTAGTGGATGAGGTATGGAGGGATCTGCCATTGAGGCGAAGCCTGCTAGTTCGTCTGCTCTGCTGTTTTCCTCCCTGCCGATTTGTTCTATCCTTACTACTTTAAATTCCTTGATATCTATTCTGACCAACTCTTGGTACTTGGCCATCCTATCATCCTTTGCTTCATAGTCGCCAGAAATTTGATTTACCACCAGCTATGAGTCGCTGTAAACCATTAGTTCGGTGGCCTTCATGTAGCATGCTGATTTGAGTCCTGCAAGAAGCGCTTCATATTCCGCATCGTTGTTTGATGCTGGGAAGCCAAGGTTGATTGCTTGCTCTACAACTAGGCCGTCTGGGGAGATAAGGACTATGCCCAGCCCTGCACCATGCCGGTTGGATGCTCCATCCACAAAGAGCTTCCACATCTCTCCAACGAACAACTTCCAACACGTGGAGGGGTCAGATGATGTCGTGGGGTCAAGAGTGGTGTTTTCTTCAAGGTCCATGCTTGCTGTCTGCCCTTTGTCATCTGATTGTATTGTTGGTGAGCCTTTGTTTGTTTCTTCCTTGTTTTCCTTAGTCTAGTCTGCCTTGGAGTTTGATTGACTACCTTCTACTAGGGGTTGCGCTATTCTGGCGTCAACTTCCGTCCCTAGTTCGGTTGTGTCAGTTAGGTCGACTGGGCAGATATGATGACTTCCAGGAGTAAACTCTGCGACGAAGTCTGCCAAAGATTGGGCTTTTATTGCGGTCTTGGGTTGGAACTTGATGTCGAATTGTCCCAACTCTACTGCCCACTTCAAAATTCGCCCAGAAAAGTTCGCCCTTTCAAACAAAGCTTTTAGTGGAAAGGCTGTGAGGACGACTATGGTGTGGGCATGAAAGTAGTGTGCCAATTTCCTAGAGGCCATCATTAAGGGCAATGCTAATTTTTCCAAGGGCAAGTACCTTGTTTCGGCTCCCAACAATGTCTTGCTGACATAAAAAATGGGCAAGTGTTGTATTCCTTCTGCACGAACCAACACTGCGCTAACTGCGTGCTGATAGACTGCAAGGTACAAGAAGAGTTCTTCACCAGGTACTAGGGTAACAAACAATGGTGGGGAAGACATATATTCCTTCAAGCTTTCCAGAGCTCGGTCGCATTCTTCATCCCACTCAAACTTGGCTTTTAAAGCTTGGAAGAATGGTCGTAGTCTGTCCGACGACCTGCTTATGAACCGATTGAGCGCAGCCGCCATGCCAGTGAGATGATGTACTTCTTTGACTGAGTTTGGTCTCTCCAACTCCTGGATTGCTTTAATCTGAGAGGGGTCTGCTTCTATACCCCGGTTGGTCACAAGAAAGCCCAAGAATTTTCCAGATCCAACTCCGAATGCGCACTTGGATGCAATTGAGGCCGTAACTTTTGTGGCTTTTTCAAAGACTTCAAACTCTCTCCTAAGTCCTTGAGATGGTCATTCTCATCCTTTGCTTTGACCCACCATGTCAGTCGATGAAGCCTCCAATTGTTCTTGCCCTAAACAATGGTTTTCAAACAATCTTCGTGGACCATCCGTATGGGAATGTTGCCCCTGCGTTCTTCAGGCCAAAGGGCATGACCTTGTAACAGTATAGTCCTCTTGGAGTTGTAAAAGACGTGACCTCCTGGTGTGGTTCATGCATGGCGATTTGGTGATAGCCTCTGTATGCATCTAGAAAGCTAAGTCAGTTGTGCCCTGCCGTCAGGTCCCCTAGTTGATCTATCCGGGGTAGAGAAAAGCTGTCTTTTGGGCACGCCTTGTTGACCGTTTTGTAGTCGACGCAGACTCGCCATTTGCGATTTTTCTTTGGCACTGCGACTGTGTTGGAGATCCATCTTGGGTAGTGCACTTCTCTAATTGCTCCTGCTTCCAGCAGGTTGCCTACTTCTTCCGCCACTATTTCGGCGTGGTGGAGTGCCGATCTGCGTGTGCGTTGAATGACTGGTCTGGCGGATGGGTGGACATGATATGTAATTATGGTGTTTACTTGCCATTTCACATGCATTAGGGTTTAAACACTCGGGCACTTATTCGAACCCTCTTGCATGATGGCAGATATGTAATTATGGTGTTTAGTTGCCATTTCTCAACCATTAGGGTTTAAACACTCGGACATTCATTCAGACCCTCTTGCATGATGACAGATATGTAATTATGGTGTTTACTTGCCATTTCACATGCATTAGGGTTTAAACACTCGGGCACTTATTCGAACCCTCTTGCATGATGGCAGATATGTAATTATGGTGTTTAGTTGCCATTTCTCAACCATTAGGGTTTAAACACTCGGACATTCATTCAGACCCTCTTGCATGATGACAGATATGTAATTATGGTGTTTACTTGCCATTTCACATGCATTAGGGTTTAAACACTCGGGCACTTATTCGAACCCTCTTGCATGATGGCAGATATGTAATTATGGTGTTTAGTTGCCATTTCTCAACCATTAGGGTTTAAACACTCGGACATTCATTCAGACCCTCTTGCATGATGACAGATATGTAATTATGGTGTTTACTTGCCATTTCACATGCATTAGGGTTTAAACACTCGGGCACTTATTCGAACCCTCTTGCATGATGGCAGATATGTAATTATGGTGTTTAGTTGCCATTTCTCAACCATTAGGGTTTAAACACTCGGACATTCATTCAGACCCTCTTGCATGATGACAGATATGTAATTATGGTGTTTACTTGCCATTTCACATGCATTAGGGTTTAAACACTCGGGCACTTATTCGAACCCTCTTGCATGATGGCAGATATGTAATTATGGTGTTTAGTTGCCATTTCTCAACCATTAGGGTTTAAACACTCGGACATTCATTCAGACCCTCTTGCATGATGACAGATATGTAATTATGGTGTTTACTTGCCATTTCACATGCATTAGGGTTTAAACACTCGGGCACTTATTCGAACCCTCTTGCATGATGGCAGATATGTAATTATGGTGTTTAGTTGCCATTTCTCAACCATTAGGGTTTAAACACTCGGACATTCATTCAGACCCTCTTGCATGATGACAGATATGTAATTATGGTGTTTACTTGCCATTTCACATGCATTAGGGTTTAAACACTCGGGCACTTATTCGAACCCTCTTGCATGATGGCAGATATGTAATTATGTTGTTTATTTGCCATTTCTCATGCATTGGGGCTTAAACACTCGGACACTTATTCGGACACTCTTGGATGATGCCAGATATGTAATTATGGTGTTTACTTGCCATTTCTCATGCATTAGGGTTTAAACACTTGAACACTTATTCCGATCCACTTGCATGATGGCAGATATGTAATTATGGTGTTTAGTTGCCATTCCTCAAGCATTAGGGTTTAAACACTCGAACACTTATTCCGATCCTCTTGCATGATGGCAGATATGTAATTATGGTGTTTAATTGTCATTTCTCATGCATTAGGGATTAAACACTCGGACACCTATTCGGACCCTCTTACATGACGGCAGATATGTAATTATGGTGTTTATTTGCCATTTCTCACACACTAGGGTTTAAACACTCGGACACCTATTCGGACCCTCTTGCATGATGGCAGATATGTAATTTTGGTGTTTATTTGCCATTTCTCTTGCATTAGGGTTTAAACACTCGGACACTTGTTCGGATCGTCTTGCATGATGGCAAATATGTAATTATGGTGTTTATTTGCCATTTCACATGCATTAGGGCTGAAACACTCGGACACTTATTCGGACCCTCTTGCATGATGGCAAATTTGTAATTATGGTGTTTATTTACCATTTCTCACGCAAGATGGTGTTTATTTACCATCTCTTCCAATATGTGCTTCCTTCAGTGTATGACCTTTCAGATCTCGTCCTCTCAGACCAGGAGTGATGAGTTCTGGAAGACCAGGATTGAGTGTCGCCTGTCCTGAGGCTTCTGCTCTCTCCTTGCGAGGGTGTAGTATTCCTACTACGATTTTCTGAGTGGCGAGGGGGCGGCTTGTTTCTGCGCCCCTCTCTTGTCGCCACTTCTTTTTTCTTCATCTGGCGTTTCAAGGCCTCCATGTCCGCCGCCCTCTTTCTTATCAATTCATCTTGTTCTTTCACGCGGTCTTCCAGAGCTTGAGGGTCAATCCTCCGTCTTTGCTTGTCTGGACTTTGTGAATGAGAGCGATGGGGGCTGTTATTATGACGCTACCGAACGCATGGCGTGCAGCCATGTTCTGCCCAAGATGATGTTGTAAGTGGAGGGGACCTTCAATACCCAGAACTCCACTTGTTTTGTTACGCTTCCTGCTCTGACCGGAAGAATTATTTTGCCGACGGGCCACTCTGGCATGGAGTTGAATCCAATTAGGGGAGAAACTGCAGGCGCCAAGTCTTTGTCTTGTAGCTTCAGTTGTTTATGTTGTGGGGTCAAGGATGGTGTTTTCTTCAAGGTCCATGTTTGCTGTCTGTCCTTCGTCCTCTGATTGAACTGTTGGTGAGCCTTTGTTTGTCTCTTCCTTGTTGTCCTTAGTATGGTCTGCCTTGGTGCTTGATTGACTACCTTCTACTAGGGGTTGCGCTATTCCGGCGTCAACTTCCTTCCCTAGTTCGGTCGTGTCAGTTAGGTCGACTGGGCAGATATGATGACTTCCAGGAGTAAGCAAAATTGTATGTTGTGTTATGTTACCTCCTCCAAGGTGATGCTTGTGAGCTTTTATAGGTTTCGAGTGGCACAATCCTAGCAGGACTGTTATTTCTCCATGCAAAGTCCTCCTAGGATCCATACTCCTAAAGGATAATGCTTATCCTTTTACACCCCCCCACTGCTTAAACCGAGTGGGATGGTTTTAACTATGGCCGAACTGCCATACGACCGAGATAAACCTGGCTATACTGAGTCACAGAGTAGGCCGTACTAATAGTAGTTCGGTTCTTCCTCTTGGTGCACCAAATCTCGGTTCTCTCATACACGAACCATGGTGTGTTTGGACCGATCTACTGAATAGAAACATCCCAACCGACCTACCCAAAATACATCATGACCGGACTATTTCTGAGACCGGCCTAACTCCAAGTTGCACGGACCGAAGTAACTCAACATCTCTTCTGGGCCGGAGTAACTTTATCACTCTTGAACCGGAGTAACTTTATCTCTCCTGGGCCGGAGTAACTTTTCGGGCTTTTTTACACAATCCTTCGTACTTTGGGCCACGAAGTCCATCTCACAGCACGGCCCAATTTTCACCAAAAATTACCCTCTCAGGTGTTTATTTGCCGTTTCCCATGCATTACGGTTTAAAGGCTCGGACACTAATTCGGACCCTCTTGCATGATGGCAGATATGTAATTATGGTGTTTATTTGTCATTTCTCATGCATTACGGTTTAAACACTCGAACACTTATTCCGACCCTCTTCCATGATGGCAGATGTGTAATTATGGTGTTTACTTGCCATTTCTCATGTATTAGGGTTTAAACACTCGGACACTTATTTGGACCCTTTTGCATGATGGCAGATATGTAATTATGTTATTTACTTGCCATTTCTCATGCATTAGGGCTTAAACACTCGGACACTTATTCGGAACCTCTTGCATGATGGCAGATATGTAATTACGGTGTTTATTTTCCATTTCACATGCATTAGGGTTTAAACAGTCGGACATTTATTCGGAACCTCTTGCATGATGGCAGATATGTAATTATGTTATTTATTTGCCATTTCCCATGCAATACGGTTTAAAGACTCGGACACTTATTCGGACATTCTTGCATGATGGCATATATGTAATTATGGTGTTTAATCCCCATTTCTCATGCATTAGGGTTTAAACAATCGGACACTTATTCCGACCCTCTTGCATGATGGCAGATATGTAATTATGGTGTTTACTTGCAATTTCTCATGCATTAGGGTTTAAACACACAGACACTTATTCGGACCCTCTTGTATGATGGCAGATATGTAATTATGGTGTTTAGTTGCCATTTCTCATGCATTAGGGTTTAAACACTCGGGCACTTATTCGGACCCTCTTGCATGATGGCAGATATGGACCCTCTTGCATGATGGCAGATATGGACCCTCTTGCATGATGGCAGATATGGACCCTCTTGCATGATGGCAGATATGGACCCTCTTGCATGATGGCAGATATGGACCCTCTTGCATGATGGCAGATATGGACCCTCTTGCATGATGGCAGATATGGACCCTCTTGCATGATGGCAGATATGGACCCTCTTGCATGATGGCAGATATGGACCCTCTTGCATGATGGCAGATATGGACCCTCTTGCATGATGGCAGATATGGACCCTCTTCTTTTATAGGTTTCGAGTGGCACAATCCTAGTAGGACTGTTATTTCTCCATGCAGAGTCCTCCTAGGATTCATACTCCTAAAGGATAATGCTTATCCTTTTACACCCCCCCAACTGCTTAAACCAAGTAGGATGGTTTTAACTACGGCCGAACTGTCATACGACCGAGATAAACCTGGCTATACTGAGCCACAGAGTAGGCCGTACTAACAGTAGTTCGGTTCTTCCTCTTGCTGCGTCATATCTCGGTTCTCTCATACACGAACCATGGTGTGTTTGGACCGATCTACTGAATAGAAACATCCCAACCGACCTACCCAGAATACATCATGACCGGACTATTTCTGAGACCGGCCTAACTCCAAGTTGCACGGACCGAAGTAACTCAACATCTCTTCTGGGCCGGAGTAACTTTATCACTCTTGAACCGGAGTAACTTTATCTCTCCTGGGCCGGAGTAACTTTTCGGGCTTTTTTACACAATCCTTCGTACTTTGGGCCACAAAGTCCATCTCACAGCACGGCCCAATTTTCACCAAAAATTACCCTCTCAGGTGTTTATTTTCCGTTTCCCATGCATTACGGTTTAAAAGCTCGGACACTAATTCGGACCCTCTTGCATGATGGCAGATATGTAATTATGGTGTTTATTTGTAATTTCTCATGCATTACGGTTTAAACACTCGAACACTTATTCCGACCCTCTTCCATGATGGCAGATGTGTAATTATGGTGTTTACTTGCCATTTCTCATGTATTAGGGTTTAAACACTCGGACACTTATTTGGACCCTTTTGCATGATGGCAGATATGTAATTATGTTATTTACTTGCCATTTCTCATGCATTAGGGCTTAAACACTCGGACACTTATTCGGAACCTCTTGCATGATGGCAGATATGTAATTACGGTGTTTATTTGCCATTTCACATGCATTAGGGTTTAAACAGTCGGACATTTATTCGGAACCTCTTGCGTGATGGCAGATATGTAATTATGTTATTTATTTGCCATTTCCCATGCAATACGGTTTAAAGACTCGGACACTTATTCGGACCTTCTTGCATGATGGCAGATATGTAATTATGGTGTTTAATACCCATTTCTCATGCATTAGGGTTTAAACAATCGGACACTTATTCCGACCCTCTTGCATGATGGCAGATATGTAATTATGGTGTTTACTTGCAATTTCTCATGCATTAGGGTTTAAACACACAGACACTTATTCGAACCCTCATGCATGATGGCATATATGTAATTATGGTGTTTGGTTGCCATTTCTCATGCATTAGGGTTTAAACACTCGGGTACTTATTCGGACCCTCTTGCATGATGGCAAACATGTAATTTTGGTGTTTACTTGCCATTTCCCGTACATTAGGGTTTAAACACTCGGACACTTATTCGGACCCTCTTGCATGATGGCAGATATGTAATTATGGTGTTTATTTGCCATTTCTCATGCATTAGGGTTTAAATAGTCGGACACTTATTCGGACCATCTTGCATGATGGGAGATATGTAATTATGGTGTTTACTTGCCATTTTTCATGCATTAGGGTTTAAAAACTCGGACACTTATTCGGACCCTCTTGCGTGATGGCAGATTTGTAATTATTATGTTTACTTGCCATTTCTCAGGCATTAGGGTTTAAACACTCGAACACTTATTCCGACCCTCTTGCATGGTGGCAGATGTGTAATTATGGTGTTTCTTTGCCATTTCTCATGCATTGGAGATTAAATACTCGGACACTTATTTGGACCCCCTTGTATGATGGCAGATATCTAATTATGGTGTTTAGTTTCCATTTCTCATGCATTAGGGTTTAAACACTCGGACACTTATTCGGACCCTCTTGCATGATGGCAGATATGTAATTATGGTGTTTACTTGCCATTTCTCAGGCAGTAGGGTTTAAACACTTGAACACTTATTCCGACCACCTTGCATGATGGCAGATGTGTAACTATGGTGTTTGTTTGCAATTTCTCATGCATTAGGGTTTAAATACTCGGAGACATATTTGGACCCTTTTGCATGATGGTAGATATGTAATTATGTTGTTTACTTGCCATTTCTCATGCATTAGGGTTTAAACAGTCGGACATTTATTCGGACCCTCTTGCATGATGGCAGATATGTAATTATGTTGTTTATTTGCCATTTCCCATGCATTACGGTTTAAAGACTCGGACACTTATTCGGACCCTCTTGAACGATGGCAGATATGTAATTATGGTGTTTAATCGCCATTTGTCATGTGTTAGGTTTAAACACTCGGACACTTACTCCGACCCTCTTGCATGATGGCAGATATGTAATTATGTTGTTTATTTGCCATTTCCCATGCATTAAGGTTTAAAGACTCGGACACTTATTCGGACCCTCTTGCATGATGGCAGATATCTAATTACGGTGTTTAATCACCATTTCTCATGCATTTGGGTTTTAAACACTCGGACACTTATTCCGACCCTCTTGCATGATGGTAGATACGTAATTATGTTGTTTATTTGCCATTTCCCATGCATTACGGTTTAAAGACTGGGACACTTATTCGGACCCTCTTGCATGATGGCAGATATGTAATTATGGTGTTTAGTTGCCATTTCTCATGCATTAGGGTTTCAACACTCGGACACTTATTCGGACCCTCTTCCATGATGGCAGACATGTAATTACGGTGTTTACTTGCCATTTCCCATGCATTAGGGTTTAAACACTCGGACACTTATTCGGACCCTCTTGCATGATGGTAGATATGTAATTATGATGTTTATTTGCCATTTCTCATGCATTAGGGTATAAATAGTCGTGCACTTATTCGGATCATCTTGCATGATGGGAGATATGTAATTATGGTGTTTACTTGCCATTTCTCATGCATTAGGGTTGAAATACTCGGACACTTATTGGGACCCTCTTGCACGACGGCAGATATGTAATTATGGTGTTTACTTGCCATTTCTCAGGCATTAGGGTTTAAACACTCAAACACTTATTCCGACCCTCTTGCATGATGGCAGATGTGTAATTATGGTGTTTGTTTGCCATTTCTCATGCGTTAGGGTTTAAATACTCGGACACATATTTGGACCCTCTTGCATGATGGCAGATATGTAATTATGGTGTTTAGTTTCCTTTCTCCTGCATTAGGGTTTAAACACTCGGACACTTATTCGGACCCTCTTGCATGATTGCAGATATGTAATTGTGGTGTTTACATGCCATTTCCCATGCATTAGGGTTTAAACACTCGGACACTTATTCGGACCCTCTTGCATGATGGCAGATATGTAATTATGGTGTTTACTTGACATTTCTCATGCATTAGGGTTTAAATACTCGGACACATATTTGGACCCTTTTGCATGATGGTAGATATGTAATTATGTTGTTTACTTGTCATTTCTCATGCATTAGGGTTTAAACAGTCGGACATTTATTCGGACCCTTTTGCATGATGGTAGATATGTAATTACGTTGTTTATTTGCCATTTCCCATGTATTACGGTTTAAAGACTCGGACACTTATTCGGACCCTCTTGCACGATGGCAGATATGTAATTATGGTGTTTAATCGCCATTTCTCATGCATTCGTGTTTAAACAATCGGACACTTATTCCGACCCTCTTGTATGATGGCTGATTTGTAATTATGGTGTTTACTTGCAATTTCTCATGCATTAGGGTTTAAACACACAGACACTTATTCGGACCCTCTTGCATGATGGTAGATATGTAATTGTTGTGCTCAGTTGCCATTTCTCATGCATTAGGGTTTAAACACTAGGACACTTATTCGGACCCTCTTGCGTGATGGCATAGATGTAATTATGGTGTTTACTTGCCATTTCTCAAGCATTAGGGTTTAAACAGTCGGACACTTATTCGGACCCTCTTGCATGATGGCAGATATGTAATTACGGTGTTTGTTTGCTATTTCTCGTGCAATAGGATTCGAACACTCCGAACCCTATTCCGACCCTATCGCATGGTGGCAGATATGTGACTATGGTGTTTGCTTGACATTTCTCATACATTAGGGTTTAAACACTCGAACACTTATTCGAACCCTCTTGCATGATGGCAGATATGTAATTATGGTGTTTATTTGCATTTCTCATGCATTAGGGTTTAAATACTCGGACACTTATTCGGACCCTCTTACATGATGGCAGATATGTAATTATGGTGTTTACTTGACAATTCTCATGCATTAGGGTTTAAACACTCGGACACTTATTCCGACCCTCTTGCATTATGGCAGATATGTAATTATGTTGTTTATTTGCCATTTCCAATGCATTACGATTTAAAGACTCGGACACTTATTCGGACCCTCTTTGATGATGGCAGATATGTAATTATGGTGTTTAATCGCCATTTCTCATGCATTCGTGTTCAAAATTTCGGACACTTATTCCGACCCTCTTGCATGATGCCAGATATGTAATTATGGTGTTTATTTGACATTTCCCATGCATTACGATATAAAGACTCGGACACTTATTCGGACCCTCTTGCATGATGGCAGATATGTAATTATGGTGTTTAATCGCGATTTCTCATGCATTCGTGTTTAAACCATCGGACACTTATTCCGATCCTCTTGCATGATGGCAGATATGTAATTATGGTGTTTATTTGGCATTTCCCATGCATTACGATATAAAGACTCGGACACTTATTCGGACCCTCTTGCATGATGGCAGATATGTAATTATGGTGTTTAATCGCCATTTCTCATGCATTCATGTTTAAACAATCGGACAGTTATTCCGACCCTCTTGCATGATGGCAGATATGTAATTATGGTGTTTATTTGACATTTCCCATGCATTACGATATAAAGACTCGGACACTTATTCGGACCCTCTTGCATGATGGCAGATTTGTAATTATGGTGTTTACTTGCCATTTCTCAGGCATTAGGGTTTAAACACTCGAACACTTATTCCGACCCTCTTGCATGACGGCAGATGTATAATTATGGTGTTTGTTTGACATTTCTCATGCATTAGGGTTTCAATACTCGGACACATATTTGGACCCTTTTGCATGATGGTAGATATGTAATTATGTTGTATACTTGCCATTTCTCATGCATTAGGGTTTAAACAGTCGGACATTTATTCGGACCCTCTTGCATGATGGCAGATACGTAATTATGTTGTTTATTTGCCATTTCCCTTGCATTACGGTTTAAAGACTCGGACACTTATTCGGATCCTCTTGCACGAAGGCAGATATGTAATTATGGTGTTTACTTGCCATTTCTCAGGCATTAGGGTTTAAACACTCGGACACTTATTCCGACCCTCTTGCATGATGGCAGATATGTAATTCTGTTGTTTATTTGCCATTTCCCATGCATTACGGTTTAAATACTCGGACACTTATTCGGACCCTCTTGCATGAAGGCAGATATGTAATTATGTTGTTTACTTGCCATTTCTCATGCATTAGGGCTTAAACAGTCGGACATTTATTCGGACCCTCTTGCATGATGGCAGATATGTAATTATGGTGTTTACTTGCCATTTCTCATGCATTAGGGTTTGAACACTCGGGCAACTATTCGGACCCTCTTTCATGGTGGTAGATATGTAATTATGGTGTTTTTACTTGTCATTTCTCATGCATTATGGTTTAAACACGCGGATACTTATACGGACCCTCTTACACGATGGTAGATATGTAATTATGGTGTTTACTTGCCATTTCTCATGCATTAGGGTTTAAACACTTGGACACTTATTCGGACCCTCTTGCACGATGGCAGATTTGTAATTATGGTGTTTAATCGCCATTTGTCATGCGTTAGGGTTTAAACACTCGGGGCACTTATTCCGACCCTCTTGCATGACGGCAGATATGTAATTATGTTGTTTATTTTCCATTTCCCATGCATTACGAGATAAAGACTCGGACACTTATTCGGACCCTCTTGCATGATGGCAGATATGTAATTATGGTGTTTAATCTCCATTTTTCTTACATTCGTGTTTAAACAATCGGGCACTTATTCCGACCCTCTTACATGATGGTATATATGTAATTATGGTGTTTACTTGCCATTTCTCATGCATTAGGGTTCAAACACTCGGACACTTATTCTGTCCCTCTTGCATGATGGCAGATATGTATTATTGTAATAACCCGACCCTCGTCTATGATTCTGGTGTACTTTCAGTTCCCTCATTCTGTATATTTATATGCTCATTGCGAAATTCCATGTGGAATTATGGTTACGTAAGTGAATCCCATGTTTAAGTGTTTAAGGATGTCTATCTGTTCAACAAGAAAAGTATCTGTTACATTAGAAGGTTTGAATCAGAAATTGGAGGCCTTAAGGGCTTAATTTTCTGAAATTGATTTTATATATGTGATCAGCATAATTTTTAGGTAATATTAAGCATATTTGGGAAATTTCAATTTGGGATGTTTAAACGATTGATTTTCGTCCTTATTCGATTGCTCTCTATATATATATGTCTCTATGAGCACAAGACTTAAGAACCTTCTCATAAGTTTCCCTGGGAAGGGAAAAGTGAAGAGAGGATAGGAACAAGAAGGAATTGAGAGAGATTGAAGCTAAGGTAAGGTTAAATTCCCTAATCCAATCTCCTTTCTCAATTTGAAATAACAAGTTCTTGTTTGGGTATGATCTAGAGTGTGATGAGAATCTTGGTTGTGCATGGTGAAGTTTTGGTATGAAAATCCTATCATTTATGTGTCTCTTTCCTCATCCAATTGGTATTCATTCTTTTGATCATGATTTTGAGTCTCTAAGTTATGTTAGATACAAGTGAAGTTAAGAATTTCAAGAAATGGAATTACGTTTATGAGTTTCAATTCTTGGTTGATTAAATTGAGTTGTGTTCATGATTAATGCAAGTTAGATTGTGTATATGATGCTTTGAATTACATGTTTTTGAATCATGATTTAGCATTGAAAAGATCCATCCTTGAGCTTTGGAAACATTCTCCAAAAGATGAGATTTTGATGCAAATTTCGGACCAAAAAGGGGGAATCGCCGCACGTGCGGGAGTCACTGCCGCACGTGCGGCAAATGCTGAAATTTTGGGTTTGGTTCTGCCTAAAAGGCACGTGCGGGGGCATTCTGCCGCACGTGCGGGGGAGTTTGCCGCACGTGCGGGGCTCACAGCCGCACGTGCGGCCCATGCTGAAAAACGTGGATCGCTCCGTTTTGCGTGTAGAATCCTCTAATGTTGTCGGAATATGTATTTGATGCCTTTTTAATATGTATAATTCCTTCGAAGTAAAACGAAACAGAAAGTAATTTGATATAAAAAGGGAACTAAATTGTAAGGTTTGAATGTGTGCAGGGCACACTCCAGGAGGGGCAAACACTCCGTTGTAGCACTGTGAGTAGTAGTACAAGAATGTACATCTTATATACTATTGACAATTATTGTCACTAATGCTCTGTTCTTTGTAAGTATTATTCAAACATTTATGATAATTGGAAAGCAACGTGAACTTATATGAACGCTGACAGATTTGCGTACGTCGATATGATTTTGGAATCCCTATATTCCGTTAATGACGAATATTAGCCCTTTGTTATTTATCAGTATAATATGTTATTTCTTAAAGAATAAGTGGAACTCATGTTCATTCTTAAAGAATGATGTTGTGTGAATTTAAGATTATGTTACGAAGGGACCCAAGACCGTTTAGAATCTATGGTAGGAATGTAAAGGTTTACCATCAGTATGCAACCCACATAAGAATATGAATCATTCTATTTTGTTAAGTGCATGATAATGACATGATATAACAAGAAAAGCTCTGTTTCTATTAACTTAATGATTATTCATATATGTAGAAGTATTCACATCATCTTTAGTACAAGGCCCTTACCCAAGGGTAATAATACCGTGGTTCAAATAATTCAGTTACAAGTTTACGTATGTTCTAAGTCTAAGTCTGTTATAAGTTTACGTATACTCTAAGTCAAGAATGTTACAAGTTTATATATGTGTGACAAGTTCCAATATGTACAAGTTTAAGTAAGGTTACAAGTACAAGTATATACAAGTTTAAATGTGTTACAAGTTTTCAAGTTAAGTATGTTATAAGTTCATGTATGTTACAAGTCCAAGTATGTTATAAGTCCATGTATGTTATAAATTCAAGTATGTTACAAGCGTAAGTATGTTACAAGCTATGTTACATGCTTAAATATGTACAAGTTCAAGTATACTATAAGTTCACAATGTTAAGGAATTTCTTTATGGAACTAACAAGAATGCTTTTTATTAATCTGCCAGCGCTATTAAAAGGCTAAGTATAAGTAAGTATGAATTCTGATCTCTATTAATGATTCAAGCATAATGCATATGTATGAATTTATTTCCGTTTATGGTATGACATTTATGTATGGTTTGGTCTGTAAGACCTGCTAATTATTGGTATGGAACAAAGTGCTACTTGGAACTAAGTGCTACATTGTGAGCCACCGCTAGAGTCCATGTGAGACACCTCTTGAGTCCATACATATGTGAAAATTATGAGGCTGAAAGCCATTCTGTGAAAGTTATGAGGCTCATGGCCATCTGTATAAGTTGTTATGAAATGAAACAAAGTGCTACTCATGGATGTCACGATTGGCCAAAAAGTCTCCGGATTCGGAGCACCCTTCGTGGATGTCACGATTGGCCAACAGCAAGCCTCCGAATTCGGAGCCCCATCCGTGCGGGACACGCTTGGGCCGAATAAAGACCTCGGATTTGGAGTGCCCTGCATGGCTATCACAATACACCGAAAATTAAAGCATGCGAGCATTCAAAATGAAATGTTTCATTCAACTGAACTGGAACAAGCCGCATAAACGTAAGCTAAAACATGCAAACATTCAAAATGAAATGTGTGCTTAGATTAATCGATTGGCATGAGGTGCATTAATATAAGTAGAAAGTACGCTAACACTTGAAAATGAAGCGTTTTATTAAATTAGCCAATAATTACAT
>NW_021024944.1:266890-338367 GCF_004153795.1 Camellia sinensis
CTCAAAACCATTCGACATGGACAAAGCTACACTTTTACCTTTGAGAGGCTCGCTGGGCCGAAAACCCGAAAGGGCGACCCAGGCAAAATTTAGAGTAAGAAAAAAAGAAGAAGAAGAGAAAGAACAAAAAAAAAGAAAAGAAATAAAATGCAAAGAATAAAAAAGAAAAGATGAAAAAAAATGAAAAAAATGAAAAGAATTGAAAAAAAGAAAAAGAAAAACAAAGCTCGGAAGGTTGAAAACCCGGAAGGGCGGCCTTGGCAAAAGTTAGAGCTTTAAAGGTGAAGGTCGATACACGAGGGAACCTAAACCCCGAACTACGTAAGGCTTGATTCCCATGTTTGGGATACGTAGGCAACTTCATTCTGAAATCCAGCCGCAAACATTTCTATAATTGATTGTGTCCATGTAATGGTTTTTGATCATCTTTGCCTTCTCTGTATCCGAGAGTTCGGTTGTGATCGTCACTCTGAGGATTGATTGCAGTGTGCTATGGCGCTATCCAAACAAGGGGCAACTTTCCTATAATAACCCTCACCACTGATCATTGGTTAACCTCTGATTACTGCTAAACTGAGACTGATTATGATTGGTAACTGCATTGATTGAAGTACTGAACTGATTGACTGAAATCTGGAACTGAATTGATTAAGTATATTTGCTTAATTGTATGTCTATCTGTTGACTGTTTGATTATCTGTTCATGCCATTGTGTTTAAATTGCGAATTGAAGGCCTTATCGGCGGCCGAATCTGAAATTGATTGATGATTTGTGATCCTTAGAATTAATGTGATTTTATGGCATATTCAGTTAAAATGTGATTCAGTATGATTAAATTAAATTAAAGAATGTAAAACACATAGGTTGCCTTATCTACCAAATTGTCATTGTGAGTGGGCCACTACCTAGGACATATTTGAGCCTTATTACACTCAAACAAAAACATTTCCTTAGCCCCTTTGTCCTTGCTAGCCGACCAAGAGAGAGTGTTAGTGAGAGTAGTGAATTCAACATAGAGATTTGGCTTGAATCTTGAAGAATTGAAAGCTTAAGTGCATAATTGAGCCTCTAGACTTGTAATTGAGGAACCTAGGTATGAATTTCCTTCTCTTAATTGTGTATTCAAGTTCCTTCTAGCATGGATCATGGTAGTTTAAGGAGTTAAGTCAAGAATTGGCTCAATAGTGTTGAATTGAAGCTTAATTATTGCATGCATGGCATACTCTTGCATTTTAGAGCTTGTTCTTCATGAATTTGCCACATGCATGTCCATGTTTTGATCATAAACCATGTTTTCACCTTGTCTTTGAAGAATTGGCTCATTAGAGCATGAAATTGAAGCTTTGAAATGATTTGAATTCATACATGTTATGTTTGATTTATGTTCATGAAAATTGGTTTCAAATTGAGTTGAATTGATCTTCCTTTTGGGGTTTTGATTTTACAATTGAGCTTTGAATCATGTTAAACTATGAGTTTTGATGTGTTTTCCAGCAAACTAGCCCAAGAGGATCGAAACTTATGCTTTAAAAGTTGAATTTGAGCTTGAGGTTCAAATCTGGAAATTTCAGATTTTTAATTCACGCTCGAGCGGGGTGACTGGCGCTTGAGCGTGAAATTCGTGCTCCCAGTACTTTGCACTGATTTGATGTCCGCTCGAGCGGAATAATTGACGCTCGAGCGGGACATTGTGTCTCATGCTCGAGCGGGTGTCGAGCGCCCAATCGAGCGTGATTTTCACCTATCCATTCCTTTTGACTGTTTTGCAGAACGCTCGAGCGGAAACCTTTGTCTGCATGTCCGCTCGAGCGAAGTAACCTACGCTCGAGCGTGACCCCTATTTTCTGAAAATTCTGAAAATGCTTTTAAAGTGCATCTTTGCATCCTCATCTCATCCTAGGCATTATTAGGCCTAGTTTAAGGCATCTTAATGAGGATATAGATGTAGAACACACCGAGGCAAATTAGGGATTAAGTTATTATTTTCCCAACTATGTAGCTTAGTGTGTGTTCAATCTGTAACTGTGTAGGGTTGGCGACTGGGGACGTGCTCTAGCTTTACTGTAGCCCAGAACTCTGTGAGTAACAACTGTGTAAAGATATGTTCAAAATGATTATCTTCTGAACAATCGAACTGTACTGCTTTCTGAACTGATACTGTTAATTGAATGAATGTATGTCCTCTATTCTGAACTGTATTGTGGCATCGTTAGTAACTACTGTCTACTGTTACTGTTACAGAGATCTCTGTCGGTTCCCTTGTTGAAACCACTACTGTTTACTGATTGATGACCATCATTTACTATTCGGCCTTTTAAGACCTACTGTTCACTGTACTGTTATGCTAATGGATGTACCACATATGACTGAATAACTGATATACTGAATTAACGAACTGTTTTCATTACTGTAAGGACATTCATTCTTAACCTCTTTACGCATTACGTTATTCACTGGGCTTTAGCTCACTGCTTATATATATATGTAGGTGTACAGGCACCAGACCGCAACTAGAAGCGTCGGGGTTAAGCTCCAGTTTTGTCAAGCCAACCACTGTGCTTCACTGCAAGGTTCCAAGCCTGTCAAGTTATGGCTTAGGGGTGTTTTAATTTTCCCGTCTGTCTCTGTATCTGTTTTGTATAACTGTATAGATTGTTACCGTACTATTTAATAGGGATTAGGTCCTTGAACTGAATGATTGTTGATATGTACATACTGTTCATGTATATGTGTATGAAAAGTCTTTTTGGCATACAGACTGTCACAGCTTATTGGACATTGTTTATTTACTGTTTTGGCTTCCGCCATGCCCCTGTACTCTGGATTACTGTGTTCCTGTTAAGCAGGCCTTCGGTAATCTTGGATTACTGGCCGGTTACGGTGCTAAACCCATAGGGGCGGGTTTGGGTCATGACAACCGGCCTTACCCACCTCACCCAAGCACAACCGCTTATTTGGACTATTGTTCCAAGCTATTGATAAGATCCACTCGATCCATGTATAGAGTATTTCCACATCATTTAGCTAGCCAAATCAACACAGCCTACACAAAACAACTTCACAAAATTTATTAAATGACTAGAGTAATCAAATGAATCAATAACGAATAATTCTACAGAATTTTTCAAATGATCAGAATAATCAAGAGGAGTACAAATTTACGGTAATTAAGACAAACTCTTTGCAAAGAGATTTAGAGAATCATATTGTATACCACTCGAATTATCTTAATACAATCTCCTCCGTCACCAATACTCGAGTCTCAATATTTCTCCATGGATCTCCAAAAATGATATATCATAATTATAAGGCATAAGGTATGTAAGGTTTCACAAAATCTACAACTCTCCTCCTATATGAAAATGCTTACTCTTATTGTGATAACCATGCTTCGTATTATGCTAATTAATCTTAATTACGAATGTGATTATGTATTTGATATGATTTTGAGCGCCATCTATATGAATATATGTGGTTTTGAATTTCTATCTGTTCACCGTAGCAAAATCTGTTTGATTATGTGCTTTAGAATTTAAATTGAAGGCCTTATCGGTCACAGAAACCGAAATTGACTACGCCATTGTGATTAGCGTAATTTTTGGAGCCTACGGTGAAATTTGATTGAAAATTTATTCGAATCAAAATAATTAGATTCAAAACAATTAATTAAGTGCTATTAATTAGCTATGATCAAATTTGATTTAAGAAGCCTATATAAAGAACCCAATTACACTTAAGCTCATTCTTTTGAGCTCAAAGAATCTGAATTTGCTCTCTAGAGAGAAAGAAAACCAATATTAGAGAGAGAGAAGGGCCAATCTTGAAGATCTTGCTAAGGGGCTCAAGCTTTGAAGGGCTAGGCTCAAGTATTTGCTACTATTTGGAAGATTAAAGCTCCTGGGTAAGTAAATTCATGAGTTTGAGCTTGTGATTTTGTGAATTCAAGATTAAATGGTGATCAAGAACATGAGTTGTGTTGATTTTGATGAGATTGAAGTCTATATGCACATGCATGCATAGAATTGTTATGAATTGCCATGAATTTGCATAATCTAGCATGTAGCTTGTCAATTATAAAAGATTATGAGTTGGATCATACATGCAAGCATGGTTTTGGTTGAGCTTCATGAGAATAAACACCATTTGCACCATATTTTTGACATGCATGTTTGATTATTGAAGGTATGGAGCTTATGTAAGGTTTGAATGCATGAGTTTTGATTACACAAAAGAAATGTTGAATAATTTGAGAATGTGACCATGATTTTTGAGCAATTGGCCTCATATTGCTTGTATACTCATGATATATAATGTATTTGCATGTGTTAAACCAAAATTGTGAGTTTTGGACCCTTGAAGGTCGAGTTTGGACTTGAAGAACAATTCTGGAAATCCCAGAATTCGGCATGTCCGCTCGAGCGGGAAAAACGCCGCTGGAGCGTGAAATACACGCTCCCAGAACTTTTTGCAGACATGGATGTCCGCTCAAGTGAGGAGATTCACGCTCGAGTGGGGAGCCATGTAAGTGTGACCTTCAGTTCGAGCGTCCGAATTCACGCTCGAACGTAAAAATGAGGAAACCAGTACTTTTACAGACCAAAGGGGGTCCACTCGAGCGGGGAAACCTGCACTTGAGCGAGGAACCCTGTTGCTGAAATTTTGCAAAGTTGAATTGAGTTTCATTTTCCATTCTCTTCCATCTCTAAGCACTCTTAGGCATGCATTAAGCATTGTAAATAAATTAAAATGATAAGAATGAAGCCTAAGAGGAATATATGAATTAAGAACGGAATGAATCGTTTGTGACCCATTATGTTCATGAAATGTGTAGGGTCAAGCATGAGGGCAAATCCACCAGCAGATCACTGTGAGTAATATATTAATAAAGATATCTGAAGTATGCTATTTGTCTAATTGCTTACTTCTATATAAGTCTTATAAGTTTGTTACATTGAATTGGGGACAAATATTTGTTATAAATGAATGAGCCAGAGGCCGTGTGACACGAATGAATGGGCCAGAGGCCGTATGACACGAATGAATGGGCCAGAGGCCGTATGACATGAATGAATGATAGTTTGACACGAATGATAGTCTGACATATGAATGATTGGGCCAAAGACCGTCTGACATGAATGATAGTTTGGTATGAACGGGCAGGCCGAAGGCCGTCAGATATGAGCAATTGGGCCGAAGGCCATTAGATCTGAACGATTGGGCCAAAAGCCGTCGGATACGAATGATTGGGCCAAAGGACCGTTAGACATAAATGGATGGGCCAAAGGCCGTCAGGTATGAGTTAATTGGGCTTGAGGCCGTCTGATACGTCTAGAACTTTAGTCCATTGATACATTAAATAAAAACATGAATTGGGCCCAAGGCCGTCTGATGTAACTATTTCAAAGATTGTTTATGTACCTTTCTTATTTGATATTATTTACTAGGCTTTCGCTCACGCTCATTCATGTCTATATAGGTGAGCCAAGGAACGTTGAAACCCAGCCTCGGTGAAATATGTGAGAAACAGTCAAGGTTTTGGAGAGGCAACCCAAATGTCTCACGCACGAGACTTGTCTTTGCCTTTTTTTGTTCTTTTGATATAGTTTTGTTATATTGGCAAAAACATCAGATTACCTTTGTATATGAATCTTGAGTTTGACTGACTTAGACTTGAATGATCTTATGTATGTACAGAACTTTGTGTTATTATCCATTTGATGTGAGTTATTAACAGATATGTATATATTGACTATTATGATATGCCACGTAAGCACAGCTCTATGGACAAAAGTATTAAATTTTGCTTCCGTTTGGCCCCTTTACTCTAATGAGATATGTCTTGTTTAGTTTGAGGTCGTAGGTAATCCCTTGATTACTGACCGGTTATGTCTTTAACCCATAGAAGCGGGTTCGGGTCATGACAGAATGGTATCAGAGCATGAGTTAATAACTCACACACTTGTCTAAATGTGCAATAAGCGTCTATAAAAGATCTAGGATGCATTCATATGATAAGTATGAATTTGAAAGCAACGAGAATACGCTTAAATGTTTTAATGTGAATGATTATGTGTTATGAGTTTGTGATTTGCTTGCATTGCAAATTATTTGAATATGTATGCTTTTTAGTATATGCATACCTGTGAATCTTCTGTATAAAGTATAATGCAAGTCTAATCAGATGGTGAGAACAAGAGGTGATGAGATAGAGGAGTCCTCTACTGCCACAATGGATAGGATGGAAAGATTGATTCAGGAAATGGTAGAGACATTGAGGCAACAACAACAGTGGCAACAACAATAATAGTAACCACAACCTCCACCTCCGGCACCACCCGTTCCAGACTTACAGAATGATGACCGAATAATAGCTCTCACCAAAGAGTTTAAGAAGATGAAACCGCTACAGTTCCATGGTGGATTAGATCCGTTGAAAGTCGAAGCATGGGTCCTCGGCATCAAAAAGCTATTTGAAGTGTTCCCTTGTTCGGAGACACAGAAAATGCTTCTAGCCACATTTATGTTAGAAGATAAAGCAAGAAGATGGTGGATGTTGATGTGTGAAAATCATAAAGATGTTAACTGGGCAAAATTCCTGGAAGTCTTCTATGATAAGTACTTCCCTCAGTGTGTCCGTGACAGGAAAGTATCAGAGTTCATGGAACTTAAGCAAGACAGCATGACAGTAGCTGAGTATGAGACCAAATTCACTGAGTTGGCCAAGTTTGCACCACATGTGATCGATACTGACTACAAGAAAGCGAGATATTTTGAAGGTGGGCTTCGAAGTGATATTCTAGAAAGGGTAAATGTCCTGAAGCTGAAAACCTATATTGGGGTGCTAGACCGGGCCATAATGTCAAAAGCTAATATAGCTAGACAGACTAAACAAACGACAGACTGGAAAGGTAGTAAGAGACAAGGCTTCTTTTCGAAGAAGAAATTTTTAAAGAAGCAGAATACGGGCTCCTCGATACATCCCCAATGTGTAATATTTGTAGTAAAAGGCATCGTGGGGTTTGTTACCGTGTGTCAGGAGGCTGTTTTAAATGTGGTAAACAAGGGCATATGGCCAGAGATTGTAATTAGAACAGTGGAAAATTAGCTGCTAGTTCAACGGCATCAATTCTAAAACCGGGAAATACTATGAGATCTACTACCACTGGAGATATCGTGAGGCAAGGGAGAGTTTTCGCGCTAATTTCGGGTGATACACGGAATACTAATGCAGTTGTCTCAAGTACTATTTCTATATGTAATTAGGATGTTTTTGTGTTAATTGACTCCGGATCAACACACTCTTTTGTGTCATGTGCATTTGCATCTAGACTAAGTAGACCTATAGAATTATTGCCATATCTACTATGTGTATCTACTCCATCCGGGGAATCTGTATTGTGTGAATCTATATATCGTTTTTGTGACATGGGAATTGGGAATGCTATTTTGTATGTGGATTTGTTGCCCTTGAACTTTAGGCACTTTGATATAATTCTGGGCATGGATTGGTTAACTAAATATTGTGCCACCATTGATTGTGTGACAAAACGGGTTGTGTTTAGACCACCAGAATAGGAAGAAATTGTGTTTGTGGGTAACGGGATAGTACCTCCATCTTATTTAATATCTGCAATGAAAGCATGTAAACTGATCAGGAAAGGGTGCCAGGGTTATTTGTGTTATGTGTTATCTGAACAATCTGTGAATATTGAATTGAACAGTATCCCTATTGTTAGAGAATTTTCCAGATGTGTTTCCAAATGAATTACCAGGAGAATTGGTGGACAGGGAGATAGAGTTTACTATTGAAATTATGCCAGGCATCCAGCCTATTTCTAAAACTCCCTACAGAATGGCTACTGCTGAAATGAAAGAACTGAAAGAACAATTGTAAGACCTGCTTGACAAAGGGTTCATTCGACCTAGTACTTCACCATGGGGTGCACCTGTGTTATTTGTGAAAAAGAAAGATGGAACCTTGCGTTTGTGTATCGACTATCGAGAATTGAACAAGGTAACAATAAAGAATAAATATCCCTTACCTCGTATTAATGCCCTGTTTGACCAGTTGCAGGGATCACAAGTGTTTTCCAAAATTGATTTGAGATCCAGGTATCATCAGTTGAAAGTGAAAACAGAAGATGTTGAGAAAACCGCGTTTCGAACAAGGTATGGCCATTATGAATTTCTTTTTATGCCATTAGGGGTAACTAATGCTCCGGCAGCGTTTATGGACTTAATGAACCGAATTTTTTAAAACCTACCTTGATGAATTTGTTGTGGTTTTTATTGACGACATTTTGATATACTCCAAGAATATACTTGAACATGAACATCATTTGAGAACTGTCCTGCAAACACTTAGAGAAAAGAAATTATTTGCTAAACTAAAGAAACATGAATTCTGGTTGGATGAAGTTATCTTTTTAGGGCATGTGATCAACAAGGAAGGAATTTCAGTGGACCCACAGAAAATAGAGGCAATTGTGAATTGGCCTACACCAACAAATGTAACAGAGGTCCACAGTTTCATAGGCTTAGCTGGGTATTACAGGAGATTTGTGAAAGACTTTTCAAGGATAGCCGTACCTCTTACCCAACTGACACACAAAGGGCAACCATTTGAATGGAATGATGAAAGAGAATCTGCCTTTCATGACCTAAAAATGAGACTGACCACTGCACCAGTATTGACATTGCCCACAGGTACGAAAAACTTTGTAATTTTTAGTGATGCATGTTATAAAGGTTTGGGTTGTGTACTAATGCAGAACGGAAGGGTAATTGCCTACGCCTCTCGGCAGTTGAGGCCACATGAGAAGAACTAACCAACACATGATTTAGAATTGGCCGCAGTTGTTTTTGTTTTGAAAATCTGGCGGCACTATTTGTATAGGGCAAAATATGAAGTCTACACAAATCACAAGAGCCTGAGATACTTCTTTACACAGAAAGAGCTAAATATGCGACAGTGGAGATGGCTTGAACTGATAAAGGATTATGATCTTGAAATCCAATATCACCCCGGGAAAGCTAATACAATTGCTGATGCCCTAAGCAGAAAGTCGATGGGGAGTATGGCTTGTTTGCTTACTGAACAAAAAGAGATCTTTTAAGATTTTGAGAAGTCTGAAATTGAAGTGGTATTGTGTGAATAGGACGGATTGATAGTCGCTATTTCATCCGAACCGATAATCATTGATGAGATTAAACAGAAACAAAAAGAGGATAAATTCCTCAAGAAAGTGATTGATGAATTTGAGACAAGTCCGAAAGCAGAGTTCAGCATTGAAGGCAAAGTGTTGAGATTTCAAAATCGAATGTGTATCCCAGATATTCTGGAACTAAAGAAAAGAGTTTTAGATGAAGCCCATAAATCAGTGTTTGTTATGCATCCGGGTAACAATAAAATGTATCGGGATTTGAAACAAAGCTATTGGTGGCCTAACATGAAGAAAGAAATTGCAGAGTATGTGTCCAAATGTCTTCAATGTCAACAAGTTAAAGCTAAACATCAGAAACCGGGCGGTCTACTTCAACCTCTCCCTATTCCTGAATGGAAGTGTGAGCATGTGACTATGGATTTCGTTGTTGGTCTACCTCGGACTCATCGAGGTATGGATTCTATTTGGATTGTAGTTGATAGACTGACTAAATCTGCACATTTTCTACTTGTTAGAACTACATTTGATGCTTATAGACTGGCTACTATATATGTTGATGAAATTGTTCGTTTACACGGAGTTCCAGTATCTATTATCTCGGATAGAGATCTGAAATTTGTGTCCAGATTATGGAAAAATTTGCAAAAAGCTATGGGAACAGAATTGAGGTTTAGTACTGCATTCGACCCACAGACAGACGGACAATCAGAACGGACAATACAAACTTTGGAAGATATGCTAAGGATGTGCGCCTTGGATTTTCAAGGGAGTTGGGAAGATTATTTGCCACTCGTAGAGTTTGTATACAATAACAGCTTCCACTCCAGCATCGGTATGGCACCATACGAGGTTTTTAATGGTAGAAGGTGTAGATCACCAATTTGTTGGACAGAAGTCGGGGATAGAGCTCTTCTTGGGCCTGAAATTGTGCAAGACACTTTTGAGAAGATCAAAACTATTCAGCAAAGGCTCAAAACAGCTCAGGACCGACAAAGGAATTATGCAGATGTTCGAAGAAGACCTCTCGAGTATGAGGTTGGTGACCATGTGTTTATCCGTGTGACTCCGATGAAAGGCCAAGTCAGGTTTGGAAATAAGGGTAAGTTGTCGCCCCGTTACATTGGGCCGTTTCAAATTCTGGAAAGGCTTGGTCCAGTTGCTTATAGAGTTGCTTTGCCACTAGGATTTGAGCAAATCCATAATGTGTTTCATGTGTCAATGTTAAAGGGTTATCTCCGAGATCCCCTTCACGCGATTGAATATCACCGGATAGCTCTTGATGAGAATATGAAATACGCAGAATGGTCGGAACGAATCATCGACCGGCAAGTGAAACAATTGAGAAGCAAATCCATCCCAATGGTGAAAGTAGAATGAAAAGAACACTATGGGACGGATGCCACATGGGAAAAAGAAGATGAAATACGACTACGTTATCTACATTTGTTTCCCGACGAAGGTAAAATAAGTTTGGAGGACCAAACTTCCTAAAGGGGGAAAGACTATGATAACTCTGCTCCGTATTATGCTAATTAATCTTAATTACGAATGTGATTATGTGTTTGATATGATTTTGAGCGCCATCTATATGAATATATCACTACAAAAAAACTTGTTTTTTGCGACGGTAAACGGCCGTCGCAAATGCCCCGAAAGCCGTCGCTAATGTCTTTTGCGACGGTAATGTGGCTTTTTGCGACGGTAAGGGGGGGTCGCGACAGACGGGGTTGCAAAAGACCTTTGGCGACGGTATGTACCGTCGCCATTAGTTTCTGCGACGGTATGCCAAGTTTTTTGCGACGGCATTTTTCCCGTCGCAAATAATGGTGGAAAAATCACTTTTCGCGACGGCACGTAATTACCGTCGCTAAAAGTGATTTTTTGAGACGGGAAAATTACCGTCGTTAAAGGCTCTGGCATCATATAAGTATTGGCGACGGCATGGTTTACCGTCGCTAAAGGTGTCCTGTACATTCAATAAGGCAGCTTTTGCGACTGTGTTGGTACCGTCGCAAAAGCCTATTACTGGTTTTTGCGACGGGTTCTTCTCCCGTCTCAAAAAATAAAAAAAAAAATATAAAATCCGTGTTGATAAATTAATAAAAAATATAAAATAACCTGTATTCAGATAAAAAATAAGTAAAAATTGAAAAATTACAGAATAATATAAATACGTACATAAACAAAATTGACAAATAATGAAAATTAATAATATTGTTCAATTCATAGCAATACAGAATAAAAATTCAGAACAATAACGTCGCATAATTAATACATAATGTTGCTCCAATTAATAACATAAATCAAAATCAAAATCAAAAGTTTTCGTCTTCATTCGTTCGTGGGTTCAAAAACAAAAATTAGTCATAATCTTGAATACGCCCGCTTCCAGAAAAAAGCCAACTGCTACTCAGAAAATATCTGAAAAAAACAAGAATAAAAATAATTAAAAACCATATAATGTGTTAATATTTTAATTACAGAAAAATATAAAAAAAAATTGATAACTATATAATTAGAAAGATAGTTTAAGTAATAATTTTGAAGCCAAACGAAATCCGGCTCTAACTCCCAAACCGGGAACCCGATTCGAGCCCCGTCTCTCTCCACAAGTTCGTCTCTGTGCCTAGCGGTCGTCGTGTGCCAAGTTTCGTGCTAAACCGACGCCGTTTGGGTGATTTTGGGGCGTTAACGCGCCTCGAATCAAGTTTCTTAAGAAGTTGTTTGCCAAAGTGAAATACGGCTCTAACTCCCAAACCGGGAACCCTGATTCGAGCCCCATCTTCTCCCACAAGGTCTCTCGTGGCCTAGGCGGTCGTGGTGCCAAGTTTCGTGTAAACCGACGCCGTTTGTGATTTTGGGGGCTACCGCCTCGACAAATTCAAGTTTCTTAAGGAAGTTGTTTACCTAAAGGTAATCGGCTCTAACTCCCAAACGGGAACCCGATTCGAGCCCCGTCTTCCCACAAGTCTCTGTGCCTAGGCGGTCGTGTGTGCCAAGTTTCGTGCTAAACGACGCCGTTTGGTGATTTTGGGGCGTTAACGCCTCGAATCAAGTTTCTCTTAAGGAAGTTGTTTGCCTAAAGTGAAATCCGGCTCTAACTCCCAAACCGGGAACCCGATTCGAGCCCCGTCTTTCCCCAATCTCTCGTGCCTAGCGCGGTCGTTGTGTCCAAGTTTCGTGCTAAACCGACGCCATTTGGTGATTTTGGGGCGTTAACGCCTCGAATTTCAAGTTTCTTAAGGAAGTTGTTTGCCTAAAGTGAAATCCGGCTCTAACTCCCAAACAGGGAACGCCGATTCGAGCCCTCGTCTTCTCCACAAGTCTCTCGTCGTCCTAGGCGGTCATGTGTGCCAAGTTTCGTGCTAAACCGGCGCCGTTTGTGATTTTTGGGGCGTTAACGCCGTCATTCCAAGTTTCTTAAGGAAGTTTGTTTGCCTAAGTGAAACCCGGCTTCTAACTCCCAACCGGCGAACCCGATTCGAGCCCCGTCTTCTCCCACAAGTCTCTTCGTGCCTAGGCGGTCGTGTGTGCCAAGTTTCGTGCTAAACCGACCCGGTTGGTGATTTTGGGGCGTTAACGCCTCAAATTCAAGTTTCTTTAAGGAAGTTGTTTTGCCTAAAGTGAAATCCGGCTCTAACTCCCAAACCGGGAACCCGATTCGAGCCCCGTCTTCTCCCACAAGTCTCGTCGTGCCTAGGCGGTCGTGTGTGCCAAGTTTCGTGCTAAACCGACGCCGTTTGGTGATTTGGGGCGTTAACGCCTCGAATTCAAGTTTCTTAAGGAAGTTGTTTGCCTAAAGTGAAATCCGACTTAACTCCAAACGGGAACCGATTCGAGCCCGTCTTCTCCCACAATCTCTCGTGCCTAGGCGGTCGTGTGTGCCAAGTTTTTCGTGCTAAACCGACGCCGTTTGGTGATTTTGGGGCGTTAACGCCTCGAATTCAAGTTCTTAAGGAAGTTGTTTGCCTAAAGTGAAATCCGGCTCGAACTCCCAAACCGGGAACCCGATTCGAGCCCCGTCTTCTCCACAAGTCTCTCGTGCCTAGGCGGTCGTGTGTGCCAAATTTCGTGCTAAAACCGACGCCGTTTGGTGATTTTGGGGCGTTAACGCCTCGAATTCAAGTTTCTTAAGGAATTTGTTGCCTAAAGTGAAATCCGACTCTAACTCCAAAGCGGGACCCGATTCGCAGCCCCGTCTTCTCCTCACAAGTCTCTCGTGCCTAGGCGGTCGTGTGTGCCAAGTTTTGTCCTAAACCGACGCCGTTTTGCTGATTTTGGGGCGTTAACCGCTCGAATTCAAGTTTCTGAAACACAAAGATGTATTTTAGCTTGAATGCAAAGATAAATTTTATACCTGATCTTCTGGTGGTGGTGTATATGGATCTCGTCTTCTGCAGATTCCCTAAATGCCCGTGGCCACTCGATGCATCAGGAACCTGTGTAGTCAGTGCATAATGTGTAATCATATTCGAATTTCATACATAATCTTGAGTGAAAATTGAACTATCAAACAATTGTGATGTGTATATGGAACACTGTCTGTTGGGATCCACACTCGCCCCCTGTGACACAAGGGCCATCATCTCAGCTCTCATCTGCTGCAAATGTGTAGAGAACTCTGCTCGCGAGCTCCTCCCTCACTCATCCCTTAGCTCAGCACGAACCTGCTGCGTGATCTGATCATAGTCGATGATGGGTGTTGACTGTGAATGGCCGCACCATCCTTATACACCCACCTGCGAGGCACGATTCTCCCGTATGTGCGACAATATCATGTCTGTCATGACCTATCAACTCATGGAAAATGGCATTCCTAGCCTCCAAGTCCGACCATCCTCAGGTAGCATAGAGAGTTGACGATTAAACTCATCCTGTATTGAATAAGACACACAAGTATACGCGAAATAAGATGGTTGACACACAAAAAAATAAACTTTAAATACAATCAAAGGTGTTGGAAACTACCAAGGTCTGGATAACCTCTGGGTCACTACTCTATCGTGTCATAAGCCAAACATTCTTCTTATCAGTAGATCCCCCCTTACTGGTCATGCTAAAATTTTTTTTAGAAAAAATATGAAAATTAGAATCCAATAATTTGCAAAATACATGTTTTTTATATAGAAAGAAATAAAACAATATAATGTAAACCTCATGCCGTATCTGAGAGAAAGTAGTACGCCCTGTGGTATGAGCTATGCCGTGAGCTCGCCGATTTTTAGCGTTCCTACTTGCAATTTTTCTATAACAAGTTCAACAAATGTAAATATGTAAATATGTTTGTATGTTTAAATATCATAAATATAACGTATTGTATACCTCAGCATCGGAAGTACGCCAAATACTCTACAATTGTTCCCACTGGCTTGCACAACGTTCATAGGAACATCATCCTTCAGATAGGATCAGAGCTTCTAGCTTGAAATACTTAGCCTTTAAGCTTGTTCTTGTGAATCCTTCCATATCTGTTGCAGTTTTTCATGCAGATTGGCTTGTACTCCTCTGGACATATATTCAAATTGTCCTATAAAACACAAAGTTTTAAGGCCAAGTATAACACAAAATTTGGAATTCGAATTTGTGGACAAAAATATACTTTACCTTCACATCCTTCCAGATAGCATCAACAATCATCATAGGCACACTGTTCCAGTCAACAAAAGTAAGAGGAACAATGTTACCATTCCCGGACAATAATGCCAAGTTGAGTAGTTAACTTGGCCACGTTATCTCCTATTGGGCAGTAATTTCCATCAAATTGTATGTGCAGCTTTTTACCAGTACCCGCACTCTTTAATGCCTCTTCGGACATCCTCTACCACGCCTAGTCGAGGTCGATGGAAAACTAACATGATCCTGCGATATACCAATTAATAATAGAACGATATTCATATCGATTTTCCATATCCTTGTAAAACGTAAATCAGATAAATCTTGTATATCTTTTTTTTTTTTTCCCTTTTTTTTTTTTTACACCTTTTTTTTCCTGTTTTCCTGCAACCCTAATATGTTCCACAACAGCATTGTCACACGAACATTCTTCTCTATATGCACTTCACATCGGGTTGTTCTTATTAGATTGTGCTTCCCAATATGGCATTCATAAATAGATACTCTTTTTCTTCCAATCGCTGTGCGATGTCCAGCTTTCTCCCTTCTCTACCTGTCTCTATTGCCTCTCCTTAAGGTCATCCCTATTGTATTGGGTTAAAATACCTCAGACTTCTAAATGTAGCAAATCTCAGTTCCAGACAACAATTTGGTTGATCTGACTTCCCGACTACCATCAAAGTGAACTTTATCCTTTCCGGAATTTATGGCCAGGTAGGGTAAAATCTGCCGATGACCAAGATATGATTGTTTCCTACTATGCTGTCAAACAACCGACTGTAGTTTCCTTATTGCAATCAAGGACCACAATGTTCTCCTTTAGTGCTCCATCCGCCCCTGACAAGTTTGCGTATGCAGAAAACTCACTAATTGTCCACTAAAAGGCAGTGCATTTGAAACATTTGATTTGTTGATGCATCAAATGTTGACCACACCTCATTCCATAGTTCTTTCAACTCCTCAATCAACGGTTCATATAAACATCAATCTTGTCACCAGTCCTTTCGGGCCGTCGAATAAGCACAGATAAATTAGAAATGGTTGCTTCATTGCACATCCATGGCGGCAAGTTGTATGGAATGAGCACAACAGGCCAAGTGCTATGAACTATTGTCATTCGTCCTGAATGGGTTAAAACCATCAGGATGCTAAGCCAAGCCTTACACTTCGGCAATCATTACTAAGTCAATATTCGACGGTCAAAATATTTCCATGCAAGGGAGTCAGCAGGAATGCCTGAAGACACCATCATCAGTTCGTTCCTCTGCATGCCAATCTCATTAACTTGGCCGTCTTGGATGACATAAACACACTCTGCAACCTTGACTTTAAAGGAAAATACCTCATCTGTTTTGCAGCTACTTGTTTGCCACCGTGTTATGGACCATTTGAACCACCATCACATTTGATTTCCATCTAGAACTGTTGCATATGACCATTTATCAAGATTGGCGTCCTCGTTTCGAAACAACATGCAACTGTTGGGACATGCATCCCACGTCTCATACGATGAAGCCCAAATCTGTTGTGACCTTTTGAGCTTTATAATATGAGTCCGGGAGTTCACACCAACGGAAACCCTCATTCAATAACTCAAGCAACATGTCAACAGACTTGTCCGTCCACTGATTAAGCCCCTTTCAAATGTAGAAGCGAACATTGAATGACAAAGATTGAATTCTGACACCCGGATACAATTCACTTTGTGCCTTTGAGAAGTTTGAAATACTTTGCAGTCTCTGCATTTGGACCGAGCTGGGTTCAGATGCACGGGATCAGGCCCTGTGGTTCATACCCTCAACACTTGTACCGACATGTGATTTCCATAGCCCTTGTATCATTCCAATCATATCATCTCCAATGTCTAAATTAGCTAATGTTTCATTCTCTCGATTACTATGCAGAGATATGTAAGATTCCCATGATTAATCCAATGTTTGTATTTTTTAAAAAAACCATTCAAAATCAGATGCTCCCGTACACCATCTTCGACAAATAGTATCGATTCTCACACTTCCTACACGGACAACTGATCATCGAACCTCAACCTATTGGTGTAGGCAAACACAAGGATTCATCAATCCCATTAATGTATCACTCGACATCCTATTTGGCAAATCAATCCAACTCTTATCCATCATCTGTACACATCCACAAGAATATCTCACCAAGTAACTCTAAATATAATACCTACACTAAATATTCACTCGACATCCTATTTGGCAAATTAACGAAATGTCTAAAATTCCTATTTAAGAGCATATGATTTGAAAAAATAAAAAAAAAAAACTTGAAGGATTGAATGGTAAAATTGATAATTTATGGATGAAATAGAAAAAAAAAATTGATAATTAAACTTAAAGGATTAGAGCATATGATTAGAGCATAGATTTTGACAAACTATTTCTAATTAGAGCATTGATTTTTGACAAACTATTTCAATTAGACAAACTATATATATATATGCATATAATTTTTACTGATTTTGACAAACATTTCTAATTAGAGCATATGATTTGGAAAAAATAAAAAAATAAAAACTTGAAGGATTGAATGGTAAAATTGATAATTTATGGATGAAATAGAAAAAAAAAAATTGATAATTTAAACTTAAAGGATTAGAGCATATGATTAGAGCATATGATTTTGACAACTATTTCTAATTAGAGCATATGATTTTGACAAACTATTCTAATTAGACAAACTATATTATATATGCATATAATTTTTACTGATTTTGACAACTATTTCTAATTAGAGCATATGATTTGGAAAAAATAAAAAAATAAAAAACTTGAACGATTGAATGGTAAAATTGATAATTTATGGATGAATATGAAAAAAAAAATGATAATTTAAACTTAAAGGATTAGAGCAATGATTTTGACAAACTATTTCTAATTAGAGCATATATTTGACAAACATTTCTAATTAGACAAACATATATATATTGCATATATATTTTACTGATTTTGACAACATTTCTAATTAGAGCATATGATTTGGAAAAAATAAAAAAATAAAAACTTGACGATTGAATGTAAAATTGATAATTTATGGATGAATAGAAAAAAAATGATAATAGTTGAAGAGATATAAATGAAAACAACCATAAAATAATAAAAAAACTTAAAAACACTAATTGATAATAATTGATAAATGTTGATAATAATTAAAAAATAAACAGGTTTATATAATATATATATATTACATATATATAGACAAATTTATTAATAACCATGAGACAAATCTGTTATTATATAGACAGATTTCAGATTTATATACATATTATATGACAGATTATTAATTAAAGTATTTCTTATTAAAGTATGTTATTAATAAAAGATTTATATACATATAATAGAGATTATATATATATAGACATTTATATATAAATATAATAACAGATTTATATATATAGATTTCAGATAAAAGATTTATATATATATATATATAGATTTATAATATACATTTCAGATTTATATTATAATAATAGATTTATATACATTGAATATATATTATAATAGACAGATTCCATATATATATATACACAGACCGAGAGAGAGAGAGAGAGAGAGAGAGAGCATACGCAGAGGGAGAGAGGGTCGTCGCCGGAGCACCACTCTTGTCGCCGGAGCCGTCGCCGCCGCACCACCGCTGTCTTCCTCGTAGGCCGTTTGGGAAATTTGGGGGTGAAGTTAGGGATTTGGTGAGGAGGATCGAGCGGGAGGCAGAAGGAAAAAGGAGGGTTTTTTTTTTGGACTTTTTGCGACGGTATGATGTACACCGTCGCAAATAGAACGAAAAACGGTGCCGTTTGCATTAATCCTTTTTTGCGACGGAAATTTGCCGTCGCAAATGATATATGCCGTCTCAAAAAAAAAGGTTTTTTGCGACGGTTTTATTTACCGTCGCTAATACTTCCGCATTTCCGACGCCTCCGCTTAGTTTCATTACCGACGGGTCAGTACCGTCGCTAAAGGCTATTATTTGCGACAGGTGAAGTTACCGTCGCAAAAAACGGTTTTTTGCGACGGGGGGCGCGGCGTCGCTAAAAACCCCGTCTTTTTTGCTATATTTTCCTGTAGTGTATGTGGTTTTGAATTTCTATCTGTTCACCGTAGCAAAATCTATTTGATTATGTGCTTTAGAATTTAAATTGAAGGTCTTATCGACCACAGAAATCGAAATAGACTACACCATTGTGATTAGCGTAATTTTTGGAGCCTACGGTGAAATTTGATTGAAAATTTATTCAGATCAAAATAATTAGATTCAGAACGATTAATTAAGTGCTATTAATTAGCTATGATCAAATTTGATTTAAGAAGCTTATATAAAGAACCCAACTACACTTAAGCTCATTCTTTTGAGCTCAAAGAATCTGAATTTGCTCTCTAGAGAGAGAGAGAGAGAACCGAAATTAGAGAGTGAGAAGGGCTAATCTTGAAGATCTTGCTAAGGGGCTCAAGCTTTGAAGGGCTAGGCTCAAGTATTCGCTACTATTTGGAAGATTAAAGCTCCTGGGTGAGTAAATTCATGAGTTTGAGCTTGTGATTTTGTGAATTCAAGATTAAATGGTGATCAAGAACATGAGTTGTGTTGATTTTGATGAGATTGAAATCTATATGCACATGTATGCATAGAATTGTTATGAATTGCCATGAATTTGGATAATCTAGCATGTAGCTTGTCAATTATAAAAGATTGTGAGTTGGATCATACATGCAAGCATGGTTTTGGTTGAGCTTCATGAGAATAAACACCACTTGCACCATATTTTTGACATGCATGTTTGATTGTTGAAGGTATGGAGCTTATGTAAAGTTTGAATGCATGAGTTTTGATTACACAAAAGAAATGTTGAATAATTTGAGAATGTGACCATGATTTTTGAGCAATTGGCCTCATATTGCTTGTATACTCATGATATATAATGTACTTGCATGTGTTGAACCAAAATTGTGAGTTTTGGACCCTTGAAGGTCGAGTTTGGACTTGAAGAACAGTTCTAGAAATCCCAGAATTCGACATGTCCGCTCGAGCGGGGAAAGCGCCGCTCGAGCGTGAAATGCAAGCTCCCAGAACTTTTTACAGACATGGATGTCCGCTCGAGCGAGGAGATTCACGCTCGAGCAGGGAGCCATGTAAGTGTGACCTTCAGCTCGAGCGTCCGAATTCACACTTGAACGTAAAAATGAGGCAACCAGTACTTTTGCTGACCAAAGGGGGTCCGCTCGAGTGGGGAAACCTGTTTATGAAATTTTGCAAAGTTGAATTGAGTTTCATTTTCTGTTCTCTTCCATCTCTAAGCACTCTTAGGCATGCATTAAGCATTGTAAATGAGTTAAAAGGATAAGAACGAAGCCTAAGAGGAATATATGAATTAAGAACGAAATGAATCGTTTGTAACCCATTATGTTCATGAAATGTGTAGGGTCAAGCACGAGGGCAAATCCACCAGCAGATCACTGTGAGTAATATCTTAATAAAGATATCTGAAGTATGCTATTTGTCCAATTGCTTACTTCTATATAAGTCTTATAAGTTTGTTACATTGAATTGGGGACAAACATTTGTTATAAATGAATGGGCCAGAGGCCGTATGACACGAATGAATGGGCCAGAGGCTGTATGACACGAATGAATGGGCCAGAGGCCGTATGACATGAATGAATGATAGTTTGACACGAATGATAGTCTGACATATGAATGATTGGACCAAAGGCTGTCTGACACGAATGATAGTCTGACATATGAATGATTGGGCCAAAGGCCGTCTGACATGAATGATAGTTTGGTATGAACGAGCGGGCCAAAGGCCTTCGGATATGAGCGATTGGGCCGAAGGTCGTCGGATACAAACAATTGGGCCAAAGGGCCATTAGACATAAATGGATGGGCCAAAGGCCGTCGGGTATGAGTTAATTGGGCCCGAGGCCGTTTGGTACGTCTAGAACTTTAGTCGATTGATACATTAAATAGAAACATGAATTGGGCCCAAGGCCGTCTGATGTAACTGTTTCAAAGATTGTTTATGTACCTTTCTTATTTGATATTATTCACTAGGCTTTTGTTCACGCTCATTCATGTCTATGTAGGTGAGCCAAGGAACGTCAAAACCCAGCCTCGGTGAATTATATGAGAAACAGTCAAGGTTTTGGAGAGTCAGCCCAAATGTCTCACGCACGAGACTTGTCTTCGCCTTTTTTTGTTCTTTTGATATAGTTTTGTTATGTTGGCGAAAACATCAGATTACCTTTGTATATGAATCTTGGGTTTAACTGACTTAGACTTGAATGATGCTGTGTATATACAGAACTTTATGTTATTATCCCTTTGATGTGAGTTATTAACAGATATGTATATATGGACTGTTATGATGTGCCACGTAAGCACAGTTCTATGGACAAAAGTATTAAATTTTGCTTCCGTTTGGCCCCTTTACTCTGATGAGATATGTCTTGTTTAGTTTGAGACCGTAGGTAATCCCTTGATTACTGGCCGGTTATGTCCTTAACCCATAGGGGTGGGTTCGAGTCATGGCACTTACTCTAAACACTCTTAATCTAAACTCTAAATCCATATAACAAATGGAGGGAGAGAGAGAGAGAGCAAAATAAAAGGATGAAAAAAGAAGAAGAATGATAACAATGGTTGAGAGGCGAACACAATTTATAGGTAAGGATACTTAAGATAAAAGAAAAGGAAGACTTGTGGCAAAAGAAAATGAACTTTACTTCGTGGGCAAGAAAAATAGGTTCACTTGGAGAGAAAAGAAGATTAAAGAAATTAAAAGAAAATAAAAATTACTTGGTAAGTAAGGAAATGATGAAAAAATAATAAAATAAAATTTACTTGATGCCCAAGAATAATAAAAAAAAAAATAGAAAGTAACAGAGATGAACAATATTGAGGTGGAGATAAAAAGAGATAAAACAAATAGAGAAAATCTTACCACCAAACTACCACCAATATCTCTTACTAAAATATTAATACCTCAAAAATATGTGATCTCACAAAGAGGGCATTGATTTTCAAGAGACTTTCAGTCTAATTGCCAAGCTTCTTACTATCTGGATTATTCTTTGTCTTACCTTGCATCATCATTGGCCACTCAAGTAGTTGGATATATCCAATGCTTCATGGCAAGCTTGAAGAAGAGGTGTTCATGACCCAACCACCTAGTTTTGTTGATTCTTCCTATCCTACTCATGTGTGCAAGCTTCATAAGGCTTTGTATGGGCTTAAACAAGCCCCTCGTGCTTGGTATTCAACATTCTCTACCTTTTTACTCTCTCAAGGTTTTCATAATAGTTATTGTGATTCCTCTCTTTTCATTCACGAAACACCCTCTTCCATTACCATTTTAGTAGTCTATGTTGATGACATATTACTCACTGGCAGTGATCCCTCTCATATTCACTTCTTAGTTACTCAAATGCATCTTGCTTTCTCTATGAAAGAATTAGGCAATCTGTCCTATTTTCTTGGGATCTCTGTTCAAGACTCTGTTACTCATTATTTCCTTTCTTAACAAAAGTATGCTCAAGAAATTATTCACAAAGCTAGGTTGGATGATTGTAAGCCTTGCCCGTCTTCTATTTCTGTTAAACCTAGTTTATCTATTTCTTCTGATCTTCTATTTTCTAATCCTTCTCTCTGTCGTACTCTTGTTAGGGCTTTGCAATACTTGACCATCACTCGTCCCGATCTCTCTTTGGTTGTCAATCAAGCTTGCCAGCACATGCATGCCCTTACCAATGGTGATTTCTCTGTTGTTAAACGGTTAATTCGGTTTGTTAAGGGCACTCTCACTTATAGTCTGACATATACACCTAGTACCTTTGATGGTCATGCCTTTTCTGATTCTAACTAGGCTGGGGACACTGTTGATCGCAAGTCCACCTCTGGTTATTGCATATTTTTGGGCTCTAATCTTGTTTCTTGGTCTGCCAAGAACAAGCCACTGTCTCTTATTCCTCGACCGAGGCTGAATATAGAACTCATACTACTACTGAAATTAGTTGGCTATGCATGTTACTTGTTGATTTGTTTGTGTCTTCTCCTACTTTGCCTATTCTCTGGTGTGATAATCTTTATGTTCTTGCTTTGGCATCCAATCCCGTGTTTCACTCGTTCCAAGCACATTGAAGTTGATTGCCATTTCGTTCGTGAACAAGTGCTTGCTAAATATCTTTCTCTTCATTATGTTCCCACCATTGATCAATTGGCCGACATTTTCACGAAACTATTGTCCATCTCCCACTTTCAATATCTTAAGGACAAACTCATAGTGTCTTTCCCCATGAGTTTGCAAGGGAATGTTAAGTCGTCACTAACAGACTGATACACGTGTAGGAATAAAGGAGGAAAATATCTAGTTTGGTTGGAGATATCTAGTTAGTTGTAACTACTTGTGCTTGTATATCTATGAGCTCTGCGCATCTATTCATTCAATGAGGATTAGTTTATCATTTTCTACACTTTGTCATGATTGATCTAATTGTTACACAATCACAAAATGTTTACCCACATTTCTGGCATGCTATCAATTTTTTGTGATACACTTAAAAATGTTGACAACAATTGCCCCACATTAATATCACTAATATTCATTTAGGTTGTGTTTGGTTTATAAATTTGGATAAGAATTTACCAAAAAAGAAAGAAAAAATGTAAGTGAAATGTGAATAAAATGTAATTATATTTTATTACGTTTCACACTTTTTCCTTTTCTAAATTTCTCTTTAAATCCATGAACCAAACATATTCTTACTGTGAATTTACCATATATAAAGTGGTTAAGAAAATAACAATATTGTTTTTATATATGTGGAGGGCTTTTTTTTTTGTAATTTTCTTTTTGATGGTGATATATGTAGGGTTTAGGTTAGCCAATAATTGAAGCAGTTTCTTAGGGTTATCTCATTGATTTAGCTATGGTTACAAATAATGAATATGTGAGCAGTATTTTACTAATAAGACTTTTCTGGTTTCGACATATATAGGACACCTATGTAGGGACGGACGGTACGTAAATAGGACACTTACGTTGGGAGTTAGAGTTGAAAATGACATAAATTTAGTTGAAAAAAGGGGTTCGGGGGAGCGAAAATGCAAAACAGCCCCCGAACCACGGTTTGAACATAACGGGAAGCTTCCCGATGACAAATGTGACATGTAAAGAGAGACGGTACGTAAATAGGACATCTACGTTGAGAGTTAGAGTTGAAAATGTCATTTATTTTAGTCAAAAAAGGGGGTTCGGGGGGTGAAAATGTAAAACAGTCCCCGAACCTCTATTTTAACGTAACGAGAAGCTTTCCGGTGACAAATGTGACATCTAGGAAGAGACTGTATGTAAATAGGATACCTACGTTGGGAGTTAGAGTTGAAAATATCATTTATTTTAGTCGAAAAAAGGGGTTCAGGGGGCGAAAATGCAAAACCGCCCCCGAACCTCTGTTTTAACGTAACGGGAAGCTTCCTGGTAACGAATGTGACATGTAGGGACGGACGGTACGTAAATAGGACACCTACGTTGGGAGTTAGAGTTGAAAATGTCATAAATTTAGTCGAAAAAAGGGGTTCGGGGGCGAAAATGGAAAACAGCCCCCGAACCACTGTTTGAACATAACGGGAAGCTTCCCAGTGACAAATGTGACATGTCGGGAGAGACGGTACGTAAATAGGACACCTACGTTGGGAGTTAAAGTTGAAAATGTTATTTATTTTAGTCGAAAAAGGGGGTTTGGGGGGCAAAAATGCAAAACAGTCCCCGAACCTCTGTTTTAACGTAACAGGAAGCTTCCCGATGACAAATGTGACATGTAGGGAGAGACGGTACGTAAATAGGACACCTACGGTGTGCTGTGATCAAGATTTTAAGTCAATAGGCAATGTGATGATGTTAATGTCATGGACAAGAACTCAGCATAATGGCACCATTTTCCTGACCACATATCCCAGTCCTCCGACCAAATTTCCCTCTTTATTCACTCATTTAAATATTTTTTGAACTTTTTGCTCTTTAGGGAATTGAAATATCTTCTGAATGTAGGATCATATTCCTTTTGCATAAACGAGTTGAACCCCCCCTCCCAAAGTTATATTTCTTTTTTTGGTGCGCAATATTACAATCCTTTTTGTATGGACACATTGACTTGTACCCCAATTTCTTGTAACTTTTTTTGTTTATTTTCAATAGTACAAGCTTTTTTTTTCAGCTTTGTAAGTTGTGATAATTTTCCTTCATACTTTTAGGTACCGTACTGACTAGGCAACTAGATGAGAAGGAAAAATATGCTTTAATTTGGCTGATGAGGTATCCGTTCATATGAAATCTTTATATTTTTTGTCATCGTTTTTTGAAATCAAATAACTGTATGCAGAATTTTTAGGATCATGGCATGTCTTTGATAGTTTTGTTGCAAGTAACATGTCACTTTAAGCCGAGTCACATTGTGTAATCACATTACCTTTTTTTTTGTCCCAATGAAAACTTTCTCAAATTACGCTGTGAACATTCGCATTTTGGTAAATTGTGTAGCGCTTTTGTTGACTGTGGCCCTTGTAATTGCCATAAACATAACTTTTGGCATTAATTCATAGAATCGATGCTCGTCTACCAGTCCATGTTTGCTTGAGTTTCATTAGTTAATAAGTATTACTGTCGTTGTCTTTTAATGTTTGAAATTAATACAGTTGCTATATGTCGTCCATAAGTGCCTCTATAGGCACCAAACTAATGGCTTTTTTTTTTTTGTACAAATGGTTTTGGACATACAAATGTGGATATGATTTTTTTTGACAAGTACGGGAGGGCATTGTTTTTATATCTCTATCCGTATGTATAGTGGTTCGTACAAATTACTTTTTTGGTGTGATAAATATTAGCTAATTTGGCATGGTATAAATTAGCATAGCACGTGGTACGAAATAGTTTTGGGGTAGTACAGATTAAATTTTTGTTGTGGTACATATGTCCTTTTTGTCAATTTTAGCTAATTTGGTTATTCCTGTATTATGTATGGAATTAAATGATTGACGTTGGATTAGAGTTGGTTCGTATGGAATTTGTATTATATATAGAATTGGACGTTCAATATTAGTTTTTTGGATTGTTGGAACTGAAATGTGTGCATGTTGTTGAATGCTTGAATGGTTGATAATATATTTATCGTGGATGGATTATATTGTTTATACAGGATACAGGTTGTACTAATAATGGATATCTCCATTATATACAGGTTGTTAAGAAATTTTTTTTTTTAAAAAAAAGAAATGTTTGGCCACCAAATATTTTGGTAGCCAAATATGTAATCAAATGTTTTGACGACGAATAATTTAGTAGCAAAAACATAACCAAAAAACTTTTTGCGACCAAATAATTAGTAGCTAAAACCATGGAGAGTGAGAGAAAGAAACTATTGGCCACTAAATTTTTTAGTCACGGAAAACAAAATGGTATCATTTAGCGACTAAAACGTTTGGTGGCAAAAAGTAATGAAGTTAAACTTAAGAGGTTTTTGGCTACGATCAATTTTAGTCGGCAAAAGTCACAACAACAAAATTACATGGTCGCGAAAAATATGTATTCTATTGGTGACCAAAACATTTAGTCCGTAATAGTTGTTCAAAATTTGACGGTAGCACTTTTAGTGACCAACATTTTAGTCGCCGAAATGTCATGTGTTGCCGACTGACTATAATTCGTAGCCAAATATGACTTTCGGTCACCAAGTTTTTAGTAGCAAAAACTAACACCTTCCCCGACTACACGAACTTTAGTCGCCAAAAGTCACATTCAGCAACTAACAGTTTTAGTGGGAAAAAGATAACATTTGCCGACTAAAACATATTTAGTAGGCAAATGTTTCCCGTTTGGCGACCAAATAAAGTATAGTCGCCAATACTATTGCCGACAAGGTATGGGCGACGAAATTGG
This sequence comes from Camellia sinensis, assembly GCF_004153795.1. Classification (NCBI taxonomy): domain Eukaryota; kingdom Viridiplantae; phylum Streptophyta; class Magnoliopsida; order Ericales; family Theaceae; genus Camellia; species Camellia sinensis. The sequence continues at coordinate 293,619 of NW_021024944.1, forward strand.
CGACAAAACTTTTTAGTCGCTAAATCGTTTCAGCAATCAATTATTGAACTTTTGGCAACTAATATTTTAGTAGTCAAAAGTGACTTCTTCTAGTGTATACCTGTATATAAATAAATATCTATTAAATTGTTCTCAGTCCTGTGCTTGTGGAGTTGGGCACATGACTTTTTTAATTTTAATATTTTTTGTCATTCTTATATACTTATTAAAAATTTAAATAACTTTATATCCTGATATCAGTACAAGGGTTAGCCATTGGATTTAGCTGATTAGAATGGCATTCCCCAAACTAAGGTGTCAACCAATTCCTAAACATGTGATTGGATCATATATATATATATATACAAACACAAACATATACCATCTTCACTTTTGAGAGATTTGTCCGCTAAAACTATGTCTAAAAAATGAATTTCATTAATAATTTAGAAAGAAAAAGAGAAATAAAAAAATATATATATTTTTTTTCATTCATATTGTTCTTACATTTTTCTCTTTTCTTTATAATTTTATAGATTTCTACTTAAATTTATATTCTAAATAAAGTCTAAGAATGAGTACAAGAATAATAGTGAAGTTAATGATTATTTTCACTAGACTTAGAAATAATAATTCTAACAATAATATTATATTTTTAAAAATTTTACTTAAAATGTCATCTAAAAATATTAATATAAAATTTAAATTCATTTTATATTTAGACCACTCAATACACTAATTTAATTGTAATCACATTTTAAAATTTTAGATTATTTTTTTATTTTTTTTTTGAGTACTATAATTCTAAAGAGAATGGAAAAGACAGAAGAAAGAATAATTTTTAAAAACTTGTATTACAAGTGGGATTAAAAAAATGAAATCAAGATGAGAGAGTGGAGAGTGACATGACACCAAACTTCAAGCTTTTCAAATCCTAACTTATTGCATATCTTCAAAAGGAAACACTAATTTAAATCACTAGATAACAATTTCTCTTTTGCTTTCTCTACTTTTTTGTCCCATGTGTTCACTCCCACTCTCCCACTGAGAGTTCCCAACTGGCAATATGTTATCGAGTGTTTCGCAGAGAGATTTGAGGAAAAATTTTAAAAAAAAATAAAAAAAATAAGTGAAATATAAATAAAATATATTTATATTTTACTTAATTTTATATATTGTTTTAGTTTCTCTTTCTAAATTTCCTAACCAAATATAACATTAAAGAATTAGTAAAATAATAATAATAAATTAATCACATGAAAAATATATATCACATCATTATGAGTTAAATTATAATATATTTTTTTTGGAGATTTTATAAATTAAAAAAGGTCAAAATTTGACTCTTGTAACAAAATAAATCATAAATTTTTAATTTTATCAATTTAAATTCTAATATTTTAAGTTGCTTTCCATTTAAATCATTTGTATATTTCTGTTAAGTAAAAGTAACGATAAAATGATATTTTAATCATTAAATTTATAATAAAAGAAAAAGTATTTTATATATTTTATGTATACTTATATACTCTTTTTTCATCAGTTTTACTTAACGAAAATAGGTAAACGGTTTGCATTGAAAACCAATCAAAAAATTTGAATCTAAATTGACAAAATAAAAAATTTTGATTTTATTTTATTATAAGAATGGAGTTTTATTTGTAATTTTTTATATTTTTTTAGATAAAGTCTTATTGAGCCGGGTCAACATAACGGGTCAATAATATTTGAACCCAAAAGGTACAATTCCACTATGTTTGGGGTGTAAGCGTAATGGATCATGGGCTTTCGATTGGGCCTATGGGCCGGTCAATATAGCGGGCCAATGGCTGGGTTGTAGGGCGTGGTGGATCATGGTCGGCCCAATGCCTACGTCCATGAGAGAGAAACCAACATCACTATAACAATAGAGAGATTACAAAGAGAATACAATAGAGGAGGAGACTCTCTCTCTCTCTCAACTCAACACTCAGCTCCCCCTCTCACACCGAAGGAGCTCCCACTCTGTCACAGAGGGTCAGTTTTTTTTTTTTTTTCTCTCTCTCTCTACATTTTGCTCACTCTTAGGTTTTCTCACACACATCATCTATTCACTCTTTCTTTATTTATACACAAGGATGGGAAAGAGAGAAGGACAAACCCACCAAGACTTCCACATCCATTTGGTGGAAGTTAGAAATGGCAAGAGGAAGGCTCATTTTTTCTTCACTTTCAGTGGAGCTGATCACTTGCTCTCTGACCTGAGCCAGCCTTCATTGTTGAACTGCCTAGAAGAAGAAAGATGATTACCCCTTTCACATGGGTTGACCTCACAACACTGAGCACAGTGTTGCCCCACACCGCAAATGTATCATTTTTTTTCTAGGGACCATAAGGGGGATGATATCGTGTCCAGAGGTCAATGCCTCATTTGATGGTGGGATAATGCATTGGCTGAAGCCGGCAGCGTTCACTTTGAACACGTTATGATTTCCCATGGTATAGTTAAAAACTGTATGGGAAGCAAACAAATAAATAGAGAAGAAGAAATTAATTGAAGTGACATAGTTGAATATTTATTTTTGGTTAATAGAGGAATAATTGAAATGGTTAGGAGATCGTTTGTCCCAAATTTGTTTGTTTTATTGTCATAAAACACTTACGATCATTAGATTATGTCTCAAGATTCCTGTGTCTTAAGATTCTGAATGATCCAATGACACGATTAGAGATGTTAGAAAAATTGAAAAAACTGGCCAAACCGATTGAACCGGATTGAACCAGCTATATTTTGTATTTTTTTTTAACAAGAATCGATCTGTACGGTTTTTAAATTTGATTTTTTTTCGATTTTTGGTTTGGTATCGGTTCAAGCACTTTGTGCATTGAATTAAATCGAAACCCGATCGCTTCAACATATGTTATATTTATAATATATATAATCTAATAACATAATGATATTAATAAATATAATAAATTATTAACCTTAATTAATTAATCTTATCATCTTTATAACCTAAATTTATAAACTCTTATTATATATAATTGTACCTCTAACTCATTAATCTTGAAACCTTAGTATTTTTAAACTTTTTTTTTATTTTTATTTTTGTTAATTTAGGAATTAAAAAGTATGTATTAAATGGATGGATTGGATATATTTGAAATGATAGACAAATAACTAATTTAATATTTTTATATAGATTAATGATTATATTAAAAAGTGGCTCAAGATTGAAAAATCCTAAACCGATTAAACCACACCAAATCGAACTGTTTCAACCGGTTCAGTTCGGTTCAGTACGGTTTGGTGAGAGAAGTGGTCGGTATCAGTATTCAAAATAATGAAACCGACATTATCGGTTCGGTGTAATTTTTACCTAAATACCGATCGTACTGAACCGATTACATCCCTACATATAATAGAGAATAAGATTCATATATAAGTAATAATTATGACCAATCAAATAAGTTTTATTTGTTGACTAATCAAATAAGTTTTAATATAACTTACTGTTATCAGTTGGGTAAATCACACTTTCATCCTTTAAAATATGTATTATTTCTCACTTTAATTTCTAAACTATATATTATTATTATTATTATTTTGTTTTGATCTAATTATCAACATTATTCATCACTATTAATAGTGATGGGTCCCAATCCAATTTTAAACAAAGTGATTGGGGGAGTACCCATATGAAGTTAAATAATGCAGCAATGCTATAGACCCCGATGGGTGTGACCTCCAGTGACCCTAATGTCACGTGTCGGCCTAGGATTGGCTGAAAATAAAAAAAAAATAAAAAAAACTATTTTTTTCACCAATGGGAAGGAACCCCACCACCGCACTGGGGTCTAAAGCTTTATTCTAAATAATGCCTTAAATAGAAAAGAAAGCCAATCATGTTGATATAATGGGCCATTGATGTGTCTTTTAGATTCATCAAATGTAGCTTGCCTTCGTTTGGGAAATGAGTTAGTTTTTTAGTTTTTTGGCTTTTTTGGTTATTTTAGCCTGGGCTTAAAAGCTTGGTTTGGGAAGGACTTTTTGACTTTTTGGCTTTTTTGAGTTTTTTTGTGAGAGAAGAATGTAATGATTATGGATTGGATGTGATGTTTTGTTTGTTATGGCTAAAATAGCCTATTTTGTTTTTTGTGACTAAAATAGCCAAAAAAACCTGCAAACTCACTTGCCAAACACAGGCTTTAATGTTATTATTTCAATTAATTCAATTGAGTACTCGTTTGACATATAAATTTTTTTTAGACTTTTTAATTAAAATAATTATAAAAGGATAAAATAAGTTAAAAAATTAATAAGATAAAAAGTTATTTTGAAAAGATAGTTAAAAGTTGACTTTTTGATTTTTTTTTAAATGTGTAAAAAATATGAGACATAATATGACTCAAAATATGTTAAAAGATGGGAAGTAGCTACTAACTCACTTTCCAAAAGAGTTAAAAATGTCACATTCAAACTATAATCATTTCGGCCTTGTTTGATTTGTATTTGAGAAACATGTTTTGAGATAAAAAATATGAAAATTTATTTGGTTTGGTTTTTTTTCAGAAGATGTTTTGAAAAATTATTTTGAGAGAGAATTTTGAAAAAAGTGATTGATTTGATGTGCATGAGAGAGATATTTGTTTGAAAAATTTGTAAACCAAACAAGTTTTGGAAAAAAATTTGTTTGGTTTGATTACTTTTGAAAATTTATTTGTAGAGAATTTTTTCCAAAATTTTTTGAGAAACACAAAACAAACAAGGCCTTTATTTTTTTCTCACAACAGTTAAAAAAGTCAAAAAAATCTATCTCAAACGAGACTTTTTAACTCCAGATTAGTCTCGTTTGGCAACCTTCTATTTTAGCTAAAAAATTAAAAAATTACTATAAATTATCACATCACTAATTCTACTTTTTTGTATATTTTTTTTTTTATAAAAAATCAAAAAAATATTAAAATAATCTTTTGTCAAACGTGGCCTAACTCAAAAGTCCAAAAACCAATCCCATCCCATACGAAACCTCAATAGAGAGTCCTCTATAAGGACAGAGTAGGCCCAATTGGCCATGTGTTTTGAGCATTAAAAGTGAAAAGAAAAGAGAGAAAAAAAAGGAGAAAAAGTAGAGATATGAAGAGAGAGAAAGCAGAGATGATTAATTTAAGTGGCCATTGAAAAAGAAGGGAAGAAGGGTTGTAGTAAAGGGACAGCGACTCCTCTAGCAAGCAAAACACCTCTCTACAGTTTGGTGGGAGCAATAAAAAAATAAGTTTGTTATATGGGCTTGATATATGTTACCTAACAAATGTATGAGTTATTATTATTATTATTATTATTATTTTTGAGATAAATAATATATCTATCTATCTATCTATATTATATATCTATACAAATGTAGTTCTCCAAACTCTTACTAAATTCTTATGAATTCTCTCTCCTACGTGTCACTTTTCAATTCTCCCCTCCCACTTTTCTTAATTTTTAATCATTTGTCAATTATCTAAATCTCAAAAGTCAAAAGAATTATATATATTTAAATAAAATGATAAATATTTAAATATGAGCAACAAAGAGGTAGAGATAAAAATATAAAATAAATAAAATAAAAAGATAACTATTCAAATTTCAACTACAAAATAATATAAAGAGTCAAATAAAAGATAAAATAAACAAATAAATAAAAAATATTACGAGTCAATTAATTATAAAAATAAAAAGTTAACTATTTATATATGAACAATTAAAAAAATTTAAATAAAAAAATATTACGAGTCAAATGATTTTTAAAATAAAAAGGTAATTATGTATATATGAATAAAAAATAAATGTAGATGAAAAAATATACAAAAATAAAAATATAACTATTTAATGAAAATTCAAATAAAAGATAACAAAATATTTAAATAAAAAAAAGAATAAGATTGGGATATAAATATCCCAAAAAGATGATAATTTTTTTAACGATCTATATTTATCTTTTGTTAGTTTATTATAAAATTTTCATATGTTTCAGTTTAATCTTTTTAAAATTTATCTTCAAGTTGAATTTAATATTTTATTTTTTTAAAATCATCAATTAATTACACATACAAATTTTAAATATGATAAAATTCCATATATATCTTTTGTTTAAGCATAATATTTTCAATATAAAAACAAGTTCCTGCAAAAGAAATCATGAACAGAAGATTAGGAGAAAAACAATCAATCCACTTCTCTGTTTCTTGGGCATTAGTAGAAATTGAAGATATTCCTGCTATACGCCCCAATGGAGATAATGTCAGTCCACAATCTAGAATGTTTATAATGGGATCTTAGTGGAGGATGCCAACAATTTTCCTTGATTTTATACTTGCTACAAATAGCCCTTCTTCAGAGTGCATTGACTTGATTCCCAAATTTCCACCACTATTTGAGTAGTAAACAAGTATTCACATCTCTAATCCTTCTTATACCCAGATACCCTTGATTGACACTCTTTGTTACCTCCACCCATTTCACTAGATGAACTTTTCTCTTTAGATCATTGCCACCCTACAGAAACACAGCTTCAATCTTCTCTATTTCTCTAGCAACTCCTTCGGACATCTTGAATAGAGAGAGGTAGTACACAAGGAGATTGGATAGATCAGATTTTATCAAGGTTAGACTTGACTAGCTTTGATGATGAGCAATATAATATTCTTCCTCCAAAATTTTATTGCTTTTGATGCCAAGAAAATTCAAGAGACCTGAGAGATAAAGAGAGTTCGTGTAGTGGATGAATGTTTACCGAGCGTGATCAATGGTGAAGTTAGAAAAAATTATTCCAAGTAGCAACCATTAATGATAACCTTTTTTTTTTCTTCATAATCAACAATAATAAAATAATGCAAACTATTCAAGCTAATAATATACCCAAAAACAGTTTCTCGTGTCACTACAAGAAATGTCACTTTTGGCTACTAAAAAATTAGTCGCCAAAAGTCCAATATTTAGTCGCTGAAACGATTTAGCGACTAAAATATTTTGTCTCCAAACTCGTCGCCTATACCCATGAAAGACAAAGAGAAAGGTATCCGCATATGAATTCTGAAAACCAAATTGTAGGAGAAAGGTGCGGAGCTCATGGTACCACGCCCGGGGGGCTTGTTTTAAGCCATAGATTGCTTTTCGGAGTTTGCAGACATATGAGGGGTTGTTTTTATCAACAAAGCCAGGTAGTTGGGACATGTAGACAGTATTGGATAGGTGACCTTGAAGAAAGGCATTATTGACATCAAGCTGCCTTAAGGACCAGCCACGACTAATAGGTTACTCTACTTTTGGTTTTCTGAAGTAATTCTTAGATAAATTAGCTATTATATATGTGATGATTTACTAATGTATGATACTTTTTTAAAATTTTCAATAATGTGAAATATTAAATATTTTTAATGATGTGAAATAAGATTTATATACACAAACCAAATAAAAATATTAAGAAATATAAACAGATAGCAAATTTTTTTGTAGTAATTATTAACTTTCTAAAATTCTGTGCATCCCACGAGTGACCACTAGTATTATATATTAAAATGGACATTTAACATTGAAAAAGTCAAACGCAATCACACCGATATAACAAATTTAACAAACGAGGTAAGTTATACAAAGATATTCGACCACCCAAGTGAGGTAAAAAAATTCTTAACCAACGATTAATTCATTTGATTTAAACAGATGAGTTAAACCCTCCCAATATATATATATATATATGGCAAAAATGATTTATATATATATATATATATATAAAGATCCCTCTTTAGGAAAAAAATTATATGACTTTTTAAAATTTTCGGGTACATGGGAAGCCATAGTTTGGGGATGAGGAAGTTTAGATTGGTGAAACTTAAACCCTTTTGTAAGAGTTTAGGGGGTGTTTGGAACCAAAGTTTGAAATTAAAATAGCCTCAAATACTAAAAAAAACCAAATAGTCTCAAATTTTTTCCTAAACCAATGATTTATATGTAAAAAAAAAAGAAAAGAAAAAAAAAATAGCCAGTAGTGGGGCAGCCTACACTGTCACGTTGACAGTGAAGGCACAGTGTAGCGACAACCTAGTCTCACAGGCTGAAATGACAATTTTGCCCCTTTAGACCAATTTTGAAAAAAGTAAGGTTAGGGACAAATTTGTCATTTCAGCCTCAAATATCATTTCAAATACATTTTTCAATTCAACAATTTAAATAAAAATCCATCCTATTTTCCTAAATACAAAAATTAAAATAACCTACTAAAATAGTCAAAAAGTCAAAAATTTTAAAAAATAGTCACTTTCCAAACACCCACCTGGTCAACTCACTAGCTTCAATTCGTTTAAAAAAAAATACATAAAAACAAATTGTGCTTGGAAAAATTGATTTCTATATATGAACATATATATTTTTAAAAAATACCTTTTAAGAAAAATAGTTTTAAACGGTTATTTGAGTTTTTATTTATATTTTTTTTGAATACATTCTAAGAGCATTTCTAATGGTAAACCAAAATTTTTACCAAATTTGAGTAAAAAAAGTCAATTTTCTCAATCTGATACGGCTTGCTCCAACCGTGCATCAAAAGTGAAGTGGTTGACCGGTTGGTTGACCGGCTGGTCGATCGGTAAGGCAAAATTTTTTTTTTTTTTTTTACATGTTTAAACCTTTTTGACCGGTTTGAACCTACCTATTTGAAAGGGAACCGGTCGATCGGTTGGTCAACCGGCCGGTCAACCATTTGGTTGACTGGTTGGCCCACCTCAACGGTAACGCACGGTGAAATAGTAAAATCTGGAGCCTGTTCTCACTTTGATGAATTTTTTGTTCCATTCTCATTTTAATACCAATTTGGTGAAACTATTGGAGCTCCAAAAAGTGAATTTTTCACCAAATTTTAAATCTAATACAAAGTTTGGTTTACCGTTGGAGATGGCCTAAGGTTTTAAATTTGGAAAGGTGGAGTCTAGCCTATGATAAAACTTAAATTATGAATTTCTTAGTAAGGTGTAAAGATTTTGAAAATGACATGAAAACAAATTTGTGTTTTCAAACTTTATATCATAATATAAAAATTAAACAAGAACAGTGAGGGAATAATAATATCATCAAACTAGTCATTTATAGTGCACAAATTTGAAACAAGAACAATGAGGGAATTAATAATATCATCAAACTAGGTTTTCATTTAAATTTTTTTTTTTTTTGGGGCTACATTGCTAATGCCACGTGGCAATGATATGATGATGATTACAAGGGAGATAGATAGATATATCAAATATAAAGACAGTGTACCAAATTTTCTTAATTTGTTTGAATTTCAAAATCCTTGGTGTAGAAACTCATTGAAATGACTATATATGTATACTTAATTGTTACACATATATTGAACAGAACATTGAGTTTGGTACAATGTCTCACTTGTTGGTCTGATCTACCGACTCATCTATGACTTAATAAAAATAGGGACGGCCTAGCAGTGCACAAAACAATATAAATGTGTTCACTAGCATATTCTAAACTACTTCAAAAAATGAGATATTTGGTTTTGTTGGAAATGTCATGTTGTGAGAATTAGTTGAAAAATTAGTTTATTGATTTAAATAAATTTATAAAAAAACATTGTTAAAAAAAATTTAGTTTGTTGGGTATATTCTTACTCTTTTTTTTTTAACTTTTAAGAAGATTAAAATAGACTTTTTTAGTCAATAAATTGATTTTTTTAGTTATAGATAAACGAAAGCTACGTAATTTTAAAATACCATATATTGTTCACGTAGTACTCTTGACAAATAACAAATTAGAAAATTTATTATGTGGGTCATCCTTTATCACTCAATTAGCTAATGATGATAAATTAACACGTCTCACTCATAAATTTTTTTATTACATCACAAGATATTCCAGAATTATTAAATAATTACCTTATGTGGTGTTCTGCATCATTTACACAAATAAACAATAAATTTATTAGTGAGATTCACTTTTAAATCCAGTACTTGTGAGTCTCGCCACATGATGCGTTGCATATTTATTTCCAATTTAATGGCATAGTTTTACTTCTTTTGAGAATTGGTAAATACCGAAAAAAAATCAAAAATTTAAAAGTTAGTTAAGCTAAACATCTTAATTTGAGTTCCCAAATCTACTTCCACTCATCTCCTCTACCTCTCCCGACCAAAAAGAGAATGATACCTTTAATCTAGTGATAATTTAGTGCAACTATGGAACAAAGTTCAAAACCCAAGTACCCATCATCCATCATCCATCATCTCAAAGAGATGCAAACTCTCTTTAACCTTATTTTGAAGTACTAAGGCATAACTAAAGTTGCTACTCTCTTTCTAAGCATTCTTCTCTTTCTTTTTTTCTTTTTCTCTTTTGTTTCCCCTCTTGTTGTTAATGAATCTGTTGGAAAAATATTACTTCGATAATAATTAATTTAACAGAATAATAAAACAGAACTAATTATATAGTATGAACAAAATTTTATCTTAACAGAATAATGAAAGAGATAATAATTAAATACAAAACTTACAACTTTTTGCAAAATCAAACTTAGAACAAATTTGTGATTGAGGCCAGTGTATGGACACTGTGTCTTTAAGACAGAAATTCTTCCTTTCTTAGGTGCTCGAGAATAACGGACGTCCTGCCTCCAGGATTCAACAATCACCCCAAACAGATGCAGCACTGCAAACCGATTGTACAGCGAACTAGGCTGTGATTTTTCGAACTCACACTAGATGCCAAATGAAGAATATACGTTACAAAGAATGGAGAAGACTGAAACGGGAAAAATACTTTCTCTTATCTGGAATGGAGGGTTGATATATATAGGCTGAGAAGTGCCTAAACCGGAACAGATGACTGTTGAGAAGAACAGTCACCAGGTTGAGACGCGACTGTTGGAGAAGGAGAAAAGTTGCAATCGAAATATTTAAAATCAAAATTTCAGATTTTGAATTTTTCCCGCTGAAAATTATTTGGAAAAATTCAAATAATTTCGGAGCAAAAAATAAAGGACGGGTTAGACCCATACCCACACCCGACCTGACCCGGACGGACGGACGGCGGCGGCGGCGCGCGCGCTTGTGGTGATGGTTTTGGGTTTGTCCATAACTCCTCCTCTTACAAAACTTGGGTGCCCCTTGGGGCCCAACCCAAGGTCTCCAACTTAGAGCTTATAAACACATTGAAACTCTTTCATGTTTCCTATGTGGGACAAGGTTTTAGATACCAACTTATGGGAACCACAACAAACATTTTCATGTTTATAAGGCTCACTTCGATATCAATTTCTCATTCACTCGTAAATGGTTTCAACCATCCGAGTATATATTTTTGTTTACCACATGGCAAGTAACGTGTTGCCACTCGGACCCACCCAATAGTATAAACTAAATCAAACAAACAAAACTGTTTAAGAGAATCAACTAAATTGACCAAATGAATTAACTTATCAAATTATTCAAATTATAATGACCAACAATAATATGACTAAACAAAACAATTAATTATAGAGTCATACTGTGTAAGAAGCATTACAATCTAATTTAAAACCAGAACATAAAAATACAAATAACGAGAAACAACTTTATATGGGCAATTCTTCTACCTCCAAGGTTGAAGGCCAAGGACAAGTAGTACTCAAGATGACATCAGGCAAAGAGCTTACTTTGAAAGAAGTGCTGCATGTACCAGAAATTCGGAAGAACCTAGTATCTGGATCATTGCTGAGCAAGAACGGGTTTCGCCTTGTGTTTGAATTTGACAAATTTGTACTCACTAAAAATGGGATGTATGTGGGGAAAGGGTACTTGAGCGATGGGCTCTTTAAACTAAATGTAATGACAGTGGTTCCTATTTCTAAGAAGAATAACACATCTTCTACTTACTTTGTTGAGTCTTTATATATGTGGCATGGTAGATTAGGACATGTTAATTGTGGTGCTTTGCGTAGATTAATTAACTTAGAATATCTACCTAAATTTCATATTGATGCAAATCATAAGTGTGAAGTTTGTGTTGAATCAAAATTGACTAAGGCGTCTTTTAAGTCAATTGAAAGAAATACTGAACCTCTGGATCTAATCCATAGTGATATATGTGATTTGAAATTTGTTCAAACACGGGGGAGGAAAAAATATTTCATAACCTTTATTGATGATAGCACTCGGTACTGCTATGTATACTTGCTGCGAAACAAAGATGAAGCCTTAGAAAAATTCATAGAATTTAAGGTTGAGGTTGAGAATCAACTTGGCAAGAAAATAAAAACTATAAGGAGTGACAGAGGTGGTGAATATGAAGCACCATTTGGTGACTTATGTTCACAATTAGGAATAATACATCAAACCACTGCACCTCGTTTTCGGAAAGCGCCTTCCCCTTTTTGGTTGGTTTAAGGGGCGAGAGGGGGCGTGGAACTACTACTACGATTCTCATTATTCTCATTTCGCTTTATACTAAAAAGAGGAAGACGGAAAAAGGTTAATTAGAAACAAATTGTGCAAAGAGGCGATTCATGACTCCAGCATAAAAAACATTACATTAATCCCGGACCTGTGTGATTGAGACAGCTCTAAGATCTTGTTCGTAGTTTCTATTTAATAAGTTGTACTCAGTGCTTTCACCGAGAAATGTTTGGGAGAAGGATAGTGTAGACTCGACTTTCTTCGCGCCCCCTTTCGGAGAGTTCGAATTGGTCCTACAGTTCGGACTCCTGTCACGGTTCTGAATCTAATCTCACAAAGTGCAATGTAAGACTGATAAACACCAAAGAGTCCAATCTGGCAAATCGTTTTGAAAAATTAAATTTTAGATCAAATAATGCCAAAACTGGACTGCTTTGCCAGATTACAGAGTCGCCACCTAAATATTTTATTTTTGGGAAATTTAGGAAACCCTGACTCATGCCAAAGGCCACGTGTCCGTTATCACAAAAGTTGCCTCGGCTTGGGAACTTGGGTATGAGAGGGAAGGTCCTGAAATGAGCACCCCCGCTCGCCTGATCAAAGGATCGGCGAATTGTATTATAAGCCAATGTGTTATGAATTATGTAAGGTCAAGTGCAAGGGCGAATCAAGCACCGGAGCACAGTGAGTAATATTTTAGTAAAGATATTTTGTATATGCATTATTTTCTAAATGTTACCTATGTGGTAATTTCTAAACTTATGAATTTATACTATGAATGAGTATTCTATCCGCTCGATTCGTAAAAGAATCTGTAAAGCAAATGTTGTAAAAATTGAAAATGGGCCTAAGGCCGTTTGGTATATTTGACGAGGACAAAGATTGGGCCTAAGGCCGTTTGGAATGTTTAACAAGATAGACTAAAAGTCATCTTATTCATGAATTGGTCCGAAGGCCGTTTTGTATGTTTGATAAATAGACCAAAGGTCGTTTTGAATAAGGAACTGATTGGACCAAAGGTCGTTTTGAGTATGAATATGGATGTGACTATAATTATGTGCGCATAGCTATGAATATGAGAATCTTGGACCCAAGGTTGTTTGGTGTTATGATATGAAGGACCGATGGTTATTGGTACATGGATCTATTAGACCCGAGGTCAGTCTATGAATGAGTACTGGACCCGAGGTCGTTTTGTTTAGATGGACCCAAGGTTGTTTTGTATACGATGGACCTGAGGTCATTTTGTATATGAATATGATGTATTGGACCCGAGATCATTCTGCTTTCTATGATCTATAAATCTGATATGAATGGGAATAGTAGTTTAAATGTTTAACTTATAAGTATGACTTATGCATGAGCGAATCTCATTCATTAACCTCTTTATTCTGGTATTATTCACTGTTTATATTTATGTATGTAGGTGAGCAGCGGTCCAACCCCATCCCCAGTAAGCACTAAGAGACCAAGTCTTTTGAGGTCAACCGAGGGCGTCTCATGCGGAGGCTCTACTTTTGTTTTACCCTTCTTTTGTTCTTTTGTGGTCACATATGACCGAACTTGTATAATATTGGTCTTGGAGTTTTGCTTTTGCTGAATGATGTCTACTAAATGATCCTGGATATATATAATACTTATACAACATGAATACTTGTGTGGTGTGAGTTATTATATGAACATGAGAATGTTTTGGTTAAGCCATGTATGCACAAGTCATTGGAGAATTAAAAAAAAAATTGCTTCCACAATCTGGCCCCCTATTATTAAATATGACAAAATTTCTGACTGAGGTCGCAGGTAATCTCGTGATTACTGGCTGGTTATGACTCTAATCCATAGGGGCAGGTTCGGGTCATGACAGAGTGGTATTAGTGCACGAGTAATAACTCACACACTTGTCCAAATGAGCAATAGAGTGTCTAGAAAAGATCTAAGTTGTATTCATGTGATAATTGTATGCTTGGATACAATGAGGAATTGCTAAGTGATTTGAAGTATGGAATTGTATGGTGTATATAATTGTTGCCTAATCGTATGAATGTACTCTTTTGTATATGAATATTGTGCATATTTTCTATGTGAAATATAATGCAAGTCTTATTAGATAATGGTGAGAACAAGAGTCGATGAGCTAGAAGAGTCCTCTACTAAATGGCTAGACCGAATGGAGAGGATGATACAAGACATGGCAGAAACCCTACGGCAACAACAGTAGTGGCAACAACAGTGGCAACGTCTGCAACCCCCGTCTCTGGTACAACCTATACTGGATTTGCAAAATGATGACTGAACAATAGCCCTCACTAAAGAATTCAATAAACTGAAGCCACTGATGTTCCATGGAGGTGTAGACACATTAAAGGCTGAAGCTTGGGTCCTTGGCATTGAAAAATTATTTGAGGTATCTCCATGTCTGGAGACACAAAAAGTACAATTGGCCACTTTCACATTAGAAGATGAAGCGAGATGGTGGTGGATGCTAGTCCGTAATGATAACAAGGGCATTGATTGGACACAGTTTCTTGCATTCTTTTACGAGAAATACTTTCCTCAGTGCGTTCATGATGGAAAGGTGTCGGAATTTGAAGGGTTAAGGCAAAGCAATATGACCGTGGCAGAATATGAAGCAAAGTTCACCGAGTTGGCTAGATTCACCCCACACATGGTTGACACTGACTACAAAAAGGCGAGGAAGTTTGAAAGTGGTCTTTGCAATGACATTCGGGAAAGGGTAAATGTGCTGAAATTGCCCACCTCTGTTGATGTGTTAGATAGAGCCTTAATGTCAGAAACTAACATGGCCAGCCGAGGCAAGCCACCAGCCGACTGGAAAGTTAAAAGACAAGACTTTTTCTTGGGAAAGAAATCATCAAAGAAACAAAAAACAGGGTCTTCAAGCACCTTGGGCTCCACCCGACATACAACACTAGCATGTACTTAGTGTGGTAAGAAGCACCGTGGAGTTTGTTACCGTATTTTTGGGGCATGCTACGAATGTGGGGAAATGGGGCATATGGCAAGGGATTGCACCCAAACTGAACAACAAAAAGATGAGAGACTAGCTGTTCGTTCGACCGGATCTATCCCAAAGTCGGGTAATACTACGAGGATTGCTGCCACTAGAGACAGAATGAGGCAAGGGAGAGTTTTTGCACTTGTCCTAGGTGACACATGGAACACTGAAGCCATTGTCTGAGGTACTATTTCTATATGCAATTAAGATGCTTTCATGTTAATTGATTCTGGCTCAACACATTCTTTTGTGTCTACTATATTTGCATCTAGATTGACTAGACCCCTAGAAACATTGCCATATTTGTTATGTGTATCTGCTCCATCCGGGGAATCTATATTATGTGTATCTGTGTATCGTGTTTGTGACATACGAATTGGCAATACTATTCTGTATGTGGATTTGTTACCCTTGGATATTTGACACTTTGATATAATTCTGGGTATGGATTGGCTATCGAAATATTGTGCCACTATTAATTGTATGACAAAAAGGGTTGTGTTCAAACTGCCAGGGCATGTTGAATTTGAATTTGTGGGAAATGGGGTAGTGCCTCCACATTATCTGATATCTGTAATGAAAGCATGTAAATTGATCAGGAAAGGATGTCAGGGATACTTGTGTAGTGTGTTGTTCGAACAATCCATGAATGTTGAATTGAATAATATTCTTGTTGTTCAAGAATTTCCGAATGTATTTCCTGATGAACTGCCAAGTGGATTAATAGATAGGGGAATAGAGTTTGCCATTGATGTTGTCCCCGACACCCAGCCTATCTCAAAATTTCCCTATAGAATGCCCACTCCTGAAATGAGAGAACTGAAAGAATAGTTGCAGAACCTATTAGACAAAGCGTTTATTCGACCAAGCACTTCACCGTGGGGTGCTCCCGTGTTGTTTGTAAAGAAGAAAGACGGAACCTAACGTTTGTGCATTGATTACCGGGAACTTAACAAGGTAATGGTAAAAAATAAATATCCATTGCCCCGAATTGATGATTTATTTGATTAGTTATAGAGTTCACAAGTCTTTTCAAAAATTGATTTGAGATCCGGCTACCACCAGTTGAAGGTAAAGGCAGAAGATGTTGAGAAAACTGCATTCAGAACGAGCTGCATTCAGAACGAGGTATGGTCACTATGAATTTCTTGTTATGCCGTTTAGAGTGACTAATGCCCCTGCAGCATTTATGGATTTTATGAATCAAAATTTTAAGCCTTACCTTGACGAATTTGTTGTGGTTTTTATTGATGATATCCTAATATACTCAAAGGGAAGACTTGAACATGAACAACATTTGAGGACTGTCTTACAAATGCTTAGAGAGAAGAAATTATTTGCTAAACTTACAAAATGTGAATTTTGGCTGAATGAAGTTGTTTTCTTAGGGCACGTCATTAACAGATATGGGATTTCAGTAGACCCACAGAAGATTGAGGCAATTATAAATTGGCCTACACCAACAAATGTAACTGAAGTCCGCAGTTTCATGGGCTTAGCCGGGTATTACAGAAGGTTTGTCAAGAACTTTTCCAAAATAGTTGTGCCTCTCACTCAATTGACACGTAAAAGGCAACCATTTGAATAGAATGATAAAAGAGAATCCGCCTTCCAAGAACTGAAAACAAAATTGACAACTGCACCAGTGCTAACATTGCCCACAAGTACGGGAAACTCTGTGATTTTCAGTGATGCATCTTATAACGGTCTAGGGTGTGTGTTAATGCAGGATGGACGGGTGATTGCTTATGCCTCCCGGCAATTGAGACCGCATGAGAAGAACTACCCAATGCATGACCTGGAATTAGCCGCAGTTGTTTTTGCTTTAAAATTTTGGCGGCATTACTTGTATGGGGAAAAATGCGAAGTTTACATGGATCATAAAAGTCTAAAGTACTTCTTCACTCAGAAAGAGTTGAATATACGCCAGAGAAGGTGGCTCGAACTGATAAAAGACTATGACCTTCAGATTCAGTATCACCCTGGGAAAGCCAATACAGTTGCTGATGCCTTTAGCAGAAAATTGACGGGAAATTTGGCTTGCTTACTTAATGAACAGAAAAAGATCCTGCAAGATTTTGAGAAATCTGGGATCGAAGTGATATTATATGAGCAAGGCGGATTAATAGCAGCCATTTCGGCTGAACCGGCAATCATCGATGAGATCAAACAGAAACAAAAAGAGGACAAATTCCTCAAAAAGATCGTTGATGAATTTGAAGAATCCAAAAACGGGATATAGTGTTACAAATGAAGTGTTGAAATTTCAAAATAGATTGTGTGTTCCGAATGTCCCCGAGTTCAAGAGGAGAGTTCTTGATGAAGTTCATAAATCAATGATTGCTATGCATCCGGGTAACAACAAGATGTATCAAGACTTGAAGCAGAGTTATTGGTGGCCAAATATGAAGCGTGAGATCGCAGAGTATGTATCTAAATGTCTTCAATGTCAGCAAGTTAAGGCTGAACACCAGAAACCAGCAGGTCTACTCCAACCTCTCCCTATTCTAGAATGGAAATGGGAGCATATAACCATGGATTTTGCTGTTGGCCTACCTCGGACACTTAGAGGTATGGATTCCATTTGGGTTATAGTTGATAGACTGACTAAATCTTTACACTTTTTGCCTATGAAATCTACATATGATGCATACCGATTAGCTACAATTTATGTTGATGAAATTGTTTGTTTACATGGAGTTCCGGTGTCTATTGTGTTGGATAGAGATCTGAAATTTGTGTTTAGATTTTGGAAGAGTCTTCAAGTAGCAATGGGAACAGAGTTAAGGCTTAGTACAACATTCCATCCACAAACTGATGGGCAATCAGAATGGACTATACAGACTCTAGAAAATATGCTCTGAATATGTGCGTTGGATTTTCAAGGGAGTTGGGAGACTTATCTACCATTAGCCGAATTTGCGTATAATAATAGTTTCCACTTCATCATTAGCATGGCACCATATGAAGCTTTGTATGGCCAAAAATGTAGATCTCCAGTATGCTGGACTGAAGTTGGAGATAAAGTCTTGCTTGGGCCTGAGCTTGTGTAGATAACTACTGATAAAATCAAAACCATTCAACAAAGGCTTAAGACAGCTCAGAGCCGGCAGAAGAGTTACGCGGATGTTAGAAAACGACCCCTTGAGTATGAGGTTGGTGATCATGTGTTCATCCATGTAAATCCGATGAAAGGCCAACTAAGATTCGGTAAAAAGGGTAAACTGTCGCCCCGTTACATTGGGCCATTCCAAATTCTAGAAAGGCTTGGCCCGGTTGCTTATAGAGTTGCCTTACCACCGGGAATGGAACAAATGCACAACGTATTTCATGTGTCACTATTGAGAGGCTATCTCCGAGATCCATTCCAGGTGATTGACTATCACCGAATAGCACTTGATGAAAACATGGAGTATGGGGAATGGCCAGAACGGATTATCGACCGACAGGTAAAGCAGCTAAAGAACAAATCTATTCCAATGGTGAACGTGGAATGGAAAGAACATTATGGTAAGGATGCAACGTGGGAGAAAGAAGAAGAAATGCAACAACACTACCCATATTTGCTTCCAACAGAAGGTAATATAAGTTTGGGGGACCAAACTTCCTAAAGAGGGAAAGAATGTGACAACCCAACTCCATATTATGTAATTGATTTTACCTATGCTTATAATTATGAGCTTGATATAATTTTTAATGTTAATTATATGGTTATATGCGTTTGTGAAATTTTACCTGTTCACCCTAGGAAAAATCTGTTTGATTTTCTGTTATAAAATTTAAATTAAAGGTCGTAGAGGCGTCAGAAACCAAAATTGATTGTACCATCATAATAAGCATAATTTTTAGAGCCTATGATAAAATTTAATTAGAAATTGATTTGGATCACAATAATTAGATTCAGAATGATTAAATTAGAGCATTGTTACTTAGCCTAATCAAGTTGATTAGCCAAGCCTATAAATAGGCCTACATACACTTAATTCTTTCCTTTGAACTCATTTTTGGCTGAAAATACACTCTAAAGAGAGAGGGGGGGCCAGTTCTAGAGAGAGAGGATGGGAAAAATTGTAGAATTGTCTCAAACCTTGAAGATTTGAAAGGCCAAGGTCAAGAATTAGCTAGAATTTGGGAGTTTGAAGCCTCTAGGTGAGTAACTACCCTTTAAATCATGAGTTCAAGTTTAAAATTATGTGAACACAAAAGAATTGATGATCAAACACAAGATTTGAATGGTGTATGATGAAATTGAAGGCAATTATATCCATGCATGTAAGAATTTTTATGGATTTGTATAATTTGGCATAAGGCATGTTAAATATGAAGAATTGAGTACCAAAGCTTACATGCATGCATAATTTTGTTGAGCTTTATGACTTTGATCATCATTTGTATCATTCGACATGAAGTTAAAGTCTACATTTCACATGCATACACCATCCTTGAAGATATAAAGCTTGGTAGCTTGTGTTATGAAGTTGTCAAGAAGAATGCGAAATGATTTGGGATTTGGAACATGGCTTTAAGCAAATTAGACTCAATTTGGCTATGTTCTTATATTGTATAATGTTTACCATGATTTTGTACTAAAAATGTGAATTTTGAGCCTTTGAATATGTGTTTGAGCTTTAAACAGAGTTCTGGAAAACCCAGAATTCGACTTGTCCGCTCGAGCGAGGAAAGTGCCGCTCAAGTGTAAAAATCAAGCTCCCAGAAGTTTTGCAGACAGAGATACTCACTCGAGCGAGAGGATCAACGCTCAAGCATCCTGTCACACATTTTGACTCCTGACTCAAGTGACCAGGGTCACACTCGAGCGTAAAAATGGGGTAACCAATACTTTTGTAACAACCCCGATCCGCGATTAGCCGCTAACCCGTAATTGAGGATGTTAATCAAGTGGATAAAATAAATTATGTGTTTATCTTGTATTTTATATGTTGTTTGGTTTTCTATCTGTCACTCGTAGTAACATCTGTTGTGAAATCTGCTTTAATATGAAAATTGAAAACCTTATCGGCATCCGAAACCCAGAATTAGTTACATTAATATGTTATTTGGAATTTTTAGAATCATTTGGCAAATTTTATTAAAAATTGATTCAGATCGATTAATTAAGTTGTGTTTGGATGGACCAAATGCTCTAATTAATGTATTAATACATCACAAGTATATAAGTTGCCTTATAAGCTCATTTGTGCTCAACAACTTGATTCAAGTGGGAAAATCTGAGAATTTATTCTAGAGTGAGAGTGAGATTCCATTTTAGAGAGAGAAAGTGTAGATTCAAAGTAGAAGTTGGGGATTTTGCTAGAGTAGCTCAAGTTTGGCAAGGATCTTGTGTAATTGAAGGCTTTTGGTGAGCATCTAATCCATAATTCATGAGGAATTTGTGTTATAAAGATGCATTCATGGAGTTGTTATCATCATTTGCATTTTTTCTAATGAGTTTATCAAGAAAATGAAGAATTGGCTCATAATTCTTACATGCATGGAAGTAAGAGTGTTGCATCATCATTTTGAATATAAGCCTTGTTATCATGTTGAGTTGAGACCATGAAATTAACATGCATGCATACTAGATCAATCTTTGAAAGCAAATTCCATGTTTGATGAGTTTTGTAAAGAAGTTTTCATGCATGTTGGGTTTTGCCATATCAAGTTTAATTTTGATCCTTCATGTAGAAATTATAGATAATTGGCTCATGCATGTCTGAATCATCACTTAATACCTTTTAAATCATGTTTTGAGAAAGAGTTTTGTATATATGTTGAAGTTTAGAAGCTCAATTTTTCTATGAATATGGACTTTGAGGGAAGAGAAAGAGTTTTTGAAACATACATGCATGGGAGTTTGAACTCAATTTTGGCTAAATCCATGAGTTTTGAGCTAAAGGTTTGTAAATGATCATATATTTGTCATTTAGAAAACTTTTCCAAGTGTTTTGAACAAACCATTCATGAATTTGCCATTGAATTTGCATTTGGAAGCTCAAAGCCCTGTTTTGGAAACCCAGAATTTTTGAAGGTCGCTCGAGAGGGGGATTTGCAGCTCGAGCGAACATTTCGTGCATCCAGTAGTTTTGTAGGCTATTACAGCTCGCTCGAGCGATCACTTGGATGCTCGAGCGAACCCTTTGCATATTGTTGATCCGTTCGAGCGTGGAAGTTGTAGCTCGAGCATAGATTGAGACCAACTAGTACTTTCTCCAAGTTTGCAGACCGCTCGAGCGAAAGAAGTCTCACTCGAGCGACCCCTCTTATGTTTGCATGTCCGCTCGAGCGAGGAAAGCTACGCTCGAGCGAGTACCTCATTTTCAAAAAATTTACCAAGTGTTTCAATTCATGTTTTGGCATCCTCATTGCATCTTAGGCATTCCTAAGCCTTAATTAAGCCATAGTGATGAGGTTTTGGAGTAGAAACACACTAAGAAAAGAATGTACTGAGTCAAGAGATTACAAAAGTGTGTTTGGAACAATGTGTTAAGCAAGAAACCTATGTAATGAGAAAGTTAAGCTATGTTAGCCATGTGAATGTGTAATGATACGATAGTTTGCGTTATGTACCCTGTGGTTGTAGGTCAAGACTCGAGGATTGATTGGTCGTTTACGGGAACCACTGTGAGTAACACTTCTGTAAAGATATGTTGATATGAATTATGTTCCAAACAAGTTATGATTTCTGAAATGATATTGTTTACGTGAACGTATGTCCTATGATTGAAATCTATTATGGCATCCATGGATAGTCCCAAGTCATGGGGGACGGCATGTAAATGCGGGTCCATGACATATATGTGATTACGAGATCTCGTTAGCCACTTCATTGTGGTGATATGTGTTTAATCGGTATCCGGAACCGATTACTCTAGTCGGAAGACGATATGTGATGTGTTCTATGGGATGTACCATTACTATGTTCAGATACGAGAATGATTATGCTATGATCTGTTTTACGCTTATGATATGTTCAGATTTCATTCACTAACCTCTTTACCATAATGTTATTCACTGGGCTTTAGCTCACTGTATGTATATATATGTATAGGTGGGCATTTTGGAGACCGAGCCTAAGGGCTTTTGTTTGGATCTGTGTTCTGTTGTCAGCAACCATTGCGCCTCACATGGAGGTTCCGGACGTGTCGCATGTCATGAGTTCTAGTTACTTATGTATATCAGACTTTGATGTTTTTGTTGGCTGTACTTAACTATGTGTGTGGGTATAATGCAAGACTGACTTTTGGTTATGTATATAAAGTTTTAAATATTATGTTTCATGTAAGTTTTCACAGCTCATTGGACAACTATATTTATGTATTTACTTCCGCTAGCCCCTTAATTTTGTTAATCTGTTCAGAGGCCTTCGGTAATCTAAGGATTACTGGCCGGTTACGATGCTAAACCTATAGGGGCGGGTTTGGGTCGTGACAACTTTTGCAGACCCAAGTGGTCCGCTCGAGCGAAAAAACCTACGCTCGAACAGGGCACCCTCTTTTATTTCTAAGCACTCTTAGGCATGCATTGAACATTGTAAATGAATTAAAGAGCATGAAAGGAGCCTAAGAGCATTAAGCAAATTAAAGAACAGATTAAATTGTATTATGACCCAATGTGTTATGAATTATGTATTGTCAAGTGCAAGGGCGAATCAAGCACCGAAACACAGTGAGTAATATCTTAGTAAAGATATTTTGTATATGCATTATTTTCTAAATGTTACCTATGTGGTAATTTCTAAACTTATGAATTTATACTATGAATGAGTTTTCTATCCGCTCGATTCATAAAAGAATCTGTAAAGTAAATGTTGTAAAAATGGAAAATGGGCCTAAGGCCATTTGGTATATTTTACAAGGACATAGATTGGGCCTAAGGCCATTTGGAATGTTTAACAAGATAAACTAAAAGTCGTCTTATGCATGAATTGGGCCAAAGGCCGTTTTGTATGATTGATAAATGGACCAAAGGTCATTTTGAATAAGGAACTGATTGGACCAAAGATCGTTTTGAATATGAATACGGATGTGACTATAATTATGTGCGCATAGCTATGAATATGAGAATGTTGGACCCAAGGTCGTTTAGTGTTATGATATGAAGGACCGATGGTTATTGGTACATGGATCCATTAGACCCGAGGTCGGTCTATGAATGGGTATTGGACTCGAGGTCATTTTGTTCAGATGGACCCAAGGTTGTTTTGTATACGACGGACCTGAGGTCATTTTGAGTGTGAGTTGGACCTGAGGTTGTTTTGTATATGAATATGATATATTAGACCCGAGGTCATTCTGCTTACTATGATCTATAAATCTGATTTGAATGGAAATAGTAGTTTAAATGTTTAAATTATAAGTTTGACTTATGCATTAGCAAATCTTATTCGTTAACCTCTTTATTCTAGTATTATTCACTAGGCATTAGCTCACTGTTTATATTTATGTATGTAGGTGAGCAACGGGACGTCCAACTCCAACCCCAGTGAGCATTAAGAGACCAAGTCTTGTGAGGTCAACCGAGGTCGTCTTATGTAGAGGCTGTACTTTTGTTTTACCCTTCTTTTATTCTTTTGCGGTCACGTATGACCGAACTTGTATAATCTTGGTCTTGGAGTTTTGTTTTTTTTGAATGATGTCTACTAAATGGTCCTAGACATATATAATATTTATACAACATGAATACTTGTGTGGTGTAAGTTATTATATGAACATGAGAATGTTTTGGTTAAGCCATGTATGCACAGCTCATTGGACAATTGAAAAAAAATTTACTTCCGCAATCTGGCCCTCTATTATTAAATATGACAAAATTTTTGACTGAGGCCGCAGGTAATCTCGTGATTACTAGCCGGTTATGACTCTAATCGATAGGGGCGAGTTCGAGTCATGACATATGGATAGTGGCTGTTATCTTTCTATATGCATTCCTAGTAGGATAGTTACTACCGTTGTGTAAATAGAAACTCCTGTTGCTAGTTCTGCTGTTGCTAGTGCTAAGTAGTGACTTCCTGCATTTGTTAGTTCATGCTGCTAAGGTTAGCTAAGTCAGGTAGTTATTGGAGCTAAGTCTCCCTTCTAAGGGTGCTACAGTATCTGGAGCCCATAAAGTGGGACCGCTATCGACAAGCCATAGCTTCATCTTCCATATGCTTTCTCTTTTATAGTTGTATAGCAGCCTGTTACCACCCGTTCGTTAACTTGTTTCCAGCGCTTCTTATTTTGGATCAGCAGGATCCTTATGTGGGAGTTATCTATGTGGGGGGCATAGCTATGATTGATATGGCTTCCATTTCACCTCTTGACGCAGGACATAAAAAGACTTATGTGGCACTCTGGTACATGGAGACAGACACAGACTACTCTAGCTGGCTAGAAACGACCTTGCTTTTAAGGAATCTTTCCTCATCCAACTCGAAAGGCTGAATTGGACCCTTATTATACTCGAGTAAGATGTTCTTGTAGTGAATGAAAGAATGCCCTCTTAGGAGGACGACATATTAGGGATATGGTAAGCACTCTCTTGCTTTCATAGCCTATATGCGTATTTTGAAAGGGATGCTTCCGCCGCTGAGAAAGATTCCATACCATAGAGAATCCACTATTTGGACTAATTGTTCCATCAAAGACGAAATACGAACTTCCTCTTCCTTGAGAGGAGTGAACAAGACCTTACTGGCACACAAACTATAGCAATCTACATTTATTAGGCCTAAAAGGGTGCTTCGCCGCACTAATTCCTACTGTCGGTCAAATAGCCTTCTTGTGTGACCTTCAAAGCCTGATTAATGCACCTTAAAGTAAAGCCTTCGCGTCGAACCTTGTTGAGTTTCGCTATTATAAGGGGATGATGTATGGTACCACTCAATGCCAGCCGAAAACGGGCTTTAGCGTTTGCTCGCCAAAGCATGAACTGATCCAGCCGTAACGTTAACTATAGTAGTGGAGGCACGGTAAGAAAATTCTCCCAACATTGGGTCAAGATACGAAACTTCAAAGACTTCTTCGTAGCACAAGAGCTTCGCAGAGTCAACAAATTGATTGAGGAGAGGATAGCTTTGCCCTATTCTGGAATGAATTTCGTTCTGTAGTTCAGTCCGGAACTCCAAATGTGTAAGTAGCGGCCAAGTGGCTCTATCTTTTTCAAAGAGGTTCTTCTTCTCTGTCCCCGCTCGTTAGTGTTATAGGATAGCTCATCATTCAAGTCATTTTCCTACCAGTTAGGAGAGAAGTCACCTTTGGATTCTTAAGTAGAAGGGCAGGGAGGAAAGCACGATAGGAGGCATGTACTCTTCAAGGTTGACTGTGACGATCGTAGCTCTATCAATCTATCAAGTAGGTACGCCAAACACTTATAGACCGGTATCGTATATTATAATATAAGAATAAAGGTGGAATCCATTGTGATCTTGGACATCGTCAAAGAAGGGTGTTCTTAGTGCCTTTTCTTAACACGGCTCCCAAGAGAGTAGTAGACATTCCTTTGGTGCCCCACTTTCGTCATTCTCCTACTCTATCTTTAGTCTTGTTGCGCGTGCTGCCGCAGTTAAGAATTTTCAGAGTCTAATAGAAGTTAGTCTGGAATTGGTACTGCTCGCTATTGAGGAAAATAATAATGCAACACAAACAAGACAAATATCATATCAAATAAGAAGGCATATGCGACGCAAAGAGGCAAAGCAACCTTCTTCGATTTGATAGGGCTTTTTTTGCTTTTGAGAGGTGTAGACGTCCCTGAACATCCCGGGAGGGAATCCCGTTTTGTTCATTGGGCTTACTACAGTTCGGACTCAATAGATCACGGTTCTTAATCTGATCTCACAATGTGCGATGTGAGGTTGATAAATCACCAAAGAGTCCAAATCCGGCAAATTATTTTCGAAAACTAATTTTTAAGAAAGAAGTGCCAAACATAGACTGCTTTGCCAGATACAGAGTCGCCACCTAAATATTTATTTTTGAGGAATTTAGGAAATCCTGACTCGTGCCTAAGGCTGCGTGTCTGTCATCACCAAAGTTACCACGGCTCGGGAACTTGGGTACGATTGGAGAAGGTCAGCTATGAGCATCCCCGCTCGCCCGATCCGAAGATCGGCCTGTACTAAGCATGATATTTTGTTTTGAAAACATATGTGCTCTTATTCCGGTTAATTAGCTAGAATTTACCATGTGATGCGCACAACACACAAGTATACACTAGATCGCCTAATTCGGAACAAAACATCGCATATTCGTTGTTTGAAAAACGGTTTGAAGTTTGCTACTCATAAGTAGGCTAAATTACAGATTTCGATGAATTATTCCAATTCAAGCAATCCAACCTTCACTCACAGGCATTCAGGCAGTTATATCACATAAGCAATTAGCCTCATGGTAAGCATGCTGTCATGTTAACACTCACATACATGCAAGATGCTAAAGCATAAATACTCCCAGTGTACTTCGAGCCAAAACAAGGAATATGTTAGTAATCAAATGTATGATCCAAGTCCATGTTAAGATGGCTAATGCATCGCAGGCATAATGCAACTAGAATAGGCTCGGCTAATCCAAGGATGGCATGTGAAATGCAACAACTCGATACATGTATTCAAGTTGGAATTGAAATACTATGCAGTTAGTATGATGCGCTGAACCCGGTGCATGCAATACAGATGAATGATGCAAACATGCGAGCATAAGTATGCTAATTGAAACATGCCCTAAACTAACCATCAAAAGCTAGTAAATAAAAGGGAGAAAGACGTGGGGTTGGAAGACATTCACACACGCACGCACACTTATTACACAATTGCGCCCTCTCGAGGGAGGGACCGAAAGAATAATACAAATTAATTAACTAACAAGCTAACTAAATATTACACAATACTCAACTAATGAATTAATTAAGCTAGTAAAGTGGTAAAGCAGCCTCGGGAAGAGGGATGAATGCGTACACGCTCGGCTCCACTCGGAAATCCATCGCCATACTCATGCTGCCTCTGTTTACATTGATTTGTACTTCTGAAAACTTCACAAGCCCCAAGGAAGCTTCAGAATCACTCCCTGAGCACTGTGGGATGTCACTGGCCAAGAGGTGAGACCACCGGCCATAGAAGTATGGTCATCGACCAAAAATGGGATCACCGGCACTATTTTGGTAGTCAGCCAGCACTGAAAGTTGTCGATCGGCCATTTCCTCCTGCAGGACACTGGTTTGCTGCAACATAGGGTAGACAGAACATGGCGATGCATTTTCAAAGCAATTTATGCACCACCACCCTCCTCAGCATGGTTCTCGACCCTCGGGCCATCAATCATGCATTTCAATGCATGATGGCCCAAGGTGCCAAGTGTGCATTTCAATATGGAATGAAATGCATATAACACATAAGGGACCCCAACATCTATCGTGATTGATCAAGAGGCAAGGGATGCATGCTCGATGTTATGCAACCTAAACAAGCATGCAAGATGCGACATGGACGTTCAAACACGCAAAGTGAACATGTGATAACATGTGAGGATAGGCAAGCATGAAACAACATGTTAGGCAACTTAACGAGAGGTGCATGCCAAATGCAATACCACTTAAACATGCAACAACATGTCATGGATTAAGTACACAACAAGGCAAAATTAAACTAGCATGCTACAACATGCAATTTACCAAATATGTAACCAGTATGTGATAACATACAAGGCAAGCATACAACAACATGCGGGGATGGTCTTAAACCAAGATGGGCAGCTCTCGAATAAGCCCAAATCAGTGGCCAAAGTCAAGAATTGGAGGCATGAAAATGTAAAACAATCATGCGCAGTGAGTTGTCCAACACTTAGGCAACCATGCACAATCCTCAAGCATGAGCAAGATGTGATAAATGTGAGAAAATGACAACGCATTATGCTCTGAAAATATGTGAGGAATGATGCCAAATCAACCAAATAAAGCAAGCAAAGCATGCAAAAAGGTCCAAGGCCTAAGGCTAACCAAACGGCTCATACCATGGCCATACATGGGAAGTCCAAAAGGGTCAAAGGGACTCAAAACAGTCCCAATGCAGGTCGAGAGAAGGCCAAGAACACACCTAGATGGCATCCAAATGGCCTAAGCATGGAAGCATACGCAATGATCCGTTCAAGAAGCGTAAAACACAAACTCTTTAAGACATTAAAGGAGTGATAAGTGTAAGTTTATAGGCATGAAATATGGACTGAAATAACATTCTAAGTGATGCCAAACCACTGAACTGATCCACATAGAGCATGCTAGCAACTTGGACACTCAAAGCTAACAAGCTAGATTGCATGGTGGCTATACAAAACAATACAAGCATGACCAAGAAGACCAAAATCAGAGCTCAAGCATGCTATAACAAGCCTAAAAGCTTCATGGAGTTGGGCCAAAACATGTAAGCATAGCAATCTAAATGCTAGGTACATATTAAGGCAAATCATGGATTTACAAGACAAGTATACAAAGCAAGCATGGCATGTCTAAACCAAGGCAAAATAGTGCTATATCATGGCAAAACAAAGCCTAATATATATTGAAATGAAACTAAAACAAGCTAGGCAAACATGCTACAACATAAGCCATTTATGCAAGCATTAAAGACAACATAGAGAGGGGATGACCCTCTCCTTTTTAGGACCTCAAAACCACCTCTCCACCACTGAAAATCCTCTGGATTTCAGTGGTAGAGAGGCCATGCAAAGACCAAAACAATGGCCAAAAGGTATGGCCTAAAACAAGGCCTAACAAGGCCTTGGAGGGGGGAGATAGCCCCGAACCTCAAAGTGACCTTAAACAAAGTTCTAAAACACACAAAATCAGAACTTTTATCAGTTATAGTCGAAGCTTAAAAAAATAAGCAAGATAGGCTAAAAGCTTGTGCAAAAATGGGGAATAAAAAGGTATGTTCTCACCTTTGAAGAACCTCTTCAAGAACACCACCCCAGCACCTTCCTTGGATCAAAACCAGCCCAAGAACCCTAACAACAACTCCTTAGAGCCTCAGTAACCAAGGATGGTGTAACACTAGGTGTTTGTGTGCAATAGTGTGAACAAAAGTCACTTTAGGGCACAAAACACACACACAAAGGCAAAGAGAAGGAATTATAGAGATAGATAGATACAAACTTCCTAACCCTAATTCTCTGAACCTGGAGGAGGGAGGAGGGGCTCCCACTTTATAGAGGTTCAAATCCTCAAGCTTCCAAGAGAAGCTAAACAAGAGGAAAATCCCTCCATACACGTGTATGGTGTATGGAATGAGGGAAATGCGGATGTCACAGCTGGCATAAAATATCTGCCAAAAGCAGATGGAAAGGGGTCGGCTGGAAAATATGGCCGATTGACCAACAAAAATGGCCGGCCGACCAAAAACATTGCCGACCGACCAAAATATTTGGCCGGTAGCAAGAAAAGAGGGTCGGTGGCCTCAAGCCAAGGCCGGTGAGGTGTGGGGATGGCCAACAAGCCATTCCCTGCCCTCAGAAGCAAAATTCTTGTTCGAAATTCATGAAGGGATATGCGGCAACCACCAGGGGAGATCATTGGCCTACTGAGCTATTTTGTAGGAATATTGGTGGCCATGCATGCAAGCAGATGCTGAGAAATATGTCAAGAAGTGCGAGAAGTGCCATAAATTTGCGCATCAAATCCACCAATCGGCTAAAGAGATTTTACCCCTGACCGAGCTGAGGCGTCCAAGTCTTGAGGACGGTCAAAAATGGGGTGTCTACAGTTGCCCCTCTTTGACAGAACTCGAAAGTCATAACAATGACGGGAGTGAACGTCAAAGCCCAGAGACGATCCATTTTTGACAAGGCCAAAGACTTAGACAAGATTGCAAGGTATGTGCTCGTAGGCAGGGGCAAGATGCAAAGAACATGCACAAAGCCGAACATAGCTTATGATCATGCAAAGAAAGCTGTAACGAAGCAAATACATACAATAAATGCAACAGTTTTAAGCAAGCCAAAAACCAAACTACATTACAATGCAGAAAGGATGTGAGAGAATTATGTAATTCTCGCTACGTTTGACGCAGAGAATACAATACCTGTGCGGTTCGTCTAGTCGTGCCAGCTTCAAATGAACCGTACATACAATATCGTGCCTGAAAAAGAAAGAAAACTTAACAGGTACAATATTATTAGAAACATGCATTGCAACACAAGTGAAAAGTGTGTGACAACGTGAGTGAGAGGGTGCATGACAATGCGGGTGAAAGGGGTGCATAACAACGCAACCGGAGTGTGTGCAGAACAATGCGATTTGAAACAAACATAACAATGCAAGAAGGGCATGCGCGACAACGCGAGCCGAGTAGTGCATAACAATGCAAACCGAGTAGTGTATAAACACATGTAAGTAAATCATGCACGACAATGCATACAATGTGTGTAGGTGAGGAAAAGCATGAACACATGTAAGTAAAGCATACGTGACAACGTATACAATGTGTAAAGCAAGGAATAGATATACACATGTAAGTAAAGCAGGCGCGGAAATGCATGCAATGTGTAAAGCAGGAAAAAACACATGTAAGTAAAGCATGCACGCTAACGCAGTAGTGTATAAACACATGTAAGTAAATCATGCACGACAATGCATACAATGTGTGTAGGTGAGGAAAAGCATGAACACATGTAAGTAAAGCATACGTGACAACGTATACAATGTGTAAAGCAAGGAATGAATATACACATGTAAGTAAAGCACGCGCGGAAACGTATGCAATGTGTATAGCAGGAATGAACACATGTAAGTAAAGCGAGCGCTAACGCAAGCAATGTGTAACCTCCTGAAAAATGCATGAACACATGTAAGTAAAGCACACGCGAAAACGCATGTAATGTGTGTAACAATGTGAAAAGGGGAGAAAGGTGCATAAACACATGTAAGTAAAGCATACGCAAAAACGCATGCAATGTGTGTAACAATGCGAGAAGAGGAGAAAGGGGTTAGTAAGGGTTAGTTACGTCCACACGCGGCACGCGAATGGAGAAAAGTTAGATACGTCCACATGCGGCACGCGAGTGGAGAAAAGTTAGATAAGTCCACACGCGGTACGTGAGTGGAGAAAAGTTAGAGTGGTGTGAGACAATACACATGAAATACACGACAATGCAAGAGATCGATGTGCATGATAATGCAAATGGAAGATGCATGACAATGCAAGTTGTTTGAAATGCATGATAATGCACACAAGAGATGCATGACAATGCATGTTATTGGAATGCAAAACAATGCATATACTGAATTGCATGATAATGCAGAAGAGACATGCATGATAATGCATAAACTGAAATGCATGACAAT
This sequence comes from Camellia sinensis, assembly GCF_004153795.1. Taxonomy (NCBI): domain Eukaryota; kingdom Viridiplantae; phylum Streptophyta; class Magnoliopsida; order Ericales; family Theaceae; genus Camellia; species Camellia sinensis. The sequence continues at coordinate 325,321 of NW_021024944.1, forward strand.
GCAAACTTTTGGAATGCATGACAATGCAAATGAGACACGCATGACAATGCATGAACAAGAATGCATGACAATGCAAGAACTGAAATGTAGATGAAAGATGCATGACAATGCGTGTATTGAAATGTATGACAATGCATACTATTGGGATGCACGACAATGCAAATGAGACACGCATGACAATGTATGATTTAGAATGCATGACAATGCATGAACTATTAGAATGCATGACAATACAAATGAGACACGCATGACAATGCATGATTTATTGAAATGCATGACAATACAAATGAATTCAAATGCGTGACAACGCACGTCTCTTGAAATGCATGACAATGCAAATGACCTCAAATGCGTGACAACGCACGTTTGTTTTTTGAAATGCATGACAATGCAAATGAACTCGAATGCACGACAACGTTCGTTTTTTTTTAAATGCATGACGATGCAAATGAACTCAAATGCGTGACAACGCACGTCTTTTTTTTGAAATGCATGGCAATGCAAATGAACAGTGCATAACAATGCAAGTTGTGCGTGTTACAGCGCGTGTAGTTGTACATAACGATACAACCTATGTATGTTTATCGTAATCAAGGCAAAACATTGTAGTGCAACTCATTTAAAGCAGTTATTGAATCTCGCAAGATACCAAAGGACACAGAAAGGATACACCTTGCGCGTACCGAGCATCGCATACAGGGAGCATGGTTCGAGGTCAACACAAAAGCCGGTTAAGCTTTAAAAATGCACTTTCTTGCACTGTCTTGACTGTCTTGAGTAATGAAGGGGCCAAACCACATAATTGACCCAACCAAGGGTGTAGGAGATTCATCGGCCACCGGGGAAGACCACCGGCCATCCATCGGCCACAAAATGAGGTCACCGGCCAAATATTTGGCCGACCGGCTAACAATTTGGCCGACCGGCCAAAAATTGCTGTATCGGGGCAGTTTTGTCCTTTGGCCACGGGTCTTTAAATATAGGGTTCCAAACCCTATATTTTCACTTCTCACAAGCTCGAAAACCCTTCCCCCTTCTCTTTAGGTGATTTTCTCACCTTCGATCCGTGTTTTTACAGTGTTTTAGCGCCCTTTTCATCGTTCAATTCGCGAAAACCTCCTCGTTTCGCACGTTTTGAACCGAACAAATCTCAGTTTCGGTGTACTTTTCTCGATTTCCACCACTTGGGGTTTGTTTCCCCTGAGTTTACCTCGATCTTTGTGCCTTTTCAGACTTCAACCTTTCTGCCCATTTTTTATCCTCTCGAGGTTGACTTTTCACATTCTTGCCTGATTTTCACACTTTCGGCCATTTTCACACTATTCTTGAGATGGCAGACGACATTCCAGGCGGTGGGGCTCCCCCGGAGTTGGACATGGACCCTGAGGCCGAGCTCTTGCCTCTTCACATCCGGCCGTTTGATCCGGCGGCCTACAGGCCGGCGATACACGTGCTTCCTCCTGACAGCCTCCATCATTTTAGGAGCTATGAGCGACGCGTGCCACTGGAGCTTCTGCTGCGTGAACCAGAGTCACATCTTTCCTATGGCGCTTCTGAGGTACACTCTTCCCTGTTTCATTTTCCACAAAGTAGAATACATAACTGCAATAGTTGATTCTGTTCTTTAACTGTTTGGCACGGATACACCGATACATCGCATGCTGTAGTTCACTGTGAGCACACCCGTACTTGATATCTGTTTAAATCTGAACACGTGTACACACGCTGTATTTTCCACTGAACCACTCAAACACACTGATACATCACATGCTGTAGTTCACTACGAGCACACCCGCACCCGATATCTGTTTGAATCTGAACACGTGTACACACGCTGTATTTTCACTAAACCACTCAAACACACTGATACATCACATGTTATAGTTCACTGCGAGCACACCCGTACTCGATATCTGTTTGAATCTGAACACGTGTACACACGCTGTATTTTCATCAATTCTGAGTGCACTCAAACACACTGCATTTGTAACACTGCTTCGCAAATGTTTGTTTTGACCACAGGGAGATTCCCATGCCTTCCGAGGGTATGGGAATGTTGCCGCTAGAGGTTGGTACATGGGGCTACCTGACGCGGTTCGTCGCATTGTTGACCGAACCGGATTTGGGACCTTCAACATGGGACTCTCGCGCCTCACTACGAGCAGGCCCCTTCTTGCTGCTCTGGTGGAGAGGTGATGGGACACCACCAACTCCCTCCACCTTTCTGCCACCGGGGAGATGACGATGACTCCCTTCGACTTCTCCATGTTCACAGGCATCGGAGTGAGGGGTGATTCGATCCCCTTTGATACAGACATGGATGAGTGGGACGCCGCTCGGATGTACCTGTTCGGTGCTCAGCCACCTCTCGCTCGGGCAGGGTTCGTGCGATACTCATGGTTCGAGGATCATTTTCGGATCCAAGCGCCTACTACCCAGGAGGAGGAGGAGCAGAACGCTCGTGGCTTTATCATGTTTCTGCTAGGGACCACACTTTTCGCCGACCGGGCGAACACCGTCACCCTCTACCTGCTGAGCGCGCTCGTGGATGTGACGCGGATCCGCCTTTATGACTGGGGTGGCGCCGGCTTGGCCACTCTCTATGGGTACATGAGCTCATCTTCCCGCCTCAGCGGGCAGTTACTTGAAGGCTACTGGCGAGCCTGAGAGGTAGATGTTCCCTTTTTTGTCTTTTCAGTTCTGTTTTTTATTATCTGTACACCATACACACTGCGGTCACGCAATCTGTTCTACATTGATTGTACATTGCACACACTGCACAACACACCGCACACATTGCACAATACACTGCACATTGTTCTCTGATTTCTGCTTTTATCTGTATACTGCTTTATCTGATAAGCCTACTCATGTCAACTCTGTTTCGTTCTGTAGTTATGGGTGTATGCCTACTTTCTGAGGCTTGCCCCAGTACTGGACGAGGAGATGCCCCCCATGGTCCCATTTTCTCATCGTTTTGACATGAGATGCGAGCGGAGGCCGCAGGAGCCCTTCATATTCTTCCGCCGCTACTTTGACACCATCACCGCAGCTGAGGTATGTCAAACATTTCAGTTTATTGGCTTTTCTTTGCAATGTACCTCAAATAACAGATAACGAACCGTATTTACTACTATTTGCAGATCACTTGGCAGCCATGGGCCTCGTTGCCCATTGCAGTTCGGGAGCAGTATGCCGGCACTCAGGAGACTGCCCGATTCAGAGTCTTGTTAAAGGGCCCGGTTTGCCGTGCCTGGTACTTTGGGCAGCGCTTCTTGCAGCAGACCTTGGACATGCCAGAGTAGCCGGTTCCAACACCTCCTCCTACCCATGCGAGGGACACTGAGAGATATACCTTAGCGGAGATGATGAGTTACACCATCGGCTGGAGCCATGAGCGCTATGTAGACGAGGGCGACTACGCGGGGTTCGTCCAGACCTATATCATGCGGCCTCTGGCCGGTGCCGGCCGAGTTGAGCGAGAGAGACCCGCGGCGCTAGTTGTGAGAGTAGGAGCATCGAGGGCACCCCAGGCCCGAGGTAGGAGTGGGTCCCGGAGAGGGCAGGGAGCTGGGTGGCCCGAGCTGCCTACTATGATGACATGCCGAGAGCAGGGTGGGGAGACTTACCAGATCCCTATCGCTCCCCCTCCGTCTGATCACGAGCTAGTCGGATTCTACGGCTTGCCTCGGATATGCACTACTGCATTTTGCATCTTATACAATCATTTCATTTCATTTGTCTTGATGTTCCGCAGAATACTGATGTTTCTAACACTCTTGCAGACTTCCGCTGAGTACACTCGCCAGTCTTTGGAGTTGACTGTTTCCGTGATGGAGATGCTACAGCGGAGCCTCGACCTGCTGGCTATTTACAGTATCCCGGTAAGCTCTTTTAACCACAATCTCAAATTGTGCATAATATGCTTCACACATAATCTGATGCATCGCACTGTCAACATGGCACTTGATACGCAGCCCTCACGGCTTTGATACACTGTAACCCACAGATTTGTTCACAGCAGTGCTCACGGCATTCATACACTGCACTCATTCACTGCATTCTGTACTGACACACTACTCACAGCATTCATACCCTGCATTCTGTTCTGATACACTGCTCACAGCATTCATACACTGCATTCTGTATTCATACTCTGCTTTGCATAGCATAACTGATGTATCTACTATTTGTCATTTTCAGCCCCCATTCCAGATACTAGCTGCAAGGGGTGCTCCAGCAGGACCATCTGTGTCTGCCCGAGGAGGAGGGAGAGCAGGGCGAGGGACCACAGTACCCCCCACACCAAAGCGGGGCGCACTCATGTTGGGAGCAGCTCGCGGGCACCGATTCTAGATGATGATGAGTCCGAGATAGAGGCAGAGGCAAAGTCGTCTGAGGATGAGACTGGAGATAACTCGGGCTCGAGCTCAGATGGTGGGGACAGCGACGAGGCTCTTGGACCATCGTCCAGGAAGAGGACGAGGACAGACTCTCATGCTTGAGACCAGTTGACATTGATCTAGACTTTTGCTGCTTTTCTTTCTTTTTGCTTTATTTTCCTTTTAGCTAGCAGTTTGAGCACTTTGTACTGCCTCAGGCAGGTTTTACTTTGCCAAAACTATGTATTTGAAAAGATGATGGAATGAAACAAGCTTTTTGCTGAAAAATTGTTGCATTTGTACATCGCATCGCATCGTATCATACCATATCACATAACAATGTAATCAAATAGAAATTGAACATACATGTACTACCAGGTCAGGTAGACCAACGTAACAAATAAAACAAATTAACTCAATAAGCAATAATGAGACCTTAACAAGTCTACAACTCGATAAGCAAAAAGCAACAACTCGATAAGCAAAATTGCAACAACTTGGTAATCAAATGAATAACAACTCGATAACCAAATGAGTAACAACTTGATAAGCAAATGAGCAATAACTCGATGAGCAAATTGAAGTAATACAGGTGTGACTTTGCAAAATCAACACCGGAAGGCACTGGAAGTGGAACTAATCACAAGTTCTCAATATGTTCAACATATAGAGCGTTCGTTTTGAACACACAGCTCGCAACACAGTACTCTGTTTATTTTGGTCATACGGTTCATGCAGGACACTGTTGGTTCTGAATACACAGCCCATTCTGAACATTGCTCATTCTGAACTCACAGCCCATAACACAACATTCGGTTTATTCGGCACACAGCTAATTCTGAACAAACAGTTTGATCCGAACTGACGGGATGCAAAGATGGGATTGGCACAAGTTGAAACATACTCAGATGCTCCAAATGCGGAAGAACAAATGTGGAGAATGGCACAGCAATCTGAGCACAAAGCGATTCATTTTGAAAATCGAGAAATGAATTCTCAATCGAGTATTGAGCCTACGACTGAACACAGCGAAAGAAAGACTCAACAACAGAAAACAAAAGGTATACAACCTAAAGACAAACACAGACACCTAAAACGACTCAAGAGAAGAATCGAGACAAACAAAAGACACGACATTCGGGCGTGTTACAAAAGCGAGAGGCCTCTCAATTAGCGAGGGGCCAGTTTCTCCAGGTATTGTTTCCCACCCTTTCTCATTTGTGATTCTCACATCACTCTGGCACTTAATCTCTGTTTTTCTTGAAAAAACCCTTTTCTCACTTTTTCTCAACGCACATCTCTCTATTCTTCAATCTCTCATTTTTTTTATCCCTCCCCTGGGTGGTTTGATGGATAAACAAAAAGTTGTGGGTTCATGCTGAACACTATTAGCTTGCGGCTATCTCCTCCGGTGTCATTTAGTCAAGGCCCCGGATGAGGGAGTGAAATGTCTCGGTCCATCCCAATCCGTGCTTCGCACCTGGCTTGATACCTCGTTGCTTGGAGGATGTTGAGAGCTTTCGGTCCTTTGTTGTTAGCTTCAACTGTGCGCTTTTCTGGCAGGTAGAGTGCCATTTCTGGCAAATGCATAGATAACGGGGAAAAGACAAGAAACCTGACTCAACTGTGCCCTCCAGCTCATCATTTTGACCATTTTTTTTTTGGTTTTCTATTAAAACAATTTTGACCAATATGAAAGTTAGATTAACATGCTTGTTCAATTTTCTGATTTGAAATCATGCAAGTTAGTTTGTGAGCACTGAAAATTTTCCTTTTTGGGTCCAAGAAAATGGTCCGTTTTTGGAAAAATAGAATAATTTTCGAGAGAATTAGTTAGCCTTAGTAAAAATTCTCAAAAACTATTTTTGCAAACGACCACTGCTCAACGAGCACGGAACCTACTCTCAAGATGCGCAACCTCGAATTGGAAGCAATGGAAAATTGTCCTTTGTCTGAAGGACACTGCACGGCAACGGCAAGTTGCCCCTTGTTTGAATAGTACCACAGCACACTGTATGGCAACGGAAAGTTTCCCCTTGTTTGGATAGCATCGCAGCGCATTGTAATCAGTCCTCAGAGTAACGATGACAATCGAACTCTCAGATACAGAGAAGGCAAAGATGATGAAAACCATTACATGGACATAGTTGATTTTGAAGTGTTTTACGGCTGGACTTCGGAATGAAGTTGCCTACGTATCCCAAACATGGGAATCAAGCCTTACGTAGTTCAGGGTTAAGACCATATTTCAAAAAAAAAAAATATTGCCTCTGTTGGATGTCCCAAGGTTCGAACCTGTATGAATGCCATGTTAATAAGTTCAGGGTTACCTCAGAACTTGTGGGGGGAAGCTATTCTTTCCGCTAATTATATTCTTAATAAAATTCCTCATAAGAAGTCTCATGGAATACCCTATGAACTGTGGAAAGGTCGAAAGCCTTCCTATAAATACTTGAAAGTGTGGGGGTGTTTGGCTAAGGTAGCAATACCAGAACCGAAAAGGGTTAAAATTGGACCCAAGACTGTTGATTGTATTTTCATAGGTTATGTAAACAACAGCAGTGCCTATCGGTTGTTAGTGCATAAAAGTGAGAACACAGAGATTCATGTCAATACAATTATCGAGTCTAGGAATGCATCATTTTTTGAAAATGTGTTTCCTTGTAAATTGGCACAAGAGCCTAAAAGGACATATGATGTTGCTTTTGACAATGATCAAAGCCAAGTTGAGAAAAAACCAGAGGAGAAAGTTGAGGAGGAACCCAGATGTAGTAGACGGGCTAGGACAGAAAAATCTTTCGGTCCTGATTTTTTAACGTACTTACTGGAAGGGGAGCCTCGAACTTTCAAAGAAGCAATGTCCACTCCTGAAGCTCCTTCTTGGAAAGAAGCTATTAATAGTGAAATTGAATCAATTCTGCAAAATCATACATGGGAATTGGTGGATCTTCCACCAGGCTGTAAGCCTCTTGGTTACAAGTGGATTTTTAAAAGGAAGATGAAGCCGGATGGTTCAATTGATAAATACAAGGCGAGACTTGTAGTTAAAGGTTACAGGCAAATTGAAGGAGTAGATTATTTTGATACTTACTCACCTGTAACAAGAATAATGTCTATTCGAATGTTAATAACTATTGCAGCTTTGTATAATCTTGAGATCCATCAAATGGATGTTAAGACTGCATTCTTGAATGGCGATTTGAATGAGGAAATTTACATGGAACAACTAGAAGGGTTCGTGGTTCCAGGGCAAGGGAAAAAAGTGTGCAAACTTGTGAAATCTCTTTACGGTTTAAAACAAGCACCCAAACAATGGCATGAAAAATTTGACAATGTAATGATGTCAAATGGATTTAAAATTAATGAATGTGATAAATGTGTTTATGTGAGAAACACAGAAAATGGATATGTTATTATTTGCCTATATGTAGATGATATGCTCATCCTTAGTAGTAATAATGAAATGATCAAAGCTACCAAAAAAATGTTGAACTCTAAGTTTGACATGAAAGATATGGGAATAGCAGATGTTATACTTGGAATAAAAATTACAAAGACATCTGAAGGATATACCTTGTCTCAAGGACATTATGTTAATAAAATACTTGAGAAATTTAACAAGCATGACGATCGTCTCGCTAAGACCCCTATAGATGCTAATCTTCATTTGATGAAGAATATGGGTGAAGGTGTATCACAAGTAGAATACTCCCGGATCATCGGAAGCTCAATGTACCTCATGAACTGCACACGTCCAGATTTAGCATATGCAGTTAGCAGATTAAGTAGGTATACAAGCAATCCAGGAACAGACCACTGGACAGCAATAGTTAGGGTACTTAGATATCTAAAGTATACTCGAAACTATGGGCTAAACTACATGAGATATCCAGCAGTATTAGAGGGTTATAGTGACGCTAATTGGATCTCAGACACTAAAGACTCCAAGTCTACTAGTGGTTATGTCTTTACCCTGGGAGGTGCAGCAGTCTCATAGAAGTCAACCAAGCAGACATGCATTGCAAGGTCCACAATGGAGTCCGAATTTATAGCTTTAGATAAAGCAGGTAAAGAAGGAGAGTGGCTTCGTCACTTTCTAGAGGATATCCCAATGTGGCCAAAACCTGTACCAGCCATTTGCATTCATTGCGATTGTCAAGCAGCAATGGCAAGAGCACAAAATAATATGTATAACGGGAAGTCCCGTCATATTCGACGTAGACATAATACTGTTAGGCAATTGCTCTCAAATGGAATTATCTCCATTGAGTACATAAGGTCAAAGATAATATCGCGGATCCGTTAACCAAAGGTTTGACCAGAAAGCAAGTTTTAAGATCATCGAGGGGAATGGGATTAAAGCCTTTTAACTAAAGAGTCGCCCTAATGGCAACCCAACCTAGTTGACTGGAGATCCCAAAATCTAGGTTCAAAGGGACAACCGAATTATGTATGACTCGTTAGTATCACTAAGGAAAAATTTTCCTACACTTTCTTATGATGACATAGTGATGTTTGCAGCGCTAATCAGGTTAAGCTTTGCTTTTAATGATATTCATATCTTGGAAATCCAAGTGGGGTATAGCGGAATACTCTTAATGAGAATCACCTATATGAGTGTGAACTGGGCCGGTTCTATGGGAATTAAAAAAAGGCTAAATCTCTAGAGCACTCAAGAAAACCAGGAATTGTCTAGGGCCAAAATGGGCACAACCGATAGAACCAGATTGTGTAAGGAAATAAAATTGTGTGACAGACTATTGTCTCGGTTTACACCAATGACAGAATAGTTCAAGACATCATGTTCACTAATCAGCCAGTAAACCCGATCGTCTTTCACAAGGGAAGGTTCAAAGCCAAAAGTTGCCTATCTTTTGCAGGATATTTTCAGTTTTGTACTCTCAGTGTCTGCATGTTGTTGCATATTCGTTTTCAATTTCATTCATGTGGGGGATTGTTAGAGAAAAATGGTTTATCACCATTAATTTCCGGTAATTTTAAGCTTTCATTAAATTAGTAGTGTTGCTGTAGGTGGTTATCCATTTATTTGGATTCATGGAGCATGATTAGTTTTTTCTTTAGGAATTTTGGTACATATTGTCTTTAGCATATACTGTGTATTAAAGGAAGATTAATTGTATACAAGTTTTTTTTTTTTTACATACAGTACATTTTGTCTAATGATTTACTGGTTGCCATTTATCATTTGAATTTTGTATTTAATTATTATTTGTTTCATTATTCTGTTAAGATAAAATTTTGTTCATACTATATAATCAGTTCTGTTTTACTATTCTGTTAAATTAATTATTATCGAAGTAATATTTTTCCAACAGAATCTTCGTCACTAGGTAAAATTACATTGAACTCATCTAAAAAATTTCAAATACTTATAATTCTTCGCAAACTACACGTATCGGTTAAGATTAGACATAATATCAAAAAAAAGAATAATAAAAATCAAACATAGGAAATTTAAATTTGTACAATTCATCCTAAGACAAGTTTTTATCATATGGAGCATCAATTGTGTTGCTTTTGTAAGCATTGGATTTGGTAGTTAGTTGATCCATGTTGGCCTCTGTCAAAGATGTCTCCTCTTTAGCATGTTTTTGTGTTGTGATGGTCACTCAAAAACAGTATTAGAGTGGTGGGTCAGAAAATGAACCAATATGAAAAATTGGGTTATGATCTGTAAAATCAAAATCCATCTGGTGAGGCCACGTTCCTTGCACGTGCATGCACCATGTGTAGTGTAGTGTAGAGTTGTGTAGGTGAATGTACAATACAAACCACCCCCCATTATTGATGTTTGAGAGTTAAGACAGTTGGAATTTTGATGATGATCCTCTTTCATGGACAACATTGAAATCTCAACAGAAAAACAAAAAAAAAGTCTTACATAATAATTGTAAGAGTTGAGAGTATATATTAATTTATACTATTATATCAAGTCAATATTCAAATTGGTGTGACTGTTATATATATATATATATATTTAAAAATATTTTAATAGCAATTATCCTTCTTTAATTACTCTTTTGTAACTGTACACTCATATGCATGTGCTCTCTTTTTATTATATATATAAATAGTTGGTGCAAATGAGATGCATATTATAATTCAATTTGTCTACGAATTTAGAAAATAAAAATAAAATTAGACATAGAAAACAAATAAATTGATTGGATTTTGTAGAAGTCAACCTCACAATTAAATCTTGTAAAATCTTACTCATTCATATATTTTTTGTGTTTAACATTATTGTTTGTCATTTTCATGATTTGATGAACAAAGAAAATGGGTTGAATTTTAAAAAATTAATAGTTATTAACATTTAACAATATGGACATTATTGGAAAAAAAAGTGACAAAACTTAAAAAATGTTAGCAATAGATGCAAACGTGAAGCGTTTGTTATATTTTATTTAAATTTTTAGATGATTTGATGAATGAGTAAAATCGTTTGATAATTTTGAACAATTTTATTGAATGAAAAAGCAGATTAATAATTATTGAATGTGAAATACACTCTTAGAAAAAAAAATATTCATTGCAAATGAAATATAAGCTCCATGTAATCGAATAGAAATATAAAACATCACAGCTTTGTATATTCTCCTTTTTGACATACTTTTTGAGATCACATGATTATGTCAACCTCTATTACTATTGTGTGGTGTCTTGTCTTGGTCATTACAGGGCAACTAGTATTACTATTGGAATTAATTAATAGTCAATGAATGGTGTTTTTATAAAACATTTTGGTTGCGTTTGGTTGTGTTTTGTAAATGTAATTTGAGAGTATGAGTTGTATTTTGAGTTTGTGTGTTGTAGAATTATGATTTGAGTGTAGAAAATTTGTTTGGTAAAAAGTTTTGAAAATAGTTTTGGAAAAGAGGTTTGATTTGAGTGGGGAATTGTTGATGTGATATTTGATATGTGATACAAAAATTTATAACTCCTAACTAAACATACAACTCAAAATTATTTTAAAGCGCATTAAAAATTAAAAAAATTTCAAAAAATATTTTTCCCAATTATATAAATCAATTGCAAAAAAATAAAAAATAAAAAAAATCTGTACAATAGAGGACATCCGGCTGGATGTCCCCAAGGACGTCCGGGTGGTAGTCCCTAGGGACGACCGGGCGGTCTTCCCCTAGCCAAAAAAAATTACAAGAAACGCGCAGAATGGACAGAGCTTTCGGCAGAGTTTTGGAAAATTAATTCTAAAACTCTTACCAAATATGGAGCTGAAACTAGCATGTAGAATCACATTTTAAAAGCACAATCAAGCACAGCCTTTGTTATTCAAATTTTAGAACTGGTCAAACAACTGGTTGAAAGAAAAAAAAAAATTAAGTCAAAAATATGAATGTATTAAACAATCTAATTTTTTTACTACTTTTTCACCAAATGTCAAAAGGGTATGGCTTCTGTCCAGTCCGGGATCAGACTGGACCGTGTTGTTGGGCTCGTGGGAGCCCACCACGGGTCCCGTTTTGATAATCTGAACTGTTCAATGTGAAGAAATGGTCGAATACTATATGTCTGTAAAAAATCACATTAATCGGATATCGATAGCTATGTGATCAAAACAGTTTTTTGTCAACCGTTAATTTATTTACCGTTCAATTTTTTTAATACGAAATTGATTTGATCATATAGCTATCGATATCCGATTAACGTGATTTTTTACAAGCATATAGTACTCGACGAGTTCTACACATTGAACGGTTTAGATTATCATAACGGGACCCATGGTGGGCCACCACGGGTCCAACAAGACGGTCTAATCCGATTCCGGACTGGACAGAAGCCATACCCATGTCAAAAATATGAATGTGCCAAATACTTAGTTTTGAAGTCAAACTTTTAAATCAATATTCTAAATTTATCTTTTAAAATCAATAAGACAATTTTTAAGCAAACTCCCAAAAAATGTGTTGAAAAAGGAAGGGAGACTTGGTTTATCAAACTTAGTTTAAAGATAAATTATTTGGTTTAACTTAAAGTACAAGGTTTTATATGATAATAATTTATATTATTATTTTTTTTTTCTAAAAAAAGATCGCATTGGTAGTGGTTCATATTAGAATGTTTTGGAGATAAACCTAAGAATAATTTTGTTATAAAGAAACAGCTTCCCTACAACCAATGAGTTATCAATAGTTATTATCACTAACCTATGGTGCTAATAATGGTTAAATATTGAGCTATGAATAAATAGATTTGGAAAGTTACTTAACATTTGATTAATACATAATACGTAAGGTCAAAACATTGGCCAACTCAGCTGTAAAATCTTTACTTGGAAGTCCCAAAGTACAACTATTTCTAGACTGTTACATTGGCTTTGGTCTTCCCTGCTTAAAATTCTTTATATTGCAGTTTATAAGTCAATAAATTAATCAAAACTAAGAAAAGTTATATGTGGGTGTTTGAGAAGTGGGTTTTTTTTGTAGGTTTTTTTAGTTGTAGGATATTGTTGGAGAAATTTTTTTTTTTGTGTTTGAAAAGATAGTTGGGTTTAGTTGAATGTGATGTTTGTGAGAGAAAAAGTGAAATGATTATGGGGTTTGATGTGATATTTTGTTTGAATTTATTTTTTTTTGGTTTTGTAATCAATTTGTCTTTTAGTGAAAAAAAACAAAAAAAAAAA
>NW_021024944.1:338476-358704 GCF_004153795.1 Camellia sinensis
AATCTTTGTTATCATAAAGAAACAGCTTTCCCTACAAACAATAGTTATCAATAGTTAGTATCACTTAACCTAGTGGTGCATATAAATGCCCGCCTTAATATATATTAAGCTATTGAAATAAATAAGATTTTGGAAATTACTTAACATTGATTATTACATAATATAGTAAGTTCAAAACATTGCCAACTTCAGCTGTAAAATCTTTACTGCAAGGTCCCAAAGTACAACTATTTTAACACAGAAAAAGCTTGCCTACCCCCAGCTGCGGGTGACAACAGTGACCGGTGTCAGCTGGAGTTGGCCCCCAAAAAAAAACAGTTATTTTTTTTTTTTTTTTTTTTTTTTTTTCTTTTTTTTTTTTTTTTGATTTCCGACCAGTGGGGGCGCGCCACGTCACTGGGGGCGCCACCCCCACTGGGTGTATGAAGCATAACTGTTCTAGACTATTACATTGGCTTTGGTCTTCCCTGCCTAAAATTCTTTAAATTGCAGTTTATAAGTCAATAAATTAATCAAAACTAAGAAAAGTTATATGTGGGTGTTTGAGAAGTGAGTTTTTTTTGTAGGTTTTTTTAGTTGTAAGATATTGTTGGAGAAATTTTTTTTTATGTTTGGAAAGATAGTTGGATTTTTTTGTAGTTTGATGTGATATTTGTGAGAGAAAAAATGAAATGATTATGGGGTTTGATGTGATATTTTGTTTGAATTTATTTTTTTTTGATTTTGTAATCAATTTGTCTTTTAGTGAAAAAAAACAAAAAAAAAAAAACCCTAAAAAATTTGTTCCCAAACACCAATTTTTTAACATTTACAATGGTTTAAATAAGTTATAATATTTGATAACCTTTTTAGTTTTTTTTTGACTTTTTGACTTTTTTTATGCTAAAAATAAATTAACCTTTCTATATGTGAAAAATGACAAAATACCTTTTTCTTTTTTGTTTAAAAAAAAAAAAAAACTTCTAGATGAAAGTCAAATAAAATGACTTATAAAGCAGTGTCAAAGGAGACCCTAAACTTGATTATACATAAGAAGAAAAAAGTGACATCAGGGATTCAATTTCATTAAGATTTTACTCTCTTAAGATGGTTAAATGAAAGAATAGACCCAAACATAATTGAAGTGAAACCAAAATTATAACATGGTGAGAAATATTTATACATAAAATTTATGTACAAAAATTCTCACACGAGCATAGATATCACATACATAAACTTTACATTCATGTGAAAGTTTCTATACATTTTCTGTACATCTAGCACTATTCTAACACGGGGAACCTGCGTCAATAAATAATTTTCCTTAACTAATCACAAGTCAAACAAGAACCAAACTCTTTGAATTTTTTTTTTTCCAGGCCTAACCCAAATGAGAAATGGGGCAAAAAGGTCAACCAACTCAAGCTTAAGCCAAAGCTAGTAAACCCAACAGAAGAAGGGCATTTAGGTCATTACACACAAAATGGTTCCGAATTTATTAACACCGTAGGTTTGTTGTTAAGGACGGTTTAGCAATTTTTGGGCCTAGTAACCCCCCTCCCAAAAAAACATCAACTTAGTAATTTATTTAAATTATATTATTTCTTTATTTTTTTATACCTATTTTTATAATAATTAAAAAAATCAACTTATAAACAATATCTAAAACAACCATTAGTACTATTTTTAAAAATAAAAATATAAATAAATCAGTGTTAATTTTAAAAATTAATGATAAATTTTATATATTTTAATAATTAAAATTATGATTTTTTTTTATAAATTTATAAATATTTTATAATTTTAAAATAGTACTATTGCTTTGTAAATCCTCCATTTTTTTGATCATCAGTACTTTGTTGTGGTTTGTGTCTGCAACATAGTTCTAGTTGGTGGGTCTTCTCTCAAATTCTACGCACCACCATCCTCTTCTCTCTGCCCTCTCCTCCAAATGTTGAACTCTCAACAATAGACAAAGACACGATTGTGGAGAGAGAAAGTATCAGACAAAAGATAATATATACAATACATATAAAATATATAGTTGTTCCTCTCTCTGTTCTGCTTAAATTCCCAATTCGGAGCTCTCTTTAAGCTTAATTTCTGTTTTTTTTTATATGTAAAAATTCTTTACTTCTTTTTTTTTTTTTGATATATATTTTTTCTCTGAATTAGAGCTTTCTGTGAAGTGGGTTGGTGTTTAATTTAGAGAAAGATGGTTCTTTGGATCTGTTTATGAGATTCTTGACCTGAGTTGACTCAGTGTTCGAAATGGTTCTCAATTGAGATTTCTAACTATTGATTGATTAAAGAAAAGAAGATCTTGACCTGAGTTGACTCAGTGTTCGAAATGGTTCTCAATTGAGATTTCTAACTATTGATTGATTAAAGAAAAGAAGAGCACAATGTCTTGGAAGAGCAGAGGAGCAGAGTCGACTTTGAAGAGTGTTGTGTCGAAAAAATTGACTCTTCTGTTGTGTATTGGATGCTTCTGCGCTGGAATGCTCTTCACTGACAGGTTAGCTTTAAATCTTTGTTTAATATCCCAATTGATGACTTCTATTGATTTTGATTTGTATGGTGGATATGTTCGATTTGATGAAGTGGGCATCAATTGTTTCATTGAAATTTCTGTTTTTTTGTTTGGAATGTTTTTAGTGGGTTATAGATTTGGGGGTCAGTGGGTTTGTGAAATTTGCTCATTTTGGAGTGGTGGTTATGGAAAATTATGTGGGATTTGGTGTTGTTTTGGGATGATGTGAATTTTCATGTGGTGTTGTTGATCCATTATGCATGTAGTAGGTGTCTCTTTTTGTCCATTTGAATCTAAAGATTGGGAAGGATGTGAAATTTATGTTCCAAGTTTAGGTTCCATAAATAAAATTCAATGGTTCAATGCCACTGTGATGAAGACCAAGGGATTGACTTGGTGGATGAGGTGCTCCTTACCGAGCGTGATGCCCGTTTTCAAGTCTTACTGTTGCAAGGGCAACTTCCCTTTAATATTCCCCTCAAACTGTTTGCAAAAAACAAAATTCCACTGTGATGTTAGTTTGGATATTTCATATTAGGATGATACCGTCCATCATTTTCAAAGAACATTGTCGTTGTCGTAAAATTAGAGCCATTGATTCCATGTTAATCACCAGCATACCACAATGTTTTTTAGGCAAATTCCTAGATCACCCTATAACCGAAAGAATGTGGAGAAGAACCAAAGTAGAGTGGTTTCACCTACTCAGGGTCATATCTTCTTCCCAGTGAAACTTAATTGTCCATAGAATTACGTTTGCTGTGTACTTTACTTCCTGAGACCTTGTTTGTTGGAGTGATAGCGCTTTTCTTTTGGAAGGTGAATGTCTGGCCAAAAGGTCAATTTCGATAATATCCTGTGCTTCTTCTTGAACAGAGCTTGCTGCTACCTGGGTCTTGTCTCAAGCTGTGGTATAGACCATAGATGAAGTCTCCAAGGGGCAACTTTCATGTAGTTTGTGATTGGACATTACTCTTAAGACTATTATATAAATCTTTGCCAACACAAGACCGTAATTAGTAATTACAAAGATAATTGCTCCGAAGCCCTTATGTGTCTCAGTGTCTGTACTATTTTCTGATTGCGCAGAATCTATCAATCAATCCTAGCCAACTTGTCCCATCCTTTTTATGAAAGTCAATCCTTCTTTGCATGTAGTGACAGATAGCCCTGTTTGTGACTTTAATTTGTCTACCATCTCAAACCTTTTTCTTTTCTGTAGATAATATACTTTAGTTTCGTATTTATCTCTGGATTATGAAATTGAAAGTTCTCATTGAGATTTGTTTAGCATCTGTACTGAGAATATATATATATATATACAAGTATATAGTTTTCTGAATTTGCTGCCTGATACCTATTACAGAATTGAGCCCTATTTATTTCATATTGTTGCATAGAGATACAGCTTCTTGTATATGTGTGTCATAATAATGAGGATGCTTTGGTAATAGGATGTGGGCTGTGCCAGAAGCTAAAGACATATCAAGGAGAATGGGGATTGAAGATGAAAGTCTAAAGTTAGTTTCGGAGGGCTGTGATCCGAGAATAGTGAGTACACTTCTATTAATTATGTAACTGAGAAATTAATCCCCACTTCCAACGTGAGAGGGGTGACCATGTATTGATATCAGAGAATTCATCTTTTTTTATTATTATTTTTCCTTTTAAATTTCTAAATATTAACCTGATTTGCTTTTTTATGATCTCATCAGAAGCATGAAAAGAAAGAGTCAAAGGACATCTTAGGGGAAGTTTCAAAGACGCATCATGCTGTACAGTAAGTTAACTGATATTCATTATAGCAGGAGTTCAATGAGGTTGAAAATAATTTGGTTCATCTGTTGATGAGAAATTGTGGCTATATGCATGATGCGCAGTACTCTTGGTAAAACAATTTCAAATTTGGAGATGGAATTAGCCGCTGCAAGGGCAGCACAGGATTCTATACTTAGTGGTTCCCCAATAACTGGAGACTTGAGGATCACCAAACCTACAAGGAAAAGGAAATATCTGATGGTCATAGGTATTAACACTGCTTTTAGCAGCCGAAAGAGGAGAGACTCTGTCCGTGCTACTTGGATGCCACAAGGTTCATAAAATCCCATGCATTTTTTTCCCTTTTTTATTCTGCTTTTGATTATTTGATTCATGATCCTTTTTCTTCTTTTTTTTAAAAATGAAAATCAGGTGATAAAAGAAAGAAACTTGAGGAAGAAAAAGGCATCATAATTCGATTTGTAATAGGTCACAGGTAGGTGATGGGGAACATTCAAGTCCGATCTTGTTAAGTACATCTGTCTCTTAATGTTTAGTGATGTTTATACCTTTTCATTTGAAACTTTTGTTGAGTGAAATCTTTTTTGGTAGGGTATGGAATCTGTAGTTTGTGCCTGGCTGCAGTCCATAGCTCACCCTTCTCATGTGATGATTTGTTGGTTGTATAGAAGTGTTTGTTTGTTTGTTTTTTGTGGGAAATTACACAAGTAACTTGAGAGTGTAGAAGGTGTGCAGCTCCAAATACCGCTTTATTTCATAGCCAAGGACTCTAGCAACTTGTTCACCTCTAAGTACACGAGTAAAATAACGACAAACCTAATACGTTGATATCAATATTCCATTCTTTTGGGCATTCATTTCAAAACTGTATTATCCATGGCCATTTTTGCCTTCTTCTATGTTATCTTATCATATCTATTTTCTTTAATATATTATTGTATTCTATGCTCCGTGTATAAAGAAGATCCTAAATTTTGTGTAACTTGCCCAAAATAAAAGAAAAGGTTATATCATATGTGGCATCACTATCTCAATCATCTCTTAGATGCTCTCCTGACTTCTAGCTCTCAATCATCTCTTAGATGCTCTCCTGACTTCTAGCACAAGGCACTAACTTGGGAAGGCCTTAAAATTATCTAGAACTCGTAAAATACCTTCTGCATCTCTACTTTGACAATGATGTTCCCAAAAACATTTCAAAAAATTTAAACATAAATATTTCTTATAGATTAAAAACAATGTGCTAAAAAGCACCAAAAAGGTTCAAGAAACCTCTTCCTTGCAAATTGAAGATGTTAACCTGCCTTGGGGATATCAACTAGAAACAGACAACCTCAAATTTATTTTGCTATGCAGTGACAGCAGTAGTCAATAAACAGCGTAGTTCCACCAAATTTCACTAGTCATTGTTCGTATTGCATAGTAAAGTTACAATAAAATAGGCTTAAATTTATGAAAAATTACCTCATGAGGCAAACCTGATTTTGGCTTATATTTATCATATACTCCTCTATACAGAAGTTCTTGAAGCATTTTGGAGAGGCGTGAGAACTCATTTGTTGTCCTTTCTTGGCTTTTTCCCTCCCATTATTAAACCTGCTTAGGTTTTTATCATTGTTTTGTATTTAGCCATATTTATGGCAAGCCATTTTTTCTTTATTATTGCACTTGTTTATCATTGAAAACTTATTGATTCTCTACTAATACTACTGAAAAAGCTTTATTGGAAAATGATTTTAAGAAGTAAAAAGATACCATATTTTGCTCAAATGGGGAACTTCAAACTCTATACCAAGAATATTATAGTGTAGTATGTGAACATCTAGATTATAAATTTTTAATATGCAACTTATGATGGATTCAGTCTAATTTCTTCGCTTCTCTCCATTTGACCATTTGATCAGCAGTGCTACGTCAGGTGGTATTCTTGATAGAGCTATTGAAGCAGAAGACAAGAAGCATGGAGACTTAATGAGGCTGGTATGCATATTCTGTCTTGTTTCTCTTAAGCGTTTGCCTTATCTGCTGTTAGACACAATGATAGACATGTATACTGCCAGCCCAGGAAGCACGGACACTTCAAAATGGTTGCTGTGTCCGTGTCTAACCATATGGGACACCAACATGCCACAGACATGTGTGTCTATCTACATGTGGGCCACACCACGTGGTGTGTCATTTTTTCAATTATTATTTTTTTGCAGGACACGTTGGACACTTCACGGGCATGCATGTCATGTGTTTGGACACACCTCAAGACACCTTTTATGGGTTTTTAGAAAAATAAAAAAAAAAAAATTAGGAAGCTGATTTAGGGCCAAAGTAAAACATATTAAAACAAGTGAAAAAAAAATAAAAATAAACCCATATATACATTGATGTCTCTTATACCCTGCCGTATCCCTATCCTAATTTTTTCAAAATCACTGTCTATTGTGTCCCTACCCGTGTCTATGTCTGTATCCGTGTCTATGTTTGCACACACACGCCATTGAAGGCTTTGCAGTTGTCCACAAGAGAGAAATTGACTGGTTCTCACCTGTCATGTAAATACAATATGTGTAGGAACATGTTGAAGGGTACCTTGAACTCTCAGCCAAGACAAAGATGTTTTTTACCACTGCTGTTGGTCTGTGGGATGCCGATTTCTTTGTCAAAGTTGATGACGACGTTCATGTAAATATAGGTAAAGATGCATATATAAACCATCCTTCTGTCACATTGGAATGTGGATTTTATTTGTATTTTCTTTCTCATTTTTGATCTTGCTCATGGATTACAAAATTTAGAGCTTTGTTATTTATTTTTCTGTTTTTCTAGTTTTTCTAATTATTATTTTTGTCATCCTTTCTTATGTTGACTCCTTCTACGCAATGGCAGCAACATTAGGAGCAACTTTAGCAAGGCTTCGGTCAAAACCCCGTGTGTATATTGGATGCATGAAATCTGGTCCAGTCCTTGCTCAAAAGTAAGCTAAGCTTTTCTCCTCACCCCCTCCCCCAAAACTCCCTAATTATTTGTTTGTTTCACTAAAATGAAGTGGAATGGAATGATATCATTCATTCATAATGTCTATTCTCACATTTGGTTCATTAAAAAAATGGATAGAAAATTTATTTGGTTCATTAAAAAAAATGATGAAAAATTTATTATAAATGAAATCATCATTCACTATTGTAAAAGATTAGTCATTTCATGGAGAGACTGAAGAATGGCCATTCCATTCCATTTTAGTGAACCAAATACTACATAATTCTGTCTTATTTCTAATATGCTTTCTGTAAATAGGGGAGTGCGATATCATGAACCTGAATATTGGAAATTCGGTGAGGAGGGAAACAAGTATTTTCGTCATGCTACCGGGCAGCTTTATGCAATTTCAAAAGATTTGGCTACTTATATATCAATAAACCAGTAAGTGGCCGTTTGCCTTACAAAGGAAAAGTATCATGCTTTTACCTTTATTGATTTTTTGTATTTATCTTATTATTCTTTTTAATTATAATCATCTTAGGCATGTGCTGCACAAGTATGCTAATGAGGACGTTTCACTGGGATCTTGGTTTATTGGATTGGATGTGGAGCATATTGATGACCGGAGATTATGTTGTGGAACTCCACCTGGTAATGATATTTGGCTACATGTCATTTCTTCCGTTGAAATATTGAGTATTCTTATAGTTATAGGAGGATAATTTTGAGGAACAATTGCTCATTAATCTACTTTATGCCATCAGAGTGTTGGAATGTGTCCCACATTGCTTGGAGTTGCCCTATCTGTGCTAGTTATAAGGCTCTAGTTTCTTTCTCCTTAATACCTGGGTTTTAAGGAGAAGTGTGGGCTAGGCTTTTCAACTTGGTATCAGAGCTTGGTTGGGCCTGTGACTGGTAGGCTATTTGTCCAGCTAATGTGTGTTGTGGTCCAGGAGGCCTGTGACTGGTAGGCTATTTGTCCAGCTAATGTGTGTTGTGGTCCAGGAGAGTGTGTTGGAATGTGTCCCACATCGCTTGAAGTTGCCCCATCTGTGCTAGTCATAATGCTCTAGTTTTCCTCTTCTTAATACCTGGGTTTTAAGGAAAAGTATGGGCTGGGCTTTTCAACTCAGAGTGGTCTTTGAGTGGCTTAATGAATTATGTCTTTGGCTGAAAAAAAATTTTCTTCATTCATTGCAATTGTCAGCAATTCAATTTTCAACCAGTATATAGCTGAGCTACACTAAGTCAAAAACTTTCTGAACAGGACATTCCCAAGGGCACAAACTGCATCTTTAGGAATATGTCACGATTGATCAGAGTCTCTCAAAGACTACATGAACCACACACAGTTATTCTGGTACTGTGATTTCATGATTGATCTCAACCCCTTAATGACTACATGAAAAGTGCACAGTTATGATGGTGTCGTGGGATATGAGTCAAAGACGCAACCTTCAAGCAATAAGTAGACTTTAGTGATGAGCTAAGAAGCAGGGTCACAGACACAGGACACAATGATTTTGAAAAAAAAATAGGATATAGACAAGCCAGGGATATGGAAAAAAAATTAAAATTATTTGCTATATATATGAATATAAATTTAGGACATAGAGATATAAGAGACATCAATGTATATGTGGGTATCTAAAGGATGAAGCCGGTAGCAGTGGTCCTGATGTATTTTTTATTTTATTTTTTATTTTGTATTTTTTATTGTGCTTTCTCTCCTCTTTATTCCATATATTTTACTTTCATTCCAAATAAGCTTTCTAATATTATAAAAAAATAATTCACAAAGGTGTCCCGACATGTCCTGCAAAAATACAAAAATAAAAAATTGTGTCGTTGTCCTGTAAGTGTTAAGCGTGGACACGACACTTATTTTGAAATGTCCACGTTTCCCAAATCATGAGATACCTTGTTTGGATCCTGTAACTATCACTCCTAGTTATCAAATTTTAGTCCTTGCTTGATGTCCACTGATCACCTAGGGCATGCTTGGGAACTAGAGGTTGCCTATCAGCTGAACCATTTGAATGAATTGATGTTGTTTACAAAGGTCTATTGCATTATCACCTGATCTATAACCATATTACTACTGTACGGGAAAGAATTAAACCTTCTCGAATAATCCTGTTGATCAAGTCTGCGCTCCTCCAAACGTCGTCGCTTTACTCCCTGAAAACACAAACGTGAGCTAGCCGGCGGGTGTGTGCCGGAAACCCCTCCGATACCTAAGTCAGAAAAATAGACAAAGACAAAAAGCTCTGTGTATCAAAGTTGTGTTACCTCTCCATAGGTGATGTTTGTGAGCTTTTATAGGTTCCGTGTAGCACAATCGAAGTAGAACTCTTACTCCTCCGTGTAGAGTCCTCCTAGGATTCATACTTCTGAAAGATAATGCTTATCCTTTTAACACCCCCTCACTGCTTAAACCAAGTGAGATGGTTTTACCATGGTCGGACTCCAATGTAGCCGAGGTACGCATGGCTATGCTTAGCCGTAGAACAGACCGAAGTATCCTTAGTTCGGTTCGTCCTTTTACTGCCCTTACCTCAATTCCTCTTGTGCAAACCGTGGTAAGTCTAAACCAAGTTAACTTTTAGTAAGGTTTAGACCGAGCTAACCATACTGCGCCATAACCGGTATAAGTTTTAGTATGGTAATCGAGCTAACCTCCTTGGGACTGGAGTAACTTTAAACCTCTTCAAGACCGGAGTAACTTTATGTCCTTTTTACTCAGCCCTTCGCACTGAGGCCCATAACGGCCAAGCTCGGCCCAATTTTTCATATAAATTACCCTCTCAACTACTATTAAAAAAAAAAAAAACTACATAGAGAGGAGAATAAATAAATAAAATTAGTGGAATCTATGAGTAATAGTTTTGTGATGTAAATGATTACCACAGATTGCGAGTGGAAGGCTCAAGCAGGCAATGTCTGTGTTGCTTCCTTCGATTGGAGCTGCAGCGGGATTTGCAAGTCTGCTGAGAGGATCAAGGAGGTTCACCGTCGGTGCGGAGAAGGCGAGAATGCTTTGTGGAGTGCAGTTTTCTAACAAGCACATATCTTCCAACCTCTGGAGGAAGCACACGAGCTTGTATCACGGTTATTATTATAGAGAAATTGTATGTAACATCAAACTGTAAAATATGTGTAAGAGAGATGGGGACGCAGGGCTGCTGATGGGATTCTTCTCCGTTTTAGCTGGGGAGAGAAAAAACCATGCAGCAACGAAATAGAGAGAGCAAGGACTAAGTACCATTCTTTTTAGATGATTGGAGAACCATATTGTTGTTAGCATGTGTGGATACCAATCTGAGTTTCGTAATAAGTGCCAATGCTGCCTTTTGTTTCATGTGGATTTGTTTTCAAGTTTTTGATTTAGTTTTTATCTCATTTTCATGATTGCAATTGAGATGGTGATAAAAGGTCCTATCTTTTTATGGTTCTCTTTCCTTTAATCTGAAGCTACTCTGTAAATCTAGAGGCTCTTTAATGACTTTGGACTCATTTGACTACCTAAGACAAGAAATGTGAATCTGATTTGAGTCACCTCAGTGATGGAATGATCATATTTTTGGTTGGTTTTCTTGGTGCTTGACAAGCTATTTCTAGGCAATCATTGAGTTGGATTGACTCAAGCATTTGTGGCTATTGAATGTTGCTTGAGAATATGAAAATATGTTCTTGTGGTAAGTTTTGGAGAATGGCTGATGGAATAGAGCATGCTTTTCTAGGGATAAGTTTTATTTTTGTTTTAAATATATATATAAAGCATCATTATTTAAAAAAATACTAGTTATATTAATCTCTCTCAGTGGCTGAGTGGCAAGTTGAGCTATGACAAGCGTTTTAGATGTAGAATACGAGTTTGAATCTCATGAAGCGTTTGATTCATTTAGGTTGTGTTTTGATCATACATTTTGATAAGAACTTGAATAGAGAAAGGCAAAAGGTCGGTGTTTCACTCATATTTTTTTTCTTTTTCTTTCCAAAATTTTACTCAAATTTATGATCTAAATACAATCTTAGGATCATTCTGGAGCCTGTCTCTCACAATTATTTGGTATATGTGAGATGGGAAATTGTATGTATGTAAAGACTAGTTGGGATAAAATACTTACCAAAAAACTAAGATATATTATTTGAATAATTTTTTTTTTTTAGAATTCAAATTGCATTTAAATATAAAGTAGGGCAATAAGTGAAAGTAATAGGTAAATTTAAAATAAAAATAAATAAAAAAAACTCAAAAAAGAATTTTTATAATACTCACTTTTACAAAAAAGAATATACAAAATTATTTCAGGCTCTGTTTTGAAGAGCTTTGGCATTGTGATTGCAGCTCTTAGTTTGCATATGGTGTTTGGTTGTAGTTTTCAAAAATTAATTCCACACTCACTTTTGAAAACTCGATCGAAGGCGGAAAAATTTGGGCTAACCAGACGTCTAGCCGGTTGATCGGAACAGTATAATTTTTTTTTTTTTTTTCAATTGATACATGTTAATTTTTATATATTCAACAAAAAATATTTTTTGAATTTTAAATTTTTTTTATGAGCTTTAATATAATTTTAAGTTGTGTATTTAGTTATGAGTCGTAAGTTCTTGTATCAAATATCATATATCACATCAAAAATTTCCCATTTAATTCAAAATTCTTTTCAAAACTCATTCACCAAACAAATTTTTTACATTCAAATCATAATTTTAAAACTCACAAACTTAAAATATAACTCTATTTTCAAATCATATAGAAAACTCTATCAAAGGCAATCTCAATTAAATTATTTCAATTTTTTTTTGTGAATTCAAAATTGGCAGGAGTAATTGCTTTCATCAACATCAAAAACGTGTTCATGATCCAACCATAATTTTTTCAATCTGGTTGGTTGTCTTTTCCTAGAAATCACTTTTTGTATTACTTAAAACAATTTGATAGACAACTTTCAAGTTAATGAGTTGGCAATTTTTGAATTACTTAAAAGTTGGCCTCATTTGAAACTAGAAAGTTCACAAGAAAGAATTGATATTAGTTTTTAGAAGTAAAAAAGCAATATTACTAAAATAATTTCTTTTTGGAAATTACTGATTTATCAAGCTATCTAGCAACAAATTATAAAATAAAAAATAAAAAAATAAATAAAATAAAATAAAAAACAAAACAAAAAAATAAAATCAATGAAGTGAAGTGAATTGAGTTGAGAAGGAAAATGCCAGTGCCTTCAGAGTCGACTCAATAAGGTTGTAACTCAGGTGATTCCAATAGAGTTGTTAAACTTTGGTGTGGTTTGGTGGCGTTGTTAGTTTTGTATTTTTTGTAAACAAAAATATTTTTTTGTTTGTTTTTCTTTAATAACAAAATAATATATTTGTACGATTTTCATAGTTAAGGAAGTCAATATATATGGATTTATAAATGAGAAAAATAAAAATAGCGTTTGGTTTACTTTTTAAAACTCCAATATGTTTTTAAATCATGATTTGGATCAAAATTCATAACCAAATAAAATTTTAAAATACAACTTAAAATTACTTTCAAAACTCTTCTCTTCTCTTTCTTTTTTTTTTATTATTAATCAATCACTTTTTCTCTTTCATCTCTCCTCTCACATTCTCTCACATTTTATATATCAATCAATAAAAAAAATTACAAATCATTCCAAAAATATCTTCAAAACTCATAACTAAATAAATTTTTTCTTTTCAAATCATAATTCAAAAACTAAAAACTAAAAACTAAAAACACAACTCCACATTCAAATCATAATTTTAAAATTAAACTAAACCGACCCAAAGTGATTTTCACTAATAGTTTGGGGGGTTTAGTGTAATTTGTTGGAAAAATAGTTTAATATAGGCATATTATTGAGCCCAAATTTGAGTGGGCTCCAAACATCTTTTGGGGTGGGTCCGAAGAGGTGACTTGTTCCTTACCGCATGGCAAGTCACACGGTGAAGACGAAACGTAAAAACCATTTATGAGTGAATGGGAAGTTGACGTCGTTTTCGGGTTTAACATTAATTTTTTAGATAAAAAATTCTTTTGAATTTTTTCAATAAAAATTATTGTGGGAATATAATTTAATTCTAAATTCAAATTTTGGATTCTTAAGTGGTTTCCTAAAGTTTGTAATTGTGGGAATTTATTTAAATTCTAAATTCAAATTTTAGGTTCTTTAGTGATTTCTTAAAATTTGTATCTCTTACTTTATTTATTAAAATTTTCAATTTAGTTATATATATATATATATATATTCTAAATAATTTTTAATAAATAAGGTTACAAGCAGTTGACCAACGGACAACCTTTTTCAAATTTGTTTGAATATAAGGTTTCATAGTGTTAACGGTTCGAAACTGTTTTGGATACTTAACAGGTAGCACCTGTTCGGGCAGGTTTTTTGTCTCATTTTTTGCCTATATATAGATGCTATTCCAGCAGTTTTGGGACTTGGAAAAATTCCGAAAATTTTAGTATGATATTCCATCATTGCTGTCCAATTTTTCTCTAGTGCATTTATTCTTCATATTTAGTTTTAGAATAAAATAGAGAGAGTATAGATCACAGGTTTGATTCGCCGAACAAATTGTTTAAAGTGCTACTACAATTTGTGAAGATCATTGTATCCTGAGAGATAGACGCCACTCAACCGTAAGCACTGTAGCAGGGCGAATCTGTCTTAAGGACAGAGTGTCACACACTCGACTTGGTCTTAATTTTAATTTAGTTCGATAAATAAATCTGGTATGTTATTTATTTATTTTGTTTGAATTTATTTCGATTTATTTTATTTACACAGAAGATTGTTCCAACAATCTTAAGACAGATTCGAATTATTCTGTTTACAGAATTTTTCGATTGTTTCCCTTTTTCATTCATCGTAAATAATTTCAGAAGAAAATTATTTTCTGTGGATTTACAAAATAATATTCTGGTTGGAAAAACAAATAGTGTTTATATGCTATTTGACAGATAGTAGTAATATACTGTCTCTTTTCTTTGACAACAACTAGTAGTACGATACTGGTGTCATTAACAATTCAGAATATATTTTTGTAGAATTTTTTCAGAAATTAATTTTGGGTTTTAGAAATTATTTTCTGAGTTTTCATTAATTAAAATTCTGTTTTCAGTATTTTAATTATTGAAGTGTTACTGAAATTAATTTTCTGTGTGGAATTAATTTGGTTAAATAAAATTTTATTTTATTTCCAAATTAATTGAAAAATAAAAGTTATTTTCTTATTTCTTTTATTTTACAGAATTTAATTTCTTGTGTAGAATTATTTGGTTAAATAAAATTTTATTTTATTTCCAAATTAATTGAAAAAATAAAAGTTATAGTTTTATTTCTTTTATTTTACAGAATTTAATTTTCTGTGTGGAATTAATTTGCTTAAATAAAATTTTATTTTATTTTCAAATTAATTGGAAAATAAAAGTTACATTCTTGTTTCTTTTATTTTTACAGAATTTAATTCTGTGAATTTGGTTTAATTTTCTGTGTAGTGTAAATTCTAATTATAATTTTGTTTTATATATTAGAATTGATGGCTACTGAAACAAATGCCCAAACAAGTACTACTGTGGTGGCTGCAATGACGCCAACCCCCTCTCCTGTGGTGACAGTGCTAATAAATCATGGAGAAAAGCCAGAGAAGTTCTTAGGAACTGACTTTAAAAGATGGCAACAGAAAATATTGTTTTATCTTATAACTCTGAACCTGGCTCGTTTTCTCCGTGAAGATGCTCCTATCCTGAAAGAGGATGAAACCGACGGGCAAGTGGTTGTTGCAGTTGATGCTTGGAAACATGCCGATTTCCTTTGCCAGAATTATGTCTTGAACGGACTTGATAACACATTATACAACGTCTACAGTCCAATCAAGACAGCAAAGGAACTTTGGGAATCATTGGAGAAAAAGTACAAAACGGAAGATGCCGGCTCAAAGAAATTTGTGGTTGGCAGATTCTTGGATTTTGTAATGGTTGATTCAAAAACTGTGATCAGCCAAGCTCAAAATTTCCAACTCATTTTGCATGACATTCACGCAGAAGGCATGTCACTCAGTGAATCCTTCCAAGTTGCAGCCTTAATTGAAAAATTACCAAAAGGCTGGAAGGAGTTCGAGAACTACCTCAAACACAAGCGCAAAGAAATTTCTATGGACGAATTAATTGTGCGTTTGAGAATTGAGGAGGACAACCGTAATTCTGAAAAGCAGGCTGGCAAGCATCCTATGGAGTCTAAGGCAAATGTGGTGGAACATGTTTCAAAAACCAAGAAACGAAAGTCTTCTGGAGAAAGTTCATCACAAAGCTCTAAAGGGGGGATAATAAAAAGTACAAGTTTAATGGCAAATGTTACATCTGTGACAAAGAGGGACATCGGGCCAAAGATTGTCGTAGCAAAGGCAAAAGCAAAAGAAGAACAAGCAAGAAGCCTGCTCAAGCCCATATGACCGAAGTGGACAATATTTCCAATGGTGTCGATGACATCAATCTTTCTGCAGTTGTTTCCGAGGCTAATCTTGTCGAAAATCCTAAAGAATGGTGGGTGGACACTGGTGCTACTCGTCATATTTGTGCCGACAAAAAGATGTTCACATTTTATTCTATAGTGGACACTGGTGAACAACTCTTTATGGGCAACTCCTCAACTTCCAAAGTTGAAGGACAAGGAAAGATTGTACTCAATATGACATCTGGAAAGGAACTCACTCTCAACAATGTGCTGCATGTACCGGACATTCGCAAGAATCTTGTTTCCGGATCTTTGTTGAGTAAGAATGGGTTTATGCTAGTTTTTGAAAGTGACAAGTTTGTACTTACCAAAAACGGGATGTATGTAGGAAAAGGTTACATGTCTGATGGCCTTTTCAAGTTAAATGTAATGATCGTTGTACCCTCAGTTATTAATAATACTACATCTTCTTCTTACTTGCTTGAGTCTTCAAATTTATGGCATGGTAGACTAGGACATGTTAATTATGGATCTTTGTGTAGATTAATTAATATGGAATGTTTACCTAAATTTGACATTGATTCAAATCATAAATGTGAAATTTGTGTTGAGGCAAAATTATCTAAAACTCCTTTTCATTCAATTGAAAGAAGTATGGAACCACTTGAATTAATTCATAGTGACATTTGTGATTTTAAATCAATTCAAACCAGAGGTGGGAAAAAGTATGTAATTACTTTTATAGATGACTATACTAGATATAGTTATATTTATTTAATTCGAACCAAGGATGAAACTTTGGAAACTTTCATTCAATATAAGAATAAAGTTGAAAATCAACTTGGTAATAAAATCAAGAAACTTAGAAGTGATAGACGTGGTGAATATGAATCACCTTTTGATGAGTTTTGTAAAGAACATGGAATAATTCATCAAACCACCGCTCCTTACTCACCTCAGCAAAATGGAATTGCTGAAAAGAAAAATAGGATTTTAAAAGAAATGATGAATGCCATGTTAATCAGTTCTGGATTACCTCAGAACTTGTGGGGGGAAGCAATACTTTCTGCTAATTATATTTTAAATAAAGTACCCCGAAAGAAAGTGAATCAAACACCTTATGAAATGTGGCATGGTAAAGTATCATCCTACAAATACTTAAAAGTGTGGGGTGTTTGGCTAAAGTGGCTATTCCTAGTTCTAAAAAGACTAAGATAGGTCCTAAGACCATTGATTGCATTTTCATTGGTTATGCTAAGAATAGTAGTGCATATCGGTTTTTGATTCATAAATCAGAACATACCGAAATGCATGTAAATACTATTTTTGATTCTCGGAATGCATCATTCTTTGAACATGTATTTCCAAATAAGATTGGACAAGAGACTAGTAATAATAAGAGATCTTTTGATGCTATTACTAGTCAGAATCAAGAACATGATCTAGAACAAGAGTTAGATCAAAATGAGGAAGAGGAACTTAGGTGTAGTAAACGTGCTAGAACCTCAAAATTTTTTGGTCCAGATTTTCTCACATTTTTGTTAGAAAATGAGCCTTTAACTTTTAAAGAGGCTATGTCCAGTCCTGAAACTCCGTCATGGAAATAAGCTGTCAACAGTGAAGTTGAATCCATCTTGCAAAATCACACTTGGGAATTAGTGGACTTGCCACCAGGTTGTAAACCTCTTGGGTACAAATGGATTTTCAAAAGAAAATTGAAAGCAAATGGATCAATAGACAAATACAAGGCAAGACTTGTAGTCAAAGGTTTTAAACAGAAAAAAAGTTTAGATTACTTTGACACATACTCACCGGTTACTAGAATAACATCCATTAGAATGCTAATTGCCATTGCATCTCTATACAATCTAGAAATTCATAAAATGGATGTTAAAACCGCTTTCTTAAATGGAGAAATTTACATGGAACAACCAGAAGGGTTTTCTGTTCCAAGGAAAGAAAAGAAAGTGTGTAAATTGGTTAAATCATTATATGGTTTAAAACAAGCGCCAAAGCAATGGCATGAGAAATTTGACAAGGCAATGATGTCAAATGGAAAATTAATGAGTGTGACAAATATGTTTCTATTAAAAACACACACAGAGGTTATGTCATTGTATGTCTTTATGTAGATGATATGCTCATCATAGGGAGTAATAATGGCATGATTAAAACTACAAAGAAAATGTTAAATAAACATTTTGACATGAAAGACATGGGCATTGCTGATGTAATTCTTGGTATGAAAATTACCAAAACATCAGAAGGATATGCTTTGTCACAATCTCATTACATTGAGAAAATACTTGACAAATTCAGCAAAGATGATGATCATCTTGCTAGAACTCCTGTAGATGTTAATTTGTATCTTTCTAAGAATGTACAGGAAAGTATTTCTCAATTAGAGTATGCCCAAATTATTGGAAGCTTAATGTACTTGATGAACTGCACTCGCCCAGATATAGCTTATGCAGTAAGTAAATTAAGTAGATACACGAGTAATCCGGGAGTAGAACACTGGAAAGCAATTATAAGGGTTCTAAGATATCTCCAATTTACTCGTAACATTGGGCTGAATTATACTAGATATCCAACAGTACTTGAAGGATACTGTGATGATTGGTTGATTTAGGACGTCTCTGAACATCCCTGTAGTATTGCTTCCCATCAGTTGGAAGCCCCTTCAACCACTTGTAACTGAGTCTGCACCTGGGGCACATTCTCTGCATCACCGCTGCTTCTAAAGAATCATCATCCAGTGACTCTCATCATTGGTAGTAATAATGACATGATTAAAATTACCAAGAAAATGTTGAATAAACATTTTGACATGAAGGACATGGCATTGCTGATGTAATACTTGTATAAAAATTACCAAAACATCAGAAGTATATGCTTTGTCACAATCTCATTACATTGAGAAAATACTTGACAAATTCAGCAAAGATGATGATCATCTTGCTAGAACTCCTGTAGATGTTAATTTGTATCTTTCTAAGAATGTACAGGAAAGTATTTCTCATTAGTGTATGCCCAAATTATTGGAAGCTTAATGTACTTGAATGAACTGCACTCGCCCGGAATAGCTTATGCAGTAAGTAAATTAAGTAGATATACGAGTAATCCGGGAGTAGAACACTGGAAAGCAAT
Organism: Camellia sinensis; assembly: GCF_004153795.1. Lineage (NCBI taxonomy): Eukaryota > Viridiplantae > Streptophyta > Magnoliopsida > Ericales > Theaceae > Camellia > Camellia sinensis. Next base: position 357,365 of record NW_021024944.1, read on the forward strand.
TATAAGGGTTCTAAGATATCTCCGATTTACTCGTAACATTGGGCTTCATTATACTAGATATCTAGCAGTACTTGAAAGATACTGTGATGCAAATTGGATATCGGATACTAGAGACTCGAAGTCCACCAGTGGGTATGTCTTTACTCTTGGGTGGCGGCTGTATCTTGGAAATCTTCCAAACAGATTTGTATTGCTAGGTCTATTATGGAATCTGAATTCATAGCTTTAGACAAAGCAGGAGAAGAAGCAGAATGGCTTCGCCACTTCCTTGAAGATATTCCAATATGGCCAAAACCGGTGCCTGCTATATGCATACATTGCGATAGTCAATCAGCTATAGGTAGAGCACAGAGTCATATGTATAACGGTAAGTCACGACATATTCGTCGTCGACATAACACTGTGAGACAACTACTCTCTAATGGAATTATTTCCATAGAATATGTTAAGTCTAAAGATAACATAGCGGATCCACTAACCAAAGGGTTAGCAAGAGAGTTAGTTGAGAATTCATCGAGGGGAATAGGACTTAAGCCTATTAAATAAGAGTTACCACAACGGCAACCCAACGTAGTTGACTGGAGATCCCAAGATCTAGGTTCAAAGGACAACCGAGTTGTGATTGACCCAGAAGGATCACTGGGGAGTCTAACTCCTACCCATTTCTTTGATAAAATAGTGATGTCTGCAGCCGTTTGAGATTAAGTAAAATTTTAATGATTCTTATATCTAGGTAAACCTAGTGGGTATGGCAGGATACTCTTCATAAGAATCACCTATGTGAGTGTGAACTGGGCCGGTTCTATAAGATTTGTGAAGGCTACAAGTCTTTAGAGCCTTCATGAAAAAACCAGGCTGTTCAGGGCCAAATGAACACAATAGTGAGAACTAAACTGTGTCTGGAGATAATCTGTGTGAGTTTCTATTGTCTTGGTTTTACACAAACGGCTGAACAGTTCAAGACATCATGTTCACTGGTTAGCTAGTAAATCGATAGGTCACAAGGGAAGGTTCAAAGCCAAAAACTACCTATTCTTTGCAGAATATTTTTCAATTTCTGTACTCTCTGTTATTAGGTCATGTTGTTGCATTTTCTCTCCGTCAAATTCCATTCATGTGGGGGATTGTTGGAAAAATGGTTTAATATAGGCATATTATTGAGCCCAAATTTGAGTGGGCCCCAAACGTCTTTTGGGGTGGGTCCGAAGAGGTGACGCGTTCCTTACCGCGTGGCAAGTCACACGGTGAAGACGGAACGTCAAAACCATTTATGAGTGAATGGAAGTTGACGTCGTTTTCGGGTTTAACATTAATTTTTTAGATAAAAAATTCTATAAAAA
>NW_021024944.1:358729-386488 GCF_004153795.1 Camellia sinensis
TTATTGTGGGAATTTAATTTAATTCTAAATTCAAATTTTGGGTTCCTAAGTGGTTTCTAAAGTTTGTAATTGTGAGAATTTTATTTAAATTCTAAATTCAAATTTTAGGTTCTTTAGTGGTTTCCTAAAATTTGTATCTTTTACTTTATTTATTAAAATTTTCAATTTAGTTATATATATATATATATTCTAAATAATTTTTAATAAATAAGGTTACTAGCAGTTGCTTTAGTTGACCAACGGACAACCTTTTTCAAATTTGTTTGAATATAAGGTTTCATAGTGTTAACGGTCCGAAACTGTTTTGGATACTTAACAGGTAGCACCTGTTCGGGCAGGTTTTTTGTCTCATTTTTTGCCTATATATAGATGCTATTCCAGCAGTTTTGGGACTTGGAAAAATTCTGAAAATTTTAGTATGATATTCCATCATTGCTGTCCAATTTTTCTCTAGTGCATTTATTCTTCATATTTAGTTTTAGAATAAAATAGAGAGAGTATAGATCACAGGTTTGGTTCGCCGAACAAATTGTTTGAAGTGCTACTACAATTTGTGAAGATCATTGTATCCTAGGAGATAGACGCCACTCAACCGTAAGCACCGTAGCGGGGCAAAGCTGTCTTAAGGACAGAGTGCCACACACTCGACTTGGTCTTAATTTTAATTTGGTTCGATAAATAAATCTGGTATGTTATTTATTTATTTTGTTTGAATTTATTTCGAGTTATTTTATTTACACAGAAGATTGTTCCAACATAATTAACCATTTTCTTTTATAATTAACGCACCTTGAAAAAGGTGTGTACAAAGAAGTTACAAATTGTTCGAGCATGTTGGGTATGGAAGAAAGTGGAGTTTGTACCACTGAAAATTGCTTGGTAGTCCGAAATTTCCAAGGCTCAAGTGGCTCGAATTTCAAAACGACGTCGTTTTGGAATTTTTTTCCCCTCCTCCTCTTTTATCTTTGAAAAAGAGGGAGGAAGGGAGAGAGAGTGAGGAAGAGAGAAGAAAGAGAGAAGAAGGAGGGAGAACAGGAAGAGAAAGAGAGAGAGAGAGAGAGCTCTACCCACCGGCGCCGTCATCACCAGCGCCACCATCCTCTGTGTGTAAACACAGATATGTATATCTCTCTGTTTCGGGTGTCTCTTTCTCTCTCTGTTCCCCGATCTGTGTCTCTCTCCCTTTTCTCTTATTTCTCTTCCTTCTCTCTCCTCCTTTCTTTGACTTCTATCTCTGTTCTATGTATCTCTCTACTCTTTGTTCTTTTTTTTTTTCTTTTATCTTTTTTTGAAATGTGTAGGTCTATTGAGCACAACAGCAACAAGTTGAGTAGAAAAGTAAACTCGGGCCACTCGAGTCAAAGGAAATCCGGGCTACATAGCGAGACTTTGCACCACTATGGGCAAGGACAGATCTAAGGCTTCATTTGAGAATATGTTATTTTAGTAATTTTTAGATATTTTAACTAAAATACGAGGTAAAAAAAATTAGTATATTTGAAATGAATTTTTAATTTTTTATCAAAAGATATGCAAAAAGTATACAGAAAATTGAATATTTGACTTTTTAATATAGATTGTTAGTTTTTTAATTTTTGTAGTAACTTTTTAGCTTTTAAAGTAAAATATTCAACTAAGGTTAGTATTATGGGAATACAAAAATATGTTTATGGATGTAAATTTCTATAATTTTTAATTATTTAAATTTTTTTAATATGATATATAATATTTTTTAAGATCTTTGACTCTTAGCTTTTGTTGTGGCGCTATAAGATAGTCATCGGCCCAATAACCTATTTAATCAGCTTAGAGTAACTTAATATTTTTGGACCATGTTTGATTCACAACATTAGTAGTAAAAATATTAAATCTTATCAAATTAGTATGATAATCATTATCTAATTAAATTAGTAGGATAAATTATTCTCTTATCCATTATTTGATTTGTATGGTATAAGAAAGCATATTAAGGTAAAAAAGTCTTCTTATTTTATTTCCTAACTCAGGATATATAATTTCACCCCTACCCCATTACTAATAATCTTACAAATTTGTTAGATTAATTATCTATTGGAATAATAATCTTGAAACAAAATTTTAAAACAAACCCAAGATTATTGAACTCACGGATTAATAATCATAATCTCATACTCTAATCTTGTTAATCAAACATATCCCTAGAGTGTGCGATAAATATTTTAACTCAAAGAGTTGAATTGGACTAGAAATAAAGAATTTTAGTTTGACTTAGCCATCCTAAAAATTTTATTTTAAAATTTATATCATTTAGTTACAAAATAAATAAATAAAATAAGAAAGCTAAATATATCCTGTTTTAAGGTTTAAATTCAATCATTATTAAAAAAGTTAAAAACACTTAAAATTAAATTTTGTTAATAATTTAAATTTAAATATAATTGTTAAAAGGACTAAATTCATTTAATAGCCCTTTAAAATTCAAAAAATACTAATAATTCATAAGTGGATGGATTTAAAATTTGAACATTTTTTACAAACCAAATTTAAAATAATAATATTATGTTTAAAATCAGGCCAAGTAAAATTTAGAATGGCACATATATCCTTATAATATGATACAAAACTAATCCAAATTAAGCACGATCATTGTCTAACCAAGTCACCTGGATCCTCAACTCAAATTCGGAAATGAATTTTTTTCTATACAATGTGTGAACAATACTCAAAATATAATTATGATTAGTCAAACTATATATATCCAATATCAAAAAAAATGCAATAAATTCACCTAAAATTATGGATGGCACTATTCTCTACCATTCAAAATATCTATCCCTATATATAAAGCATGAATGTTGGGCCGACGAAAATTTTTGCCTTGTCAAAATTATCTTATTGCCCCCCTGCTTATGTTTGCTTTATTGCTTATGTTTTTTGCTTTGTTGTTTCACTATGATGAGTGGGTCCTTTTGACTTAGTTTGAGGGTGTTTGTGTAAAATTAACTTTTGTTTGGTGTGGGTGATATTGTTCCATGTTGCACGCTCTTCTCTCTCCTTTTTTATTCTGTTTGTTTTCAGAGATAGAATGGAAGAGATTATTAATAAGGAGACTGCTAGTGAGGAAATTAAGAAAAATTATGTTTGTTTGATAACCAATGGAATAATAATAGTTCATGTTTGTTTTGAGAGATAAGAGTGGAATTAATCATGTAAAATTTCACAAATATGCTTGGTATTATTATCAATTTAAACTTGTATCAACTAAAGAATAAATATATTTTTACTCAATGTTATTCTTTTTATTTTTTTTAAATATTGAAGAATCTAATTATCAAAAAAAATTTAGTCAATGTTATTCTTTTTTTTTTTAAGATTAATAAATCCAACTATCAATAAATTTTTACTCAATGTTATTCTCTCTTCTTTTTTTCTTTTGTAAATATTAAAGAACCTAACAATCAATAAAATTTTACTCAATTATTTGTATTTAATATTACATGAGCCATATTATGAGCCTCATTCCAAGTATTATGACCCTCATTCCATGAGTCATATTTTTCATAAATAGTCCCAAAAAATCTAATAACATGTTTATTACAATCTGTCTAACTATTATAAATTTTGGGTATCATCCCCCACAAATACAACATAATATGCTTGTTTCCCTGCCATTCCTATTACCATAATTTTAAAAAATATATAAAAAAAAAATAATTACAAGAGAGAAAATTAAGACAGCAACATACATTCCTTGTCAAAACATAATGAATCATAAGACATATCCATACATGAAACAAAAGTTTAACCACCACAACATACTAGGGAAATCCATCATGAAAGGGCAAGTCTACATATCCATAATTTCCATGCAAAATTATGCACCATGAAGGTGCATCCACGATAATACCTAAGCTATAATATTTATGCATCACATAATATATTACTGAAGTCATGTGGCAAACAAAAAGACTATCATAAAATAGATGTCAGATTCAAATATGACCTTCCAACAGCAAAGAAACCCACTCCATCTTGTCATTCTTATCTAAACTGAAGAACAAGTCAACTTTGTCTTCATCTTTCACTATCATAGATGCTACCATCAACCTTTGGGTAATACTCATTGGCAACTTTAGAAGTTCTGCATTAACCAACCTTCTTTGATGGAATAGGTCATGTGAATGTCCTATCCTATGAGCAATCTCCACCATCGTAGTATTAGTATTTTCAATGAATGATCCAAGATTTTTTGCCATATTTGATAGTTCAGTGGGAATCCCCTCAGCATACCGACCCCGTTTTTTCCCAGTTTTAATAGAGTCAGCACGATTGGAAACATTACTTGAAGTAGACATTGAATAGTCCATATCACCCATGTTCATACTAAACTGTTCGACAGGAGACTCATCTCCTTTTTTTGTAGTTGCATTTGCGTCCTTCTTTTCTATGGCTGCAATTGCATTAGCAGGATCCTTAGCCAGTTCACCAGTCTCCCTATCCTTCCCAAATAGAATAAGCCAATCTTTATAGAACCAAAATGGCATGTTTCGCATCCCTTTTGCATCTGGCACATTCTACACAAGTGATTATCCAATTATTAAAAAGAACATATTGATTTATAAGTAAAGAATAATGCAAATAACAAAATAAAAACAATGTATACCCTGACATAGTTCAGCCATACGTCGTCACTATCAACCAGTACCATCTTTTGTTCATTATCCCAACCAAAACCACTTATCTTTAAAATATCTTGAAGAGTGTTATATTATTTCCTCCACAACTTAATCTTCGAGTCGATGTAAGGAGTGGCTTGAAGATCAGTTCTAGGAAATACACTTAAGCTTTTCTTCTCACATTCATTGTAGAAGCCTACCCTAATTGATTATTATCAAGCTTCCACCTGGGATTACTTGCAGTTACATCCTTTATGGTTGTAATGAGGAAAACTTCCTCACGGTTATTCCAAAACCTTCGAGGTTTCCCCTTCTTACAAGAACTAGTGGTACCTGTGTCATCCATACCTATATATATATATATATATATATATCATAAGTTTAAATAATAACACACATATCAATCATAAATAACAAATCAACTTACAAAATATTTGTTACAAAACCCACATTTACAAAATTTTGTATGGTTACCATGTAATTGTGTGGCTCAACCAATTTACAAGAAAGAAACACAAAAAAGAAAAGAAAAAAAAAAGTGTTTTCAATTAAGATGCACCCATTCTTTGTCTATCATCATGATACCGCAATGCAGCTTGTTTCTGGTATTACCAATTCATAAAAATAATATCCAAATCAAAAAGTTCGCTGGAAATAGATTCAATCTTTTTTAATTCTCTACCAATGTCAATGTGATTTTTGATTTCACATTTTGGACACAACTAAGTGTTGGACAATCTTCACTGTATTTAAATAGATTAATTCTGTTTGTGTACTTAACAACAAACAGAAAACAAAAGAAATAAAGGAAATGAGAGAAAAATGTTTGATTACAAAAATCAAACTAGAAATAGAATTAAATAAATAAAAACATAGTTTATTTTGTTACCAAAACAAAATTAAAATATGATTTAAATAAATAATAATAAAACAGAAAATAAATAAATAACTTACTTGATTAATATGTTGAATATTATTCTGATCAAGTCCAGTGTTCGACACTGTGTCCTTAAGACAGATTTGTCCTCTCCACGGTGCTTTCAGAATGTGGACGTCTATCTCCCAGGATAAAATGATCTATCTACGAAAAATAGCAGCACTACAAATTTTTCGTACGACGAACACACTAAGTGTTTATACTCTCTCTCAGAAGAAAATAATGCAGCAATATGATGAGAATAGATACATAATTATTTTGGACGAAATTAGTGAATGTATCAAATGAAGGACTAGTCTATTTATAGATGAATTGGTGGCTTTCCATTTTGAATTAAACAGGTACAGTACCTGTTCAATTTGAATTAAATAGATACAAATCTGTTTAAGGCACTATTTGGTTTTGAATTTTGAACATAAACCCGAATCTGTTGCACAGATAAAATCGGTTTTGGGTTTGAATTTGGACAGATTCGGATTTGTCTAAAACCTGTACAAAATTCTGGAGCGGTGCAACAATTTGAATTCAAAAATTGAAATAAATCTAGACAAAAATTCAGACAGATTTTATTTCAAAAAATAAAATTTAAATTCAAATGTTTTTGGCCCAAAAAGATTAGCATTGGGCCAAACAAGCCCAACCTAGCCCGCTCGGACAGACAGCGGCGGTGGCGGCCGCGCGCGGTGATTTTTTGGGTCCAATGGGTTTAGCCCATTTTGCCCATAACCTCCCTCTCTACAAAACTTAGGTACCCCTTGGGGCACACCTCAAGTTCCAATCCCATGCCTTATAAACCCATTCAAAACTTCCCACCAAATCAATGTGAAACAAGCCATTTTCCAACCTTAAGGAATTTCCACCAAAACTCCATTTTCGTGGAGCTCACTTTGACTTCAATTTCCCATTCACCCGATAATGGTTTTGAGCAACCAAATATACCACGTGAATCACAACGCGGCATATAACGCGTTACCACTTTGACCCGCGAAAATCGACGCATGGGGTCCACCTAAAAAATAGACCAAACTTAGGAAAAATTCTGATTTTATCCAAAATTTTCCCAACCATTTCTAACAATCCCCCACATGAATGAAATTTGCTGACAACAGAAATGAAACAATATGCAGACTTTATCGAAAGAGTATAAGTCAAAAATATCTTGTATCAAGATAGGTAGCTTTCGGTCTTGAACCTTCCCTAGTGATAACCTGTCGGACTTACTAGCTAACCAATGGACGTGATGCCTTGAATTGTTTAGCCGTTTGTGTAAGCCAAGACAATAGATTTCACACAAAATATCTTTTAACATATTGTGGTTCTCACTGTTGTGTTCATTTTGGCCGTGAACGCTCCTGGTTTTCATGAGTGCTTCTAGAGAATGTAGCCTCTTTATTCTCATAGAGCCGGCCCCAGTTCGACACTCATATAGGTGATTCTTACTGTGAGTATCTCCTTATACTCGTATTGATTTTATGCCTTTAATCAAGATATAAGTAATCATTAAAAGTAAAGCTTATCCTTATACCCCTGTAGACAACACATGTTGCAGATATCACTCTCACCATAGGAATGGGTAAGGATTTTAATCCTTTAGTGATTTCTAGCGAGCCACACATAACTTAGTTGTCCCTTTGAACTTAGTTCTTGGGATCTCCAGTCATATAAGTAAGGTTCCCATTATGACGACTCTTATGTAATAGGCTTTAATCCCATCCCCTTCGATGAACTATACACTAGCTCTTTTGTCAAACCTTTTGTTAATGGATCCGCAATATTCTCTTTAGATTTTATATAATCTAGATTATTCCATTTGACAATAAATACCTTACGGTATTATGTCGACGACAACTATGTCGTGACTAACCATTATACATATGATTATGTGCCCTGCCTATTCCAAATTGACTATCACAATTAATGCAAATAGCTGGCATAGGTTTTGGCCACATTGGAATGTCTTCTAAGAAGTAACAAAGTCATTCTGCTTCTTCTCCTGCTTTGTCTAAAGCAATAAACTCGGATTCCATTGTGAATCGTGCGATGCATGTTTGTTTCGTGGACTTCCAAGAAACAGCAGCGCCTCCCAGAGTAAAGACATATCCACTAGTGGATTTTGAATCTTTAGTATCCAATATCCAATTGGCATCACAATAATCTTCGAGTACTGCTGGATATCAAGTAAAATTCAAACCATGATCACGAGTAAATCTTAGATATCTAAGAACCCAAATGATCGCTTTCCAATGGTCTTCTCCGGGGTTACTAGTGTACCTACTGAATTTACTGATGGCATAAACTATATCAGGACGAGTACAATTCATTAGGTACATTAGGCTTCCAATAATTTGGGAGTAGTTTAACTGAGACACGGCATCACCTTTATTTTTCGATAAATAAAGACTAATGTCTACAGGTGTTTTAGCTACATTCATATCATCCTTGATAAATTTATTAAGAATTTTCTCAATATAATGAGATTGAGATAATGTATATCCGTCAGATGTTTTAGTAATTTTCATTCATAATATAACATCTAGGGATGGTAATTTGAACCCGGCCTGATGGGAACCCAACCCCCCAACCCCGAATTGAGCAGGTTTTTCTCGAAAAATACCCCCGACAGGACAGAAACGGTATTCAAAAATTAATCCCCGATCAGTTTTGGGCCGGGACGGGGATAAGTGTCCCAGCCCCGTACCCGGCCTCGGCCCCGGCCCCGGCCTCGGCCCCGATTATTCCCGATGTGAAATTGCTATTTTGCCCATATATATATATATATATATATATATATATAAGCATCAATGTTTCTCACTTTCACTTTTCTCCCTTATCTCACTTTCACTTCTCTCTCTGTGTCTCACTCACAGTCGCGTCTCTCATCTCTCTCTCCCTCACTCACTGACTTCTCTCTCTCTCTCTCTCTCTCTCTCTCTCAGATCCACCACCACCGCCACCGCCACCGCATCTCTCATCCAGATCCGCCACCGCCGTCCAGCTCACACTGCCGCTTCACCTCCGTCGTCGACTCTGCACCTCCGTCCACCTCGTCACTCCCGCACCTCTATCTACCTCGCATCGCCGCTCCACCTCATCCGTCGTCCATCACGCAAATCTTCTCTGTCGTTCGCCGTAGTTCATGCCTCCGTTGTCCTCTCTCTCTCTCTCTCTCTGAGATCTGAGATCTGATGGTTTTGTTATTGTTGTTAATAATGATTTGTTGATGCACAGATCTGTTGATCTCAAATCTATTGATGATTTTGTGTTCTTGAGTTGCGATTTGTCTTATTTTTTTTAGATTATTGCTTTTTTTTTCTTCTTCATTTAATATCAATGAATTAGACTCTACAATTGAACAAAAACATGTTCCTGGATGTGTATAGATTTTTTAATTTAAAAATTGTTTGACAATGATAAGCATGTCATCCACATAAAGACAAACTATGACATATCCTAGGTCAGTGTTTTTAACATAGACGCATTTGTCACATTCGTTTATCTTAAACCTATTAGTAAGCATTACATGATTAAATTTTTCATGCCATTGCTTAAGTGCTTGTTTTAATCCATAAAGGGATTTTACAAGTCGACAAACTTTCTTTTCTTGTCCCGACACTACAAATCCTTCGGGTTGCTCCATATAGATCTCTTTATTTAGATCACCGTTTAAGAAAGGACACAACTGCAAAACACACCCGCTCGAGTGCAAAGGGAAACCCGCTCGAACGTAGATTACACTCGTCCAATACTTTTACAGACATTGCACACCCGCTCGAGCGCCAAGAGGCCCGCACTCGAGCGCAAGGAAATCCGCTCGAGCGTTGATCATGTAAAATTAATTTTAAAAAATTAATCATGTAATTTTTATTAATTTTACATAATTTTATCATTGGTGAATAAAAATAATTTTTAAAAAATTAAAAATATTTTTTTGACATTTATTTTTGTCAAATTAGTATATATTTTATCAAATTGACAATTTTACCCTTGAAAAAGCTAATGATATTTTCAATTGTTCTTATTTGGAACAAGATTCAAAATTTATAGTCAAATGTGTCACAATTGAAAAGTTAGGGACCAAAGTGACACAAGCCCCAAACTATAGGGACTATTAGTGTAATTAACCCTTGAATTAATAATCCTGAAACAAAATTTTAAAACAAATCTAGGATTATTGGGCTCACGAATTAATAATCCTAATCTCATACTCTAATCCTGTCAATCAAACATGTCCTTGGAGTGAGCGATAAATACTTTAGCTCAAAGAGTCGAATTGGACTAGAAATAAAGAATTTTAGTTTGACTTAGCCATCCTTAAAATTTTATTTTAAAAGTTATATCATTTAGTTACAAAATAAATAATAAAATAAGAAATTTTTAAGGTTTAAATTCAATCATTATTAAAAAAGTAAAAACACTTAAATTAAATTTTGTTAATAATTTAAATTTAAATATAATTGTTAAAAGGGCTAAATTCATTTAATAGCCCTTTAAAATTCAAAAAATACTAATAATCCATAAGTGGATGAATTTAAAATTTGAACATTTTTTAAAAACCAAATTTGAAATAATAATATTATGTTTAAAATCAGGCCAAGTAAAATTTAGAATAACACATACACCCTCATAATATGATACAAAACTAATCCAAATTGAGCACGATCGTTGTCTAACCAAGTGACCTGCATCCTCAACTCAAATTCAGAAATGATTTTTTTCCTATACAACGTGTGAACAATACGTAAAATATAATTATAATTAGTCAAATTATATATATCCAATATAAAAAAAAAATGCAATAAATTCACCTAAAATTATGGATGGCACTGTTCTCTACCATTCAAAATATCTATCCCTATATATAAAGCATGAATGTTGGGCCGACGAAATTTTTTGCCTTGTCAAAATTATCTTATTGCCCCTCTGCTTATGTTTGCTTTATTGCTTATATTTTTTGCTTTGTTGTTTCATTAAGATGGGTGGGTCCTTTTGACTTAGTTTGAGGGTGTTTGTGTAAAATTAACTTTTGTTAGGTGTGGATGATATTGTTCCATGTTGCAAGCTCTTCTCTCTCTCTTTTGACTCTGTTTGTTTTCAGAGATAGAATACAGAGAATCGTTAGTAAGGGGACTGCTAGTGAGGAAATTAAGAAAAATTATGTTTGTTTGATAACTAATGGAGTAATAATAGTTTATATTTGTTTTGAGAAATAGGAGTGGGATTAATCATGTAAAATTTCACAAATGCCCTTTGTATTATTATTTTTACTCAGTGTCATTCTTTTTATTTTTTTGAAATATTAAAGAATCTAACTATCAAAAATTTTTTAGTCAATGTTATTCTTTTTTTCTTTTTTTCTTTTTTTTTTTTTAATATTAATGAATCCAACTATCAATAAATTTTTACTCAATGTTATTCTCTCTTCTTTTTCTCTTTTGTAAATATTGAAGAATCTAACTATCAATAAAATTTTACTCAATTATTTGTATTTAATATTACATGAGCCATATTATGAGCCTCATTCCAAGTATTATGACCCTCATTCCATAAGTCATATTTTTCATAAATAGTCCCAAAAAATCTAATAACATGTTTACTACAATCTGTCTAACTATTATAAATTTTGGGTATCATCCCTACAAATACAACATAATATGCTTGTTTCCTGTCATTCTTATTACCATATTAAAAATAAAAAATAAAAAATTACAAGAGAGAAAATTAAGACAACAACATACATTCCTTGTCAAAACATAATGAATCATAAGACATATCCATACATGAAACAAAAGTTTAACCACCAAAACATACGAGGGAAATCCACCATAAAAGGGCAAGTCTACATATCCATAATTTCCATGCAAAATTATGCACCATGAAGGTGCATCCACGATAATACCTAAGCTATGATATTTATGCATCACATAATATATTACCGAAATCATGTGGTAAACAAAAAGACTATCATAAAATAGATACCAGATTCAAATATGACCTTCCAATAGCAAAGAAACCTACTCCATCTTGTCATTCTCATCTAAACTGAAGAACAAGCCAACTTTGTCTTCATTTCACTATCATAGATGCTGCCATCAACCTTTGGGTAATACTCATTGGCAACTTCAGAAGTTCTGCATTAACCAACCTCCTTTGTTAGGATAGGTCATGTGAATATCCTATCCTATGAGAAATCTCCACCATCGTAGTATTAGTATTTTCAATGAATGATCTAATATTTTTTGCCATATCTGATAGTTCAGTGGGAATCCCCTTAGCAAGTCGACCCCGTTTTTTCTCAGTTTTAGTAGAGTCAACACGATTGGAAACATTACCTAAAGTAGACATTGAATAGTCCATATCACCCGTGTTCATACTAAACTGTTCAACAGGAGACTCGTCTCCTTTTTCTGTAGTTGCATTTGCATCCTCCTTTTCTATGGCTGCAACTACATCAGCAGGATCCTCAGCCAGTTCAACAATCGCCTTATCCTTCCCAAATAGAATAAGTCAATCTTCATAGAACTAAAATGGCATGTTTCGCATCCCTTTTGCATCTGGCACCCTCTACACAAGTGATTATCCAATTATTAAAACGAACAGATTGATTTATAATTAAAGAATAATGCAAATAACAAAATAAAAATAATGTATACCCTGACATAGTTCAGCCATACGTCGTTACTATCAACTACCATCATCTTTTGTTCATTATCCCAACCAAAACCACTTATCTTTAACATATCTTGAAGAGTGTTATATTGTTTCCTCCACAACTTAATCTTCGAGTCGATGTAAAGAGTAGCTTGAAGATCAGTTCCAGGAAATACACTTAAGATTTTCTTCTCACATTCATTGTAGAAGCCTGCCCTAAACTGATTATTATCTAGCTTTCACCTGGAATTACTTGCAGTTACATCCTTCACGGTTGTAATGAGGAATGCTTGCTAACGATTATTCCAAAACCTTCAAGGTTTTCCTTTCTTACGAAAACTAGTGGTACCTGTGTTATCCATACCTATATATATATATATATATATATGTATGTATATCATAAGTTTAAATCATAACACACATGTCAATTATAAATAACAAATCAACTTACAAAATATTTGTTATTAAACCCACATTCACAAAATTTTGTATAGTTACCATGTAATTGTGGTTGCCATGTAATTGTGTGGCTCAACCAATTTACAAGAAAGAAACACAAAAAAGAAAAGAAAAAAAAATGTGTTTTCAATTAAGATGCACCCAACCTTTGTCTATCATCATAATATCGCAATGTAGCTTGTTTCTGGTATTACCAATTCATAAAAATAATATCCAAATCAAAAAGTTTGTTGGAAATAGATTCAATCTCTTTTAATTCTCTACCAATGTCAATGTGATTTTTGATTTCACATTTTGGACACAACTAAGTAGTAAAGGAGCCAAATGGTTTCCGAAAACTAACATTGATATAGACCTATTAGAAGTAGCAACATTTTTATTTTAATAATAATAATAATCATGTAATTACTAAAGCATATTCAAAGGTATCTCACTTCAAGTCAATTGCTACACTTCAAAATTCTAATACATAAACTTCTTGATAACTAGTCATGATTAAATAGAACTCTTAACATCTAGCAATTGAAGAATAATGAAGGCCTCCAAGTTTAATAGGATGTATACATGGAAATGCAATAAAACAATAAATACTGAAATTTCTAATTAGAACCTACACAATTGTCGAAGAAATAGATGTACAATTACAATGACATTTAGATTATCAAGTGTTGCCATAACATTTCATCAAAATACTTTGCAAAGTTCTTTACAAAATTCTCTACAAAAATTTAGCATCATCACCAGGTCTTCATATGCATATCCAAAATAAATTTTTTAAAGAAATTATTTACTGGTTATAGCTTTAAAAATTAGAGCCCTAATGAATTACTTTTTTTGTAATTTAGGAAAAATATTGGCAGTGGCATGTGGTTTCACAATGATCAGCTACTTTCAATGATATTAAAACAAATTGGAGGAAATCAAACATAGTTTGTAAACATGGACCAGTGTGTCCTTAAAAAAATTTATTCTATCATATCTTAGTAGCTCATGCATAACAATACAAAAGAAATCAATATTAAGCCATAGAATACCTTCAAAAAAAAAAAAAATCAATTTTACAATGTAATGAAGGAGAATTGAAATGCAAGTCTTGGATTTGTGAAGGAAATTTTTTCAAACATAACAACTTAAACCTAGTGAACTGAGGATTCTCCACACAAGATAATGAAATGACCTTTCAACCATGAAATATGCAACAATACAATATGGCAATGCTTCTTCACCAATAGGAGGGGGTAAACATAGAAACAACAAACAAGAGGGTAAAGGTCAATCTTGATACACGTAAATATTATATGAAAAAAAAAAGGCAAAAAGAATAAAAAAACATTTTGAATTGAAGAAAAACAAATATGGAACCATAGAAGACTTGGGGGGAGCAATCCTAGCAAATCGTGAAAGATAGAGGAAGAAATATTTGAAGATTTGAAATTGATAGAGATTGTCGTGTGGAAGGAGAATTTTTGCATTATTTTTTTAATAGTTTGGGCTCACATTTTTAAAACGCAAAAATATGTTGGGTTAATAGGTTAAAAAGAAAATATTTCTATTAATTATAATTATCATAGCTTTTGAAAAAAAAAAATGCTATGGATGTTAATAATTTAAAGCATTTTGGGGGGGAAAATGATGTGAACACAAGTTATTAAAAGCTGCTTCTATTATAGTACAAATCAAATCAAATGCACTATTATTATTGAGATTTCAACCAAAGCCCAAAGGCAAAGAGTAAAGGTCAACTATACCTTTTATGATGAAAATTTTGCCTCCATGCAATATTATACTCACCCACACCCACACTATTTCACCAGGGCCTATCTTTTAACAATGAATCTAAGAACATACAAATCAAATATAGTGTTGGACACATAACATATTAATCAAAAAAAAAATTAGGTATGGCCACACCTTGTAAAGTTATGTTAAAACATGTATTCTATGTTTGATTTTGTATTCAATTTATGAGTTCCTACATTTATTGCTATTTCTAGAGTTCCAAAAAAATAACAAAAAAAAGGAAATGGGGTTACTGTTGTGCTAAAGGCACAACAGTGACTGTTGTGTCTCAATTTGAAGTGTATTATGGGTTTATTTTTATGATCCGAACCGTCATTTTGTAGGATTTGTTGAGTACTTCATGCTTACAAAAAATCATATTAGTCGGATATCAATAATTATATGATCGAATTGCATATTTTTTATGTTATTTCTCAAAAGAAAAATTTATTGTTTATTTTTTTGGTTATCGATCATATAGTCATTGATATCTGATTAATATGATTTTTGGTAGGCATGAAGTACTCAACAAACCCTACAAAATGAATGGTTCAGATTATAAAAATAAACTCATAATACACCTCAAATTGAGGCACAACAATCACTGTCCCCAAAAAAACCACTGACCTTGTGATCTATGAAGGAAATAAAAAAACATTGAAAAGGTGTGAAAATATCATTACTTATAGGGGAATTTCTAGGAACTTGATTGAGTTTTCTATTACATTTACAACCTCAAAACATGAGTGTAGCCAAAAGATTATAGAATAGTAGATTTGGGTATGAATTTTGTGTATAATTTTATCTCTACCAGTGAATTGATGAAACAATATCCAAAATAAAAGAAAAAGAAAAAGAAACACAGCGAGAAAAATAATAAAGAATAAATAACAAAGAAAATATACAAAGATGACACATGCTGAGCTAAATCCAACCCAACAAGGTCTCTTCTAACCAGCAAATGTTGAAAACCAATGAGGAACAATTAAACAACGCTCCAAAAATAATAGAAGAATAAAAAATAAAAACCCAAAAGTATACATGGGTAAAAAAATAAAATAAAATAACATTTTATCTTCACATAACCAAGAACGAAGAATCAATCAAATTTTGCAAAATTTGCATAAAATCTATTATCTTCCTTCACTTGAAGATGAATGGTAGTTCCAGCAACGGCAATAACTATGTAGCCAACCATCAAGAATAATAATAATAATAATAACAAATTTAGGATAGGCTTTAACAGATCTCTTTTCATTTGAAGCATGGAAAAGCATTTTTTTTTTAATTTCCAAATTATGTTGTATGTTAGTTAGATCATTAGTTGAGATGTTTTTTTTGCTTTCCCAAACCAAGTCAAGAATTGTCTAATTCTCGAGTGAGTTTCAAATAGAGATTCTAAATCCAATGTTTAGTAATTACTCCTAAGCATAGGACAACACACCAACAAAAGGAATAACATGAGGGTTTTCCAACTAAACAGGAATTTCTCACCTGGCAACCAAAGAGAAAATAGTTCTTAATTGATTTTGAATGTCATGATACAACCAAATGATTGCTAAAAAATCTGTGAAAAGTTTCAACTTAAATTATTTTGCAAATGAATCCAAACAATAGCAAAAAAATCTGTCTAAAATTGGAAATTAAATTTTTGCAAATGAATCCAAATGATATGTACTAGACTCAAAATTATAGTTTCAACACCTAACCTGAAGAATTCCTCTATGCCAATTTCTAGATCAAAATAGCATCATGTGTTCTACCTGCCTCGCCTGCACCATAAAATCAATGAAGATACAAAACTATTATGAGTTAGTTATTCATGTCTTCAATTATGTAGTTGGACTACTGTGCAGATACAGGAAAACTTTACCAAGACATAGTTAAGCTTTTCATGGAGTATTTGTAGATCAAAGATATAATACAAAACCATTAATTTCATTAATATAAAATATAGGCATAATTTTTATTTTATTTTATTTTTTTGGGTGTAAAAATCGGTTTGGGGATGGGAAAGTGGAAGTACTTATCAATTTATGATTGGAAAAATCAAGGTTAAACGATGTGCTAATGGTTTAAAAAATAATAAATTTCGGAGATGGTGGGCTTGTACCTTGTAGAAAGGAAAAATAAATAAGTTAAATAAAAATAATAATAATACTAAGCCAAATCTTTCAAGTATTTTTTTTAATATTTCCCCAATGTAATCAAAGTATAATCTAAAATTTTGTGAAAAAACATATTATATTCAAAACTCTCTACTGAGAGGAATGATTATCATTTTTTGCACATATGACTCTCTTCCAGGTTTAGAGAACTCAAAAAGAGAGAGCAAAGCTTGTGCATTTTTTTAACCTTTCTATGACTAATATTGCAATTGGAAGGTTTTATATTTCTATTAATATCATAAAGCATGAGCGAAACACTTAGTTTTGACTCAAATGAGTTTCAAGTTAGTTCTGGTAATAAAACTTAGTATTAACAAAAATTGAATATAAATCATAAATGTCATAAATTTACCACTATAAAGTCTTAAAAAAATTGATAGAATTCATAAATAATATAGATAACATAAATTAAACGATAAAAAGGACAACCATTCTAAGTTAAAAATATTCTACTCACCAAGAAAAGCAAAAACCAACTAAAGAAATATATCTAGCACGATAATAACACAAAAACTAAAATTATAGATAAGTATTGAAGATTTATAAATATCAATATACAACTCTAAACATTACCTTCACATCATGAATATTTATTTTAAATACCTACAAACTAATACGAATAAATTTAAAAACATATAAAAAGGTCGAACCAGAGAAACAACAATTAACATAACAACATAATATGAATAGAATTTTTTGCTCCCAACAACCTTATAGAAGAAAAAACAACTAAGAGCATCTCTAGCCCTTACCTTTTACCCATATAAGATTGAATTCCAGAATAAATACAATATAAACCCTAAAGATATAATGATAAAGAAACCCTGATTTTATTAGGTAGGATCCCAAAAAAAATCTACACATTTTTTTTTTTTTTTTTCGTTGACATTTTTTTTTTTTTTTTTCGTTGCATCTTCTTTAGTCAATTTAGGTATAAAACATCATATTATTATTCAGTTGGGATTATGATTTGAGCCCCCAAAAAATAGGTAATTTGGTCCTTGCAATTTTTTTTACAACTCACAAAAATTATTTCAAAAAAACTACTTTCACAAGAAGAGGAACGATGAACAGAGAAGAAAAAAAAAAATTTAAATTAGATATTTTATGCACGAAAACCCAAACTCCTAAAAAGCGAACTTGAACGATGGGAGAAGGGAGTGTGACAGCTTTGGTCTTCCTCCGTCTCCTTCGATTTCTTCTCTCTCTCTCCTCTCTCCGTCTTCTCTAGGGAACACAAGTGTTACTTGTGTTTTGTTGGTCTTGTTTTTAGGCTTTCTAAGTAAAGGGGCAAAATAGAGAGATCGGTGAGAGAAGAGAGGTGGGAGGAGGGCGAAGGAGATTGGTGGTCGATGAAAGGAGAGAGGAGGTGGTCGAATATCATCGTCGGTGGAGGGAGATCATCATTGGAAAGAGAAGAGAGGAGAAAGGAGGAATCTCTCAAACAGATAGAGAGTGGGTATACTATGGATCTTTTCATTTTCATAAACAGCTATGAGCAAACAAATTTCGAAGTCAGTTTTCCATCAATACCCTTGCATCCAAATAAGAAAAGTTATAAAGCATAAGGGTAAAATCAACTTTTCAACCATTCAGAAAACACTGTTCATCTTCAGCTGAAAAAACTGTTCACTTTGGATCCATGCTTTATATATATTGTATAGAAATGGGTAAATTAAGCTCACCCACTTGAAGCTTGAAAAAAAATAAGGTAAATTATAAATACATTCCTTAAAATTTTCTTAAAATACAGTTTATTACATGTGATTTAAAAAGTTACAAATATTTTTTTATCATAAATTACCAATACAGAGTGATGGTATAGGACTGAGGGCATAGGGAAAACAAAAATCTGGTAATTTCCATGTACAATATATCTCATCAATTAAACACTGATATCCATAATTTGGTAATTTCCTGTATATTCAAATTACAAACATAGTTCTAACGCATATTGTCGCCAAAAAATGTCGTAGTTCCTTGTAGATCGCACGCGCGCTGCTCACACTCCATCTTCCCCCACCTTGCATCTACTCGCTCACAGGGGAATACCAGCTTACCTAGGCTGTTGATTACAGGAACAAACAAACCACAAATTAGGACTACACTAATTTTCCAAGGCAGTAAGACGTTCTGGTTTACAAAAAATTAGGGCTCTGACTGATAAATTGGTCCTTGAGAACCAGCACACAGGTGTGGTGGGTAAAATTGAGGGCTACTTACAAGTCACAAAGCAATTTAATGGTCTTATTACCATGTAAAAGTGTTCACAATATGCTGTCAAGTTAGGCTGTCATTGAATCTGTATGCTCAAAAAACAAGAAGATTGTACTGATTATAAACATGTATGTTACCTTCTGTTAACAACATTGTGCGCATGGCATAACCATTGGGAAAACTCAGCTTGAGATCCAGCCTGGACAGGATTTGCTCTGTCAAACACCAAGTTTATTCATCAATTAGTGAAATTGTCATATACAATCTGGCAACCATAAGGATATAAAAGGATTCCTTCGTATTTGTTAGCATTTTCTTTTATCGGTGTTTTTCCCTAGGCAGTTCAAGACCCAAAACCATCTTACAGAGTGAAGTATTGCAACACAAACTGGAGACTCGGACCAAAAATGATGAGGAAATATGGAATGTCTCATTTATTAAAGTGATCAAATGCTCCATCCTAGACATGCTATAATAGCCGAAAATAAAAAGCCACGAAAAAGGGGGGAAACAAAATAATGCACTGGCCCTGTTTGTTTATCGGATATAAAGGCCAGATATGGGTGTGGGACCGGATATAATATGAGGTGGGTCCCACATGTTTTTTTGCCTCCTATATCCCATGTTTGGTTGTTCCGAATATAGGAAATCCAGATAATAAATGATGCAAAAGAGGGGACATGCAATACCAACCCCCCATGGTATTGTATATCCCCCACCGTCAAATGTAGTTCATCTTTCATCCAAAGGTCAAAAATAACCACTCTCCTCTTGTCTCATCCTCTATTATATCTTAACCAAACATAGTATAAGTGACCCTACAGTTTATATAATCCATCTTATATCCTACAACATATTATATCCCATCTTTATCCTTAGGGATTACATATCCTCCTAAAATTCTTATATCCAATCCAGACAATCAAACGGGCTCTAAATAAAGATGGAGCAATGACATATATGTTCTTAATGCTCACTTTGATTATCGACTCCTATCCTTTTGCATGTTTGGATGTCCAATTCAGATTTCTTAGTCCCATTGAAGGAAACCTAAAATGATTGCACAACACAAATTGTGAAGTCTTCAATTTTCCTAAATTGCTCAATTTGGATAAAACTTGGTATAGTTCTTTATGTGCAGGTGGCCAAGTGAGCGACAAGTGTGTCACACATGCAAGTCCAAGGTACTATTTGTGGGGCCCAATTTTAAACTCATCAGTGGGCATCAAGATGGCCACATGACTCTTGGTCACTTGCATCAAAAGAATTGTTTCTAAATTCTTCCTGCTTTATTTTAGATAATTAAAATTTTTAATGCCATTGTAAGTGCAATAAGCCATTCACAATCATGGGCAGGAGGACAACAGGCAGCCAAATTTTGCCCTCAAAGGAGAGAGACAAGGGGAGATCTGAAGTTTCTATCAGTCAATGGGAGCCTAGTAATCAAAATACGGTCTAATTTAAGTATAGTCATTAAAAACATAAATGACAAGCTGCAATTAGATGCTTGAATATCTTATTGCCACTTGCTAGGCAACAGTGTTGACCATATAGCCCTTAATGCAGAGGCTGGCCTAAAAGAAAAGGATGGATTATTTGACACAAACATTTTATCTTTCAGCTTTATATTGGCTTCTTACATTAATTCTATGTTTAACGGAAGCCTAGAAATTGAATAACAATGTATGTGTGTATACAAACCTCAGAATTTCTTTAAAGTGATCTGCACAATCCTTGCAGGGGTACATCCGAGATAATATCTCCATCTGCATGCCAAATTGGTTGATGTCAATCACAATAGTGGCACGCACTTTTTTTTTTAATAGTTAATCACTATGATAGCCAATAAGGACAATTTGGGCAGTTGGGCCAAACCCGAATTCAAGTACAATTACTGATACTAAAATCCAAATTTGAATACAAACTCAAAGGATCTTAAATAAATAAATGTAGAGTTAAAATTCAAGTGTCTATAATTCAGTTGATTCCAAAAAGGATACAACAATTTTACATTTTAATCAAAATTGCTTCAATAAAAATTGCTAAAGGATACGGTGTAGGATTTTTAAGCCCCAGTTGGGACAAAGGGATGTGTGTCTTACTTATCACAAAAATTTAAAAAACTAAATAAAAAGAAAGAAAAAGAAAAAAGAGAGATAAAAAAAATTTGCTAAAGCATTATTTCAACATAAATATAATTGACAATGACTAGGAAATTCTTTGTAATGTTGGTTGAAGAAAAAAGAAAATGCTGCTCTAAAGATCAGCTATTTTGACACAGAAAGGTGGTGAGGGAGTATCATACCAGTTCTTTTACATCCTTCCTTTGCTGTCTAGTTGGATTATCTGGATACTGAATGAAACATACACACGTGGGAAATTAAGCCAGACACAACTTCAATGAATATGTTATATGCAATGCTAATTGAGTCACTACAATTTTGCTTAGACTTACGGATCCATCATGCACCGGAAATTTATATGGAGAACATAAACTTGAGTCCAATGACAACAAAATAAAATAAAAAAAAACAGCCAAAGAAATTGTATGAGAAGACCTGAGCAGCCAGAGTGTGTAGAAATGTCCAGGTGGCCCTGCCAAGCTCTTCTTTGGTAATGGGTGTGGCAGATTTTCCCTGAAGAAAAGACAAAAATGTATTTGGAAAAAAAAAAAAACAGAACTTCCTATTTTTCAGAGCAAAGTTGGAATAGGAGCCAAAAAGAAATGCAGTACAATGTTGTTTTAAGAGAAGGATCCTTTGTACAAACAAGTGGCGGTAGAGTAAGAGCCTCACAGGACTCCACATTTTCAGTTAGTATTCCTCATCGTAATAAATTTTATGCAGCTATTATTATTTAGACTTAATATTTAAAACAACCGAGTCCGACAATAGATCTTTAAAGTAAAAAATAAAAAACCCAATACTCTATATGTATCGTTGCATCACAAGAAAATTGGTAATCTCTACATAATGTAAAACAATAACTTTTAGAAGAAATGTGTTCTCCAATGTTTATCTCGGATTGTTGCTTTTTGGATTTACACTCATTGTTCATATTACCTTCATCATGCATGAATAATAATGTTTTAGTAGTACTTCAATCGAAACAATAATAATAATGTTTTAGAAACATTGCTATTGGAGACAATCATGATAAAATACAATTCCATTCAACAAGTTCATTTAGAATGCAACCCCATCCAAACACACTACCATGCTCCTCTAAAATGCATTGAATTAATGAAGACTATGATGCAAGTTTCAAGGCATCAATAGTTGCGTATGACTGCAAATTGGCTTGACATAAACAACGAAATTGTATGTCCTACCTAGAGTGGCATCAACCTCCAAACCTCATTGCCCTCCCATCAGCAAACAGGAGGGCGCTACTAATGGGATTATGAACTAATAATGTTTTTTTGTTGGACATCATAGGAGTGAAAGTAAAGTTTAAAAAGGAAAAAAAAAAAAAAAAAAAGAAAGAAAGAAGGAAGGAAAGATCTACTTGGACACTCAAATTGTTCTGACGATAAAGAAAATAAAGAAGGAAGGCATGATCGATCCAAATCCACTTATTCTTTCCCCAAAAAAGTGAAGGATTTGGCAGATTAGGATAAATTAGTTTGTGGTAGATGGCTTTGCCTGTGACCCTTTTTTCTAGTGATTTCTAAATTTTCCATATGACTCAGAAAATAGAATATTCCTATCCTTTATTTGGTTCTTCATTCATCAAAATGCTTTCACTCTCATTGTGTGTCTTTCTTCTCACTAAACATCCAAGCAAATAGATGGACCACCACTCTATTTCTCTTTCTTTACCTTCCTCCCCCATTTAGCCATCCATTTTTGCTTCATCTTCTGTCTAAACTCCAAAGGACAATGTAAAACAATATCATGAAATAAAGAAAGCAAGCTTGAACACAAAAGGGGCTAATACTAATTTCAGCCCGAACACTTGGAAATTATACAATTCTTCACAATTAAAATTCAACTTCAGCCCCCCTCAAAAAAAATAAATAAATAAACTCAAAACACGAATATGTTAACAATACAAACAATTCATTTCAGACTCTCCATTCAGGACTTTTATCGAACAGTTACAGAGCTTCATGCTTCAGCTCTCTATCTTTCAATACCAATCAACAAGAACACTTGAAATTATGAACTTCAAGCCGAATACAATGAAATAAGTAGATTTAGAATGAAAAGAGAACTGGGTACCTCATTGAGGATCTCCTTTGGTTGGAAAAGAGTAGAATGTTCGCTTGCGATCAATGGGTTCGCTTTGAAGGACGAAGAGAGAGAAAAGAGAGGCCGCCCATTTGTGGGTGATGGGTAATTGTTGTTTGTGAGGCAGGCAAACTGGGAAAAGTAGATTCGAACGCCATGAGAGATTTTCTCGAAGGTCTGAAAGATAGCCTGCAATGGATTCTCTTTCTCGGACATGGAATCGGAGCCGCTTTGGTAATCCGGCGCTGCGACCGGTATTTATTTATTGAGATAGCGCTTTGCATTTTTATTAGTATGACTTCCATCCTTAAAATTTTATTTTAAAATTTATATCATTTAGTTACAAAATAAATAAATAAAAGGAAAATTTACCCATAAGTCCTAGTTTTTGAAACGTTGAACTATTTAGTCTTAAAAATTTTTTTATGCTCCATTTAGTCCTATTTTTACATCAACATGATGTGAATGATGTAAATGAACTGATGTTTCATTTTATAATTTCAAAATTTATTGAAATCGGATGAACATTAGATGTTTTTCATCATATATTTTCAAACATTATTGAAATTTGATGAACATTAGATGTTTCAAATCCAATGTTTGTAACATGACTCTGACGTTATTAACATTGTATCTGATGTTATTAACATTGTAATGGGACCTTTCAGTCTATAAGAAAACTTTTAGGACTAAACAGTGCATAAGTTATTAATTTGGGATTTATTGGTGCGTCCCCCTAAATAAAATAAGAAAGTTAAATATATCCTTTTTTATCCTTTTTTAAGGTTTAAATTCTATCATTATTAAAAAAGTTAAAAACACCTAAAATTAAATTTTGTCAATAATTTAAATATAATTGTTAAAAGGGCTAAATTCATTTAATACCCCTTTAAAATTCAAAAAATATTAATGTGAGACTCAGAAAATCCTCTCACGTGGATTGTAGAGATCCAACGAAGAGATGAGCTTTGCCCCATAAACCTGCAAAGATAAACATGGTCAGTGCCACCCAACCGGGGTTGCCAACCAAAGGCACTCCGATGATAAAGTTAGCAACTTGAATCCAAGAAAGAAGATAAAGAAATGAAGAGTAGAGTGTGTTGTGTGGTATAGAAATATGAGGCATACCTCTATTCCTTAGAATGCCCCCCTTTTATAGAAATGGGGGGTGTTGGTAGATATTTGTTTGGTGGGCTTACTTGTTGGTCTTGGGCCATTTTTAAGACTTGTTTGGGTTGGACCCAAGTGAGCTAGTTTTTTTTCTAGGCTCCCACAATTGCCCCAAAACTTTCATTGTTTGTAGTAGAAGGAATGAGAGTTTTTGTTGCCGAACTACGCTGGTCAAATAAATGTTAGGTTACTTGATAAAGAATACTTTGGATAAATGAATGAAATGAATGACTGTATGATAGCATGTATACTTGAATGTATATATAAATGTATGTATGTTTTGCTCTGAATTTTGAGGCTTTTGCTGATGGCGCTTCATGCCGAGCACGAAGGGCGTTCTGAGGTTCTGTATTCGAAGGCTTTTGCTAATGGCACTCCATGCCAAGCATGAAGGGCACTCCGTATTCGGAGGTTTTCTTGCTCTGCATTCAGAGACTTTTGCTGATGACACTCCATGCCAAGCATGAAAAATGCTCCGTATTCAGAGGCTTTCTTGCTCCGCATTCGAAGACTTTTGCTTCAATTTCAAACATTGCAAGGATATTGAATAGGGTATCTCGTGTCGTTGATTGCCTGTAACAAATGATGTAGACTTGGTGCTCACAAATAAGTGGAAAGTTGAAAAACTGACACCAATGGTAGAGCATTAAAAAATAGCATTTCGCCGTTGTAAGGAGCCGTTGTAAGTGTTACCCAAAAGACAACCTAAGAGGGGGTGACTTAGGTTTTTACAATTAAAATTAATAATACCCTAATAAAAATTATGACTAGCATAATAGATAAATATAATTAATGAAATAAAAATAATTAAAACATGTATCGTAACAACTATATCAGTTAATGACTTTAGCACAGTAAAAATGTGAAATATAGCTATGGTAATTTAAAATAAAATAAAAAGATAAGGGAGGGAGAGGCAAACAACTTATAGTGGTTCGGCTTCAACTCAACCTATGTCTACTCCTCAAGCTTCACTTGAAATTTTTCACTATCTTCTAGCTTCACAGGGGTGCTAACAACCTCTTTATAAATGGAGCAATCCTCCATGGATTTTACACAGACTTCATAAGTCCAAACCCTTGCAAATCTTAGGTGATTCACAACCATTCTTAAGATTTCAAGAACACAGTGTTTGCAACACTTTTACAAGATAAAATGGTATTTTTGCTTTCAATGAAAGTTTACAATAAATATCTCTCAAAGATAGATATAAAAATGAAGTTTTGATTTTTCTGTAAACCTCACACAGGAAAGATAGGCTTAAAGCTATAAGGCTCAGTGTATAATTTCTGAGAATAGATGTGAGCGATTATAGATCAAAGAATATTTTCAGGTTTTTTTGTAACTTGTTTACATTAGAGGCTTTGGTATATATAATGAAAATTATAGCCGTTGTATTCATTTGAATTTATAGCCGTCTGTGGAGAAGTGGTTTGGAAATACTCTTCAGATCCTGGGAGACGCTAGTGATCCTCAGCTAGTCACCTGAAAAGATACAAACACTCCGGTCGGGTTAATGATTTTTGGAGATGGAGATAAAATCATGGACTTCTTTTTTCTTTTTCTTTTTTTCTTTTTGTGTATACAGAGACGACCACCGTCAGAAACTTCCCATCTCTGTGAGGAAGGCTCATTTTCATTATCTAGGTTTCAATCTCTCAAGATTTTCTTTTCCTTTTCTTCACTCTCATTTGTTTATGGGCTCTGTGTTGATGAGATATTGGGGGGAAAATCGGTATGGGGTTGTAATGACAGTTTAGGTGGGTGTATAATATTTTGGATGAGAGATAGTTTTGATATTATATACGGATCCTTAAAATTTTTATCAATGTTTAAATTTTATAAGTAGGGATTCAAAGAAATAGAGGGTCCTTAGAAAAAAAGTGAAGACTACTAGCGCCACCCATTTTCATCACCAAGGTCTATATTGAAAAACAATTAAGGGTAATTCTATTTGCACACCACCACAATCTCTCTCAATATACACCATCACTATAGTTTTTATTACATTTTTGTCCCTTAATCAAATTACCATTTTAGACAATCTTAATCTCTCAATACACTCTCCCCGTACCCCACTATCACCATGGGTGACTGCCTCTCTCTTCCGTTGTCTAATTCCTACCTCCGACCGTCATTGCCAGCCACTACCACCACACCCCTTCCCAATCACCATTGCAGCCACTAACGACTTTTCACCACCGCAAAACAACCCCGCTCCTGTTATCTCGAACAACTCTGCCCTCGCCTCAGCAATTGCGAGCCACCTCCACATGTTCTCCATCGCAATGCAGTTCTATACTTTTCTCTATTGTAGAGAGAAAGAAAGAAAACTCAAAGGTTTTCAGATCTCGATGATGAAAAGAATAAGAAAAATAAGGGGTAGGGGTCACAGGGATGGGAGAAGGGTGGTAGAGGGACGACACGACTAGGTAAGTGCTGGTTGCGGCAAGAGAAGAGGGAGGTTGCGATGGGAGGAAATAGATGTTGTGGAGTAGGCATTAATCGGAAGGGAGAGAGTAGCAACTGACGGTCGACAATGAATTAGCTAGAGTTAGGGTTTGCTAGAGAAGGGGATAATTTGGTATTATTTGAAAAATAATGGTGTATATAGAGACAACATTAAAACTTAGGCGAAGTATACTAACAGTCCCTATAGTTTATGGCTCGTGTCACTTTGGTAAGAGTGGGGGTCAATTAGGTTTTTACAATTAAAATTAATAATACTCTAATAAAAATTATGACTAGCACAATAGATAAATATAATTAATGAAATAAAAATAATTAAAAAAAATGTCTTAACAACTATGTCAGTTAATGATTTTAGCATAGTAAAAATTTGAAATATAGCTATGGCAATTTAAAATAAAATAAAGAGATAAGGGAGAGAGAGGCAAACAAATTTATAGTGGTTCAGCTTCAACTCGGCCTATGTCCACTCCTCAAGCTTCACTTGAGATTTTCCACTATACTCTAGCTTCACAAGGTGGGTTATGCTTTAGTCCATCAACAAGTAAAACATTTTCAATAGAAAGGTTAGGAGAAATACCAATGGATGAGGAAGACGGAGGTGGGAGATTGTGGTGGTGAGTAGATGGGATGGTTCCTCAGTCTCTCCCATACGGAATCTGACCCCCCGCACTCCCGAATTTGCTCCTCTTCTTCCTCCCACATATTATCGATGCAATCCCTAACCCCCAATTCTAACCCCATACCTCTCACTGTCTTTTCTTTCTTTTATTTTTTATTCCCAACCTACACATTTCACGTTGCATATATACGCACATTAGTCAAGGTTGGGGGTTCAATGACTCCTTTCACTTTATTTATTTATTTATATATACTCTTTTCGTTCCAAAATATTTGTTCCTTTCGGAAAATCTAACTTTTTTTAGTAATACACTTATTACATTTGAAAAAAGTTGATTTTCCAAAATTACCCTTTTGATAGTATATTTTTTGGGAATATCAATATCATAATTGTACTTTTTAAA
>NW_021024944.1:386674-457078 GCF_004153795.1 Camellia sinensis
GTTAGCTTGTCCTACAGCAGAGTAAGTAGAATACATGGTTGCTATGGATAAAGAATTCAAGATTGTTAAATCTAAACAAAAGCCCCAAGCTCTAATACTAATTGTTACCCAAAAACCAACCTAAGAGGGGGGATGAATTAGGTTTCTACAGATTAAAATTAATAATATCCCAATAAAATTAACTACTAGTACAATAAATTATTATATTTGGGCTAGGCTTGTCTCCAGTTCACATTGGGCCCGTGGGGTCCATCATGGGTCTTATTTCGATAATCCAAATGTTTAATATGTAAAATTCATCGAGTACTTTATACCTATAAAAAATCACGTTGATCGAGTCAGATTTTTGTTAATAGCAATGGATGACATGATATAAAATGCTAATGAATACATGAATCATTCATATTCTAATAGTCATTCATCAAAATAATATAATTCTTATTTTTGAGTTCAATGAATGTTTGAAAGAAACTAGTAGAACATGACTTAGCAAACTTAGTACAATTAGGTTACATAGAAGCAATGATTAGACACAACCTATTGTACACAAATCACACCTTAAAGAATATAAAACTTTAAGCTTAAAGGTGTGTTAGGAGTTGTATCTTCATTTACCTCTTTGGAATCTTCACCCATATATTACCTCTATTGTTTATCTTTGTGATTTTCATTTCATCATTCTTCTTCTTGTAAGAGCTGATTTTGCTCTTTAGATTGAACACTCTTGTTGTGTATTTCCTCTCGAAGTCCTTGGTGTTCTTTGAGATTCCACCTACAAAATATCTTGATTTTTTTCTTGGTACCCATACTTTCTTGGGTCCATGGGGATTAGTTTCAAAAACATTTAATCTCATAAAACGTTTAGGGGGATCAAAACCAATGTCTACTTTGTCAAAAACACATCTTTTATTTCCAAGAAGCTTGTTGAGATTTTCTTTTCCTTTTAAAAAAATTTCAAGAGTTTTGTTTAAATCCTCAACATTATTTTTCAAAATGTTTTTCTCATTGACAATAGACGTAAAGTCATTTTTCAAAGTAGCATTTTCCATTTTTAAAACACCCACATCATTTGAAAGAGAAATAACTAATTTCTTTAATTTAGAATTCTTAACACAAACATTTCTAAATATGTCATGTAATTCATTGAAAGCACTTTCAAGTTCTACATAATTAGAAATTACCTCATCTTGAGTGAATTCTTCTTCTCCAAGAGCCATGAGACACAAGTTGGCTACTCTATCATTTTCTCCCCAGATGGCTTCCTTATTGCTGTCATCCATCATTGAAAGTTCGTGAGCCATGAGTGAGCTAAGGAGTTCTTCAATGCCTAATTTTGTTAGGTCTTTTGCTTCTTGGATAGTTGTAACCTTAGCTTCTCATTCATTTGGCAAAGATCTAAGTATTTTTCTTACAAGCTCACCATTAGTATAAGATTTACCAAGAGATTTTAGAGCATTAATAATATTGGTAAATTTATAAAACATCTCAGAAATAGATTCAAATGATTCCATAGTAAAGATTTCATAATCATGAATATGCATGTCAATCCGAGACTCTTTTATTTGGCTAGTTCCTTCATAGGTGATTTCAAGTTTATCCCAAATCTCTTTAGCAGTAATACACCCTGAAATTCTATTGTACTCATTTGCATCTAGTCCACACATAAGAATAAGCTTGGCTTTAGCATTAGCTTGAAGGAGTTTATAATCATGCTCATCAAATTCATCCTCAAGTTTAGGCACACTAATGTGGTCTACTACCTTGGAAGGGATTTTAGAACCTTTAGTGATAATGAGCTACAAAGCATAATTGGTAGCTTGAAAATACAAAGTCATTTTTTCTTTCCAATAAATGTAATTACTACCATCAAAGAGAGGTGGCATATTACTAGCTTGTCCAATAGCAGAGTAAGTAGAATACATGGTTGCTATGGATCAAAACTCAAGATTGTTAAATCTAAATAAGAGCCACATACTCTTATACCAATTGTTACCCAAAAGACAACCTAAGAGGAGGTGAATTAGGTTTTTACAATTAAAATTAATAATACCCTAATAAAAATTATGACTAGCACAATAGATAAATATAATTAATGAAATAAAAATAATTAAAACAAGTGTCTTAACAACTATATCAGTTAATGATTTTAGCACAGTAAAAATGTGAAATATAGCTATGGCAATTTAAAATAAAATAAAAAGATAAGGGAGAGAGAGGCAAACAAATTTATGGTGGTTCGGCTTCAACTCGGCCTACGTCCACTCATCAAGCTTTACTTGAGATTTTCCACTATCTTCTAGTTTCACAGGGGTGCTGGCAACCTCTTTACAAATGGAGCAATCTTCCACGGATTTCACACAGACTTCACAAGTCCAAACCCTTCCAAATCTTAGGTGATTCACAATCACTCTCAAGATTTCAAGAACACAGTGTTTGCAACACTTTTACAAGATGAAATGGTATTTTTACTTTCAAAGAAAGCTTATAATAAATATCTCTCAAAGATAGATATAAAAATGAAGTTTTGATTTTTCTGTAAACCTCACACAGGAAAGATAGGCTTAAAGCTACAAGGCTCAGTGAATAATTTCTGAGAATAGATGTGAGTGATTATAGATCAAATAATATTTTCAAGTTTTTTGTAACTTGTTTACATTAGAGGCTTTGGTATATATAATGAAAATTATAGCCGTTGTATTCATTTGAATTTATACCCGTTTATAGCCGTTGTAGTCATTTGAATTTATAGTCGCTTATAGCCGTTGTACTTCCATCATTACCAATTTGAATATCTTCCACTCTATCATTACAAATTTGAATATCTTCCACTTGAACCTTTTGAACCTTTTGGCCTTTTGAACCTTTATAGCCATTTATAGCCGTTGTACTTCCATCATTACTAATTTGAATATCTTCCACTTGAACCTTTTGAACCTTTTGGCCTGCTACTGTGGTAGGCTGTTTAAACCTTTGTTTTGGACTGTTTGAGCTCATGATTTAATCAAATATGAAATACATTCTAACAACATTTAGGATAAAGGTTTAGATGAGAAATAATGGGACAAATAAATTTTGATTCTATTTTTCTCTTTCAAATAAATCATCAAAATAAATTTTGATTAAAATATAATTAAATAAATCATCAAAATAAATAAGTCTAACAGTAAGGAACGGCTGAGTGGATATTGGAAGCAAATTTGAAGCAGATATTTGTTAAGTTGTTATTTTGTTTTTTGTCCAACGTATACTTGCCACATTACTTTCAAATGACAATTGTTAGTCAGAAGGAATACAGATTGGACATTGGCCAAAAGTGTCGAGGAGTAAGCTAAGAACCAGTTGTTGAAGCGGATTCCTTGCCATATTGCTTTCGAATGACATGTGTTATTTGGAAGGAATTCATAATGGATTCGTGCCAAAATTGCCAAGGATCGGTCTGTTATGTTTTGGGGCAGGTTCGGCTTTGGTGATGAATGATTCAAGCTGTGATATAGGCAGAAAGTCGTCAAATAAGTTGTGGTTGCTGAATTCAACATTGAGCAAACTTCAAGCACAGCGGCAAAAATGTTGTTTGAGTTGTGATATATGGCACTACATATAAAATTTACAAATTTTTGGTATGAAATTTGCAAAATCAGACCATACGAATTTGTTCAAAAGGCTTCAAATAGTTGGAAACGATTATTGGATTATTGGAATCGGACTCATGATGGCGTAATTTTAGCCAAAATGGATCTGACGTCTTCGATCGGTGGAGAATTGGGCTCCGTGAAACATTGGATAATTTCTCTAACATATGTTGTGTTGGATGGCTCAGCTTGATGGCTTGCAACTCGGCTTGGCAAAAATATAAGTGAAGTTGTTGCCGACAAGATTTGAACTCATGCGTTTGGGATAAAAGCATAATACTTAACGATTTTGCCACCACAGATCCTTATGTTTGTATTGCTCAAGTTATGTATTTGAACGTAATGGTTGTTTGGCTATGAGGGGATGTAACTTAGCCACAAGGCACTAAATAATTTCTTATGTTTGCCAACTCTAGTGTGTCTTCTCCGGCGAAATAGTTGAATGTTGGGGCAAACTTTGACAGGCTCATACTGCTTCGTTTTAGCTCCGATTTCAACATGTTTTGTTGTATTGGACTTATCTCAATGAGTATTTCACACTAGTATGGTCAAAACTTGAGTTTGATAGCTTCAAAAATTTTAGTTTTCTAAAAATGTGGTCCATTTCGTAACTATAGGCGAACTTCGGTTAAATTTTGGCTCTTCTGGTTGGTGAGTCTGGACTCCTCTAGTTAGCACGAATCTTCTGGTATATTTAGATCTTGATATTGACACCTCCAAAATCTTGGACCCATATGAAGCCGAGATGCTAGTTTTATGCCAAGATGGTAGCGCCCATGCAATATTACTGTACTTCAAAAAATTAAATCATAAGATTCGTGCCGAAGAGGTAGATGAATTAATAATTGTAGTTATTTGTCGAGATGTTACTCCAAAAAGAGAACGACTAAATTTGTTATCGGCATTGCGGTTGTAGCCAACATGATTAATGATATATACTTGAATCGTGCGTGACAATTATCAATGTCTATGAGTTTGACGATGGAGTTGTTTAGCACCTGCACATTCAAGTTGGTAGCTACTCAACATTACTGTGGCATTGCCGACTGACCTATGTTGCCGAATGACCTGTGTTGTTGAGTAATAATGTTGCCAAATTGTGGAGTTATTGTTTGGCTTTATGGATGTAATTTGGTTTATTGGTGTTGTCAAGTAGGCGTAGTTGCGATAGCCGACGAATCTTGAGTTTGTAAGATGATCACCAGGATTTTATTGATGACTCGGCAAGCTTGTTATGGGTATTGATCGATTTCTTTTTGGAATGTGGAGGCTTTTCGATGTACCGAAACTCTTGGTTGACAACTTCTCTTAACTTCACAGTGTGCCAAAACACTTGGTTGGCATCTCTTTGTGTTTGGTTGTGCTAAGAACGTGGTCAGCAAGACTTCTTTACACATGCCACAACTTTGATCTTCAGTTTTGCCAAGATTTTGGTCGGTATCAACATGAGCCATTCATGACAATTGAAGTTGCATTGGGATCAACCTGTTTGGATTTAGATGTATATATATATATATATATATTGCCTCATAAGTAGCCGGCTACCACAAAAATTAAATTAATAACTCATGGTCCTATTTTTGTCAACTTATTTTGTTGGGATACTCCTAAAGAGAGAAAAAGGGAAGACCCAACTTTGGATTCCACAAAAAAATTTAGCACGGGTACAAGTATATCTCAAGAAGCAACTTTAAAATAAACTCTGTGAGGCAATAAATAAATAAACAATCCTAGGGATGGGATAGGTCAAGCAACCCCTTTTGTGATGCCTAAAAGATGTTCTCACAAACAAAAGTGTGAAATCCATTTTTAGAGAGAGAAAATCAAGACTTAATTGTAGATCCACTACCTTCGTCTTGTCGTTTAAACTTTCCTAAACGAAATTGATATATATTTGACAAAATCTATGAGCATAAATATATAGACATATACATATAGATAGATAGATAGATAGATAGATAGATAGATAGATAGATAGATAATCAGAAACATAATCAAAAAGGAATAAGACAAAGACCTAGCTGTGGATAGTACACTGGTCTGAGCTCTTTAAGGGTGGTGTTTGCTCTGCTCTTTATTGAATTCTTTCAAACGATTCCCACAGACGATACCAATTGTGAAATCCAAAAAAATCTTCTCACATAGATTGTAAAGATCCAACGAACAGATGAACTTTGCTTTGTAAATTTCCAAAGATAAGCATGGTTAGCGCCACCCAACCAGGGTTACCGGTCGGAGACACTCCAATGATAAAGTTAGCAACTTGAATCCAAGAAAGAAGATGAAGAAATGAAGAGTGTTGAGTGTGCTGTGTAGTGCAAAGAGATAAGGCATACCTCTACTCCTTGGGATGCCCTCATTTTGAAAATGAGGGGTGTGATATTTGCTTGGTAGATATTTGTTTGGTGGGCTTACTTGTTAGTCTTGGCCAATTTTTAAGACTTGTTTGGATTGGATCCAAATGAACTAGTATTTTTTTGGGCTCCCACAACTAATAATCCATAAGTGGATGAATTTAAAATTTGATCATTTTTTCAAAACAAAATTTGAAATAACAATATTATGTTTAAAATCAAACCAAGTAAAATTTAGAATGACACATATATCCTCATAATATGATACAAAACTAATCCAAATAGAGCACGATCGTTGCCCAACCAAGTGACCTGTATCCCCAACTCAAATTTGAAAATGAATTTTTTCCTATACAATGTGTGAACAATACTCAAAATATGATTATTATTAGTCAAACCATATATATCCAATATAAAAAAAAGGCAATAATTTCACCTAAAAT
The DNA here is from genome assembly GCF_004153795.1 of Camellia sinensis. Taxonomy (NCBI): domain Eukaryota; kingdom Viridiplantae; phylum Streptophyta; class Magnoliopsida; order Ericales; family Theaceae; genus Camellia; species Camellia sinensis. Next base: position 393,101 of record NW_021024944.1, read on the forward strand.
TATGGATGGCACTGTTCTCTAGTATTTCTACCATTCAAAATATGTGCATTAAAATGGGGCTTCTCAAGCTCACATGATTATTTATGGAGTTCATATATTTACCAAAAATTAAACATTTAAATTTTACAAGTAAACTTGACGTATTATGAAATTAATATGTACCAATGTCAATAGTATAGTTCATTCATTTCATATGACAAGTTAGGAATATATATATATATATATATAATTACGTGGATCAAATATACGTAATCATGTAATCAAATTATATATACAAAATAGATTATTATTCTTAAAAACATGTAAGTCATATAGATAAAAATGATCTAATTATATGACAATCAATATTAGATCAATTTAATTTTTTATATGAATAATTTTCTTGATTAATTATATAAAATAAACAATTTAAATTATTAAAATGGGTCTAAAATTGAAATTTTTTAATTTTAGCACTATTTAAGCTTCCTTGTAAAATTTCGCTTTATTTATGTAAACTCGCCTTAATGTAAATAAATATAAAAAATTTTAAATTTTTTTTTTTTTTTCACCCATACATTCTATTGAAAGATCTTCAAGATCTGCTACTAAGAGTGAGTGTAAAAATCGTCCCCATTATCTGGTTCATTCTCTTATTGGTTACCTTCTTCTTCCATTACTGGTGAATCATAAGAGACACTATGCTGATAGTTGGGGTACCGGCTTTCATCAACAAATGTTTCTTTGCTGAAGGAAAAACTTGGAATGACTAAATTACAATATATCTTCTAATTTCTATCTTCGCAGACGAGATTACCATAGCTTCCATTATATGCTAATACAGGATTACTAGCAAATTTCCTCCATTTATTGAGTTGATCTCTGAGTGAAAATTTTCTGCATGGCCAAGGTCTCTGATTGAGAAGTCCTGGGTATCCTGGAAATGTTGAAGTTCCTCTGAGGTACATTTTATGCTTAGCTGGAATGCACCTTATTCCTTTCCATTCCGGTAGCTTGTTATCAATTAATACTTCTACAAATGGATGATGCTCTTCCATTACACAAAGTACTGAATGAGTCAGTTTATTTCCAAAATTATCTGTCTGATTTGGATCTGAAAAATTTATTCTAGAAACAAAATCGTAATCCAACAATTGTGCAGCTATTAGATGATGAGTTTTGCATCTAATCTCTATCTCCAGTGGCTCAAAAGTTGCTATATTTATCTGGCAAAGGCAGATGCTGAAATTTAGATTATACTGACATCTTTCGAAATATTCTGGCCTATTTAAACGTCTTTCTTCTTGTAAATAGGGTTATTTTTCATCCTCGTAGAGATAAGTTCATTGATATACCATACCAGGGCACTGAACTCCTGCTATGAAGAGGTCTTGAAGAAACTGTTGTATAGTGACTAGCTCATTATTTCTACTATCTTCAGCTAAGGTGTATATATAGGGTTTAAGGTCTTCTATTTCTCTGTTTTTCTCACAAAAAGATTGAATGATAGAATACTTGAAGAAATACATTGTAGCACACAATTGTTCAAATTCCTCACTAGTAAGTTGTCTAATTTCTACGTTTAGAATGGGAGTGGGTGCTTTATCTGGAGTTAGCTTTTTAAGTTGGCTAGTTACTGTTCGAATGGTTGCTCTCAATTGTTTTTCTTTGTCTCGGAGCTAGTCTAACTCTTCACTGACCTTTTTGCCTTTATCCATAATTTTCTTGAAATTTCTGGTAAGGCCTTTACAATGTCTACACATTTGGAGAGGATTTTGAGAATCTGGCTGAGGGTTAGTACTATTGCTTCCTGTTATCTGGCTAATTGGAACTCCACTAGTAGCAAGAATAGTTGACTGCATCTTGCTCAATGTGTCCAAATAATCTTTAGCTATTTGGCTAATAAAGTAACTGGTTCCTATTTGTCTGCGGACATATGTACTAGCTGACTCGAAATCATAAAATCCTTGAAACTGTGGTACGGGAAAATTTTTAACTAAAAGTTTAACTTCTACCCAATCATGGTAAATACCAGGCCTGGTTCTTTTAGCTACTACATAGAAAAAAAAAAGCTTTTAGACAAAGGTTTATTTTGAATTTTTGAAAAATATATACTGAGAGAATTTAAAACTGACAAAAGTTTAGCTAGGTGGTTAAGGTTGTTCCAAAGGTTATCTAAAAGACACTATTGAACTGGGTCTAGCTCGATTCTTGTTAATGGTTTGAATTTGTTTCTGCCTTTATAAATGGGAAGAGCAAATCCTCCAAAGTTCATTGTTTTGCTGTTCTCCATTATCTACACAAAAATTAAACTGGTTATTTTCTTTTTCTAAATAAATTTTCCTACTTAGCCAATCTGTTAATTTATTATCACTCTCTTTAATATGTTCAAATTCTACTTTATGAAATCTAACTATAGCCTCGCTGTCTATTCTAATTGTAAAGGGCTTGTGTAAAAATAATCTAAATTTGTTTATTGCATATACCATTCCTAATATTTCAAAATCTAAGTTGGTCATGGTTGTATCATTTTCTTTAAATTTTCCAGAACTATATCTACAAATACGCTCTTTATTTTTACTATCGTATTTGTTAGGTTTAGCTAATAGTATTGTTCCCCATCCTAATTGGCTTGCATCTGTTTCTATGACTATATATTCTGATTCTAAGGGAAGTTGTAGGTCGGGTAAATTTCTACAAATGTCTTTAATTTTTCTTACTAAAGCTATATCTTGTTGGTTAAAATATTTTTGTCCTGTGGGTGTGGTCTTGTTATATAGAGGTCCTATTATTTTACTAAGATTAGGAATGCACACTTGTGCATAATTTAAAATTCTTAAAAATGATTGAAGTTGTTTGGTATCTTCTAATTTATCTGGATAATCTAAAATTTTCTTAACTATGCGGGGTTATAGCTTGATTTTTCCATCTCCTAACTTTATTCCTAAAAATTCTATATGAGGTTTATTTAATACCATTTTTCTCTTACTAATTATTATTCCATTGTTTATAAATTCTTCTAATACTATATATAAATGATCTATGTGACTATTTTTATTTGGGCTAAATACTAATATGCCATCTATATATACCAGTATAAAACTATATTTATTAAATATACTATCCATTTTACATTGAAATATGGAAGGTGCATCTTTTAGTTCAAAAGGCATGACTAGCCATTCATAATGTCCTTGTGAATAACAAAAGGTTGTCCAAGGTATACTTTCCTTTTCCATTTTGATTTGCCAAAACACTAACTTGCAATCAAATTTGCTAAATATTTTTGCTGTCTGTATTCTATTTATAAGCTGATCTTTATCTGTAATATTATATTTATCATCTTCTGTATTGTCAATTAATCTTTTATAATTTATAACCATTCTAGCTTTCTCTCTTTTTATCTATGCATGATTTCTAACCATAAATGCGGCACTCCTATGTAGGCTATTACTAGGTTGAATTACTCCTAAATCTAATAACTCTTTAATCCGTGTTCTAAATTCTTCTATAACTGCTGGCGTATGATCTATTTGTGCTGATGCCATCCTATAATCTTTATTTTTTATATCTAAACTAACTAAAACTTTATTTCTTTCCCAGTATTTCATGGATTGTTCTCCTAAAATTTCTGTTGTTTCAACTAATCTTATTATTTCATCTAAATCATTTTCTGTTCTTCTGTATACTGATTTTTTCTTCAGTTTTCCTATTTTCGCAAAAATTAATTCTAGGTTAACAATTTATTGAAAATCTTCTATACTCCAAGAGTCATATTTTTCTTCTATTTCAACATCATCTATGTTTTTTGATTCAAAATCTTCTATGTTTAAATTTTGTAAGGAACTATTTGTTATCTCTTCAGTTGGTATATATTTTTGGGCTAGCTTAGGAAAAATGTTTCTATTAGGAAATAAAAAACTAACGGGAACTGAATCTACTCCTATGGTACCACCACACTTCACACGCAACTCTGATGAATGGGCAATGGTGCTAAGTGCATATGCTATGGGTGTATATTGTTCGTTTGAAGAAACTAATGTTGTTATGGCTGATAAACATGTCACCTTGTAGACTAAGGGTAGGTTTGGCATCTGCTAAAAAAGTCAAAAAGTCAAAAAATCACTATACTATTTAAGTCACACCATCTTATTTAAGTCACATCACCTTTCTACCATATCACTTCAAACCCAATCCATATTTCATAAAAAGTCAAAAAATGCACTTATTTAGATCATCCCAAACAACCCCTAAGTATGAAATTAAGGCCTAATATAAAGGGATGGTTTTTTCGAGTATTTCCAATCCAAACTTGGGGTAAAGGGAACCACTCCATATGTTGAGTTTGAGAGCCTATGTGATGAAAACTAATTTATGCTCCATTGATGCAATGTGTATATGTCTGTTTAGTGCGATCGGCTGTACTGACTAAAGCTGGGGTTGTTAAAGCTGTACTCCTTCTTGGTGGAATTATGTATTGTTTAATATATGATTTACTGGCTCTCGTATCTATTATGCCATCTATACTAAGAGTTTTTTTCTGCAAATTTGATTGCACAAGAGATCTCAACTAAATTTGGCTTGGGTATGATAGGGTAATTAAATGGTAAATATGTATTGTCGGTTTGTGCTTAGAAATATTGACTAAAAGGTTGAGAATCAACTAGGTTGACTAATTCTAAAGAGTTCATATGTTTTTCAACAAGTTTATCTTTTAAGGGGTATTTAGTATGAAATTGTTCTAACTGCTATTTAAGTTGTTTATTTTCTGCTTCTAAACTTTTCTATGTCAAAATTAGCCTTCGTTTCTATCTCACGTATTTGTAGTTTAAGTTCTCTTACTTGTATTTCTGGTTCTCTAATTGTTAGATGTAATTATTTGTTTTCTATACTATGATCTTCTCGCATCTCATCGTTACTTTCTAATGTTATCTTATGTGTCATATTTAATTTTTCTAGACAAACTATACAATAGGTTATACTGCATAATAAACATTGAGCTCTCTTACTTTTAGCAAGAAACAAATTACAATAACTGCATCTAGTGGTATCAAATCCTAATCCTATCTGAAAATTATGTTAACATTCAGTATCTACATTACATTCCATCATAAAGAAATTATCATGGGAAGGGGGTATTCCTATTTCTTGGTTAAGTTGTCCTAAAAGATTGTCTATGTCTGTATCACTTTCTGAATTACTATCTAAACTTATGACTTCTATTTGGTATCCATAATCACTGACTATGCTATAGACTTCTGAATCATCACTATCTGTGCTAACTATATCTTCTTCTAAATCTTGTATAATATGTAGTCTTTCTATTTGTTTATTAGTATTAGATCTCTGTCTTTTTGGGCAGTTTTTTGCAAAATGATTGGGTTCTCCACATATAAAACAATTGCATTTTTTACTACTAGGTTTTCTAACATATTTCTATTTTCTTTTATCTTTCTCTTCTGTAGGTAGTCTTTTATAATTTATCCTATTAAAAGTTCTACTCTTTATAATGAATTTTTGTTTTCTTCATGGTTTTCTATATTTTTTCTTCCAATATTTTTCTTTTCTATATTTTCCATATTTCTTATTTTTTTTTCCTATTATAGTTATCTTCATATTATTGAGAAGTATATATTATGCTGCTACAGAAACCATAGTTTTGTTTTTTCAAATCTTTCTATATTTTGACTTCTATACATTTTTCTCTAAGCCTTAGAAATATAAAAACTATTCTAAGTCCTATTCCTAAAGCTCCTCTTATGTTTACTTCTCTTGATGCTATTCTTGCTGGTAAGTTGGCATAATAAATTGACCATTTATTTTCTATTTCTTTTCCTAATTCTCCTGGTAATTTCCTAAAATGTTTATTTCCTATTTCTTCAACAAAACTTTTTCCAGTTCTAGCTGCTATGGCTAAATATTCTTTGCAAAAAGGTATAACATATTTCCAACTTCCTAATGTTATCTGATCCAACTCAGTTAATGCTATATTCCGAGTATAATCATTTCTTCTAGAAGTGTCGTATCCTATAAGCATTTCTTTTATAAAACTAGTAAAATTCCGTGGATTATCTCCTAGTCCTTTAAGCTGTTTAATTGTCTCATCATATTTTCCTTTAAAAGTTAAATATATATTAAAAGTTGAATCTCCTAAAAGTGTTTCCATATATTCTCACATATTAGTTGATTCAAAGGGATTATTCATCTATGCCTTTACCGCGTATTTTTTCCATTTTTCTATCACTTCTTGCCATATCTGAGGGTCGAATCTAGATAAGTCTAAAAGGGTTCCTTGGTTGGGTGCTGGCTGTAATTGTATACTCATGTCTGGTTGTCTACGCTTTCCATGAAACCTATATTTTTTATTTGGATCTGCTTTACTACGTCTTGTATTGGTTAATGGTCTTCTTCCTCCTACTTCATAATGCATTGGTTCTACTGGATCTTCTACCGTATGATGTGGGTTGCTAGTTCCTGTGCTTTCTGTTGTTTGAGTGTTCATATCAAAAGTGTCTTCTAAGTTAAACTGTTCAGGTAGTTTAAATATTTTACTTGGATGTATTTTATCTTCCAAAATATCATCTACATATTCGGTATGAAAAGTGTTTCCATATATTCTCACCTATTAGTTGATTCAAAGGGATTATTCATCCATGCCTTTACCGCGTATTTTTTCCATTTTTCCATCACTTCTTGCCATATCTGAGGGTCGAATCTAGATAAGTCTAAAAGGGTTCCTTGGTTGGCTGCTGGTTGTAATTGTATGCTCATATCTGGTTGTCTGTGCTTTCCATGAAACTTATACTATTTGTTAGGATCTGCTTTACTACGTCATGTATTGGTTAGTGGTCTCCTTCCTTCTACTTCATATTGCATTGGTTCTACTGGTTCTTCTACCATATGATGTGGGTTGCTAGTTCCTGTGCTTTCTGTTGTTTGAGTGTTCATATCAAAAGTGTCTTCTAAGTTAAACTGTTCAGGTATTTTAAATATTTTACTTGGATGTATTTTATCTTCCAAAATATCATCTACATATTCGGTATGAAATTCTTGGTCTGAAAATGTTACTGCCTCCCCTAGTTATATATTCATAGTACCTAGTATCTAATATTTTATTCATATCATTTAGGGTGAAACTTTCCAAATCTATCTCATCAATATTATATATCTTATTTTGTGATATTGTTTTCCTCTATCATTACATAAAGCTGATTTATGTCACTATGATTATCTTAACTTTCTTCTCTATCTACATTACTAAATTCATCATCTTCGGATTTTTTTGGTGCTACATATGTGTATTGAGTAAATCTTACTGCATAGCTTCCATTTGCTTTTTGATATAATAAATTATCTTGAGGGGCTAACCACTTTTGTCCTAAAAAATCTCCTAAATTCCAATCTAGTGCTGTATTATCTTCAGAATTATATTTTTTAGCTGGTAGTGCTTTTGTTGCTTTTGCGTCTAATATCTTAACTATTTGATCATTTGTAAGTTTGTAATAGGTATTGCTTTCTGAGACCGCTAAGCCTAAAAATCCTGTGCAAACTAATAAATTCTTTTCTCTTTTTTTCATTTTATATCTTCTACTTTTTATTCCTATTTTTATCTTTTTATGAAAAGTCGAGGTTGGTAAAAGGAAATCTAGTGTAAAATAAACTATTCCTCTTTTCGAATTCATATATAATTCGTAGCTGCCTAAAATACTCTATCCTACACTATTAAACCTATCATCATAAAGACATACAAAAACTTTAGCTCCTAAATTTTCTCTGGTTGAAGCCTTAACTCCTATCACAACTAGTCCTAAGTAGGTCATTTTGAGGTGTTCATTTACAACATATTTATAACTTTCTCTATTATTAAATTTAGATCTATTTTTTTATCTTCTTGAGTTACACTAATCATTTGTTCACCATAGTGTTTAAATAAATATTATTTTTTTATGAATTTTTCCTAACTTGTATACATATTTAGCTGGAATTAATTCTAATTTTTCCTTTTTAAATTTTTATATTTGTTATTCTACATCTATAAATTCTTCTACTTTAACATCTTCATCCTCATTACGCTTTTTACTGCTACTTCCTTTTACTAGCTGTTTAAATATTTTTATTTTCTATAAGTTCTACAAGAAGATTTCTTTGGTAATTTAAGCTTTTCAAAATATTTAGCTATATCTTCTTCATTTATTCAAGATTGGACTTTACTTGGTTGTCTTTTTTCCTTTTCCTTTTTGAACTATTAATCTTTCTAACGAAGCTAAACGATTCTCTAAACTATGTAGTTGTTCTGATAATTGTTCAAATTTTTCACACAACCGGATAAGAAATAAAATTTCTATATTATTTTGTCTTACAAATATTTTATCTGACTGATTTATTCCTTGATAGCTACTAATTCCCTCTAGGTTATTATGAAAGTCTTCTGCTTATTTTAAAATAATCTGGTAGTCTCTATTAGTTTTTTTATCACTGCTCATAAATTAAGATCTTATAAGTTGCTCTAAAATTTCTAATTTTTATTTTAAACTATCTTGAATTTGGTTGATCTGTTCTATTTGTTTAACTCTTTGATTTACTTGATGACGAATTTTTTCAATTAATTGCTTAAACTCTAACTCTATTTGCTTTGAACTACTAATATTTATGGCTGAAATTAGAGTTTTTATTTCTATCTTGGTGGGAATTTTTCTAAATTTAAATATATTCGTTTCTGTAGGATTGAACCACACTGGTCTTGGATATAATCTATTTTTTTATCTTGATCTTTAATTATACAGCGAGTATTACGAAGATGATCTATAGATAAACTAAAAAGATTATTGATTTTATCTACGTCTTTTTTAATATTTTCTGCAAAATTAATCTGTTGATCTATAATATTATTTAGCTGAGAATTTTGTTCGCTATGGAACTGATGCGTAAAAGTTCCTTTAAAATTACAACGAAATTTATTTTTATCTATATTAAGGTAATGGCTATAATTACCGAGTTCTAAATTTAAGTATTCTACTCTTTTTATATCCAAAATTAAATCCTACTTTAAAATTATTAAAAGCTACTATAATATGAAATTTATAACTAAATTGTCGTACAATAAAAACTACTCTATTACTATAAGCAAAATGCGTAAAATAACTTAAATTGTCCTAAAATCAAACGCTGCTCCGATACCAATTTTTGGGGTAAGTTAGTGGTTTACTACTATTTTGAAGTTGGGTTGAGAATTATCTAATTAATTCTACAGGAGAATTTTGTTCGCTATGGAACTGATGCGTAAAAGTTCCTTTAAAATTACAACGAAATTTATTTTTATCTATATTAAGGTAATGGCTATAATTACCGAGTTCTAAATTTAAGTATTCTACTCTTTTTATATCCAAAATTAAATCCTACTTTAAAATTATTAAAAGCTACTATAATATGAAATTTATAACTAAATTGTCGTACAATAAAAACTACTCTATTACTATAAGCAAAATGCATAAACTAACTTAAATTGTCCTAAAATCGAACGCTGCTCCGATACCAATTTTTGGGGTGAGTTAGTGGTTTACCACTATTTTGAAGTTGGGCTGAAAATTATCTAATTAATTTTACAGTTATGCTAATAAATCTTCAAGCTGTTATATGGCTAGCTGTAAGGCTTCTTGTTTTATATTTATTTGTGTGATTTTCGAACTATAATATATTAAAGATCTACCAGAGGCTAATGATAACAGAAATTGATATCTTAGTTTTTTATCTTCTAATTCTTGTATAAGCTTAGTACTAGATCTGATTTTAATTCTAAGTTCTTCTTCTAAAAGTATAAAATTTTGATTTTAAAATTCTTATATGAAAAATATTTCCTTGATATCTCTACTCAAGTTGCTCTCCTTATATTCTAAAATTCTTTTTCTTATTTGGTAAAACTATTTTTAAGCAATGTTTGCCTTCATTACATGTACTCCCATCTTGAAGCTAAGCCTCATTTAACATAGTATATTTTTGTTTTCTATTTCTTACATTTCCCATTCTGCCTACAATTTACCATTAATGCCTAACCACGGCTCATACGGGTTCTTCAGCTAAGGTCACTCAGTAATGAAATAGAAAACAATAGATACTATGAAGGTTCAAAGCATGTAATATTAATGAACAAGCAAGCATTTTATAAACTTAGTTTTTCCAAAAAGAAAATAAATTTTGGAACAGAAGAGTAATCCTTTTGAAATATCTAAGGAAAAAGAGAGGCTACTCACACTTCATATATATGTAGTATACTTACAAAGATTATGTTACAGACTTTGAGATTCTGAAAGACTTGAACACTTAGAATTTTTTAGACGAGAGTTTGAGAAGTTGGAGAAATTTTTGCAAGGAAGAGTGAAGGGAATTTTTCATTGCTCTCTCCGTTGGCATGAATGCCAATTTATACAAATACATTTAATGGATACAAATAAAAATCCAAAGACTCATCCCTTACGTCTAACTTTTGCACAAAAAGCCTAGTCATAGGCTTTACAAAATTTCTACAACATAATAAATGCAAAGACCTTATGGCTACACTTATATACATGTTTTCTGACAATCTTCCTAAAATTACTCTAGATACAGACAATCAAAAAATTAATAAAGGGTTAGGATAAAGATGTTGAGTGCTGCTTTGGGCCCCATCGCACATCATTCAATCCTCTCGTCTTGATTTTTGATTTTGACACTATAATATAATATAATACACGTGTAAGAATTCTCACAACTTTTCTTTAATGGAGATTTTGACACTATAATATAATACAATACACGTGTAAGGATTTCCACAACTTTTCTTTAATGGAGTAGGATAGAGATCATCTGCTCTATTAAAGTAGTGAGTAAAGGAGAAGGCTTACTACTAACAGACACAAATAATTACAGTAGCTGTTGTCGTTTTTTAGCGTGAATTTTGCTGATCATTGAAGAGAGGCCTTATTTTTTACAGATTTTATCTTTTTCTTTTGAGTACCTTGATGTCAATAACTGATGTAGACATATAGATACTTGGATGATGGAGTGAATCTTCAAGGCTAGATACAAAAAAATACAAAAATTTAAAGAGTTAAAAAATCTAAATCCTATAAAACTAAAAGCCCAAATCCTATAAAATTAAAAGTTCAAAATAGTAAATGAAATATGAATTTTACGCCTATAATACTTTCAAGATCGTCTAATTATGGAGTGTATTTTTTTTCTTTTCTTTTTTTTAAGGGGAGAGAAAATAAATAAATGTAAACTCGCCTTAATTTTAGCACTATTTAAGCTGCCTTATAAAATTTCGCTTTTTTATGACATCCATCTTGATTTTTCAGGAGAGAGAAAAAAAAAAAACCCTAATATTCTTTAGCTTCCATCACTTTCACAAGGATCGCAATAGTCGCTGATCGTTGTATCATCAATAGCCATGGCCAAGAGCTCCTTCAAGTCGGAACACCCACTCGGTCCTCTCTCTCTCTCTCTCTCTCTCTCTCTAGATTTAGTATCTGTGATCTGATTTGGATCACCCTTAGGTCTCGCTGTTTGGATTTTGGGTTTTATTGGATACTATCATGGTTTCTTGATCTGAATCTTGTTGAATTTGTACAATTATTACTGATCTTGGTGTCCTTTTTTGATGGATTTGGTTTTCTGTTACTCAATTTAAGTTGATTAATGTGATTTTACGATATAGGTTTCTGGTGATTTGGGGGGTTCTTGTAGTGATTAAGTCTCTGATCTCTAAAATGTTTGTTCAATTGGATCTTTATTGTGTAAAAGTATGTTAATGTGATTTTACGATATGGGTTTCTGGTGATTTGAGGGTTCTTGTAATGATTAAGTCTCTGATCTCTAAATTTTTTGTTGAATTGGGTCTTTAGTGTGTAGAAGTGTATGTCATCCATGGATAATTTGTTCTGCTCCGTTTTATAGTTATTCCAATATTTGATCCACAATTTTGCAAGTATCCTTTGTGATGGACTTGTCTTAGGTTGAAATTATGCTATGCTATTGTGTGTCTGGTTTGACTTTCATTTACTCGAGCAAGTGTTGTATGCTTCTGCTTTTGATGCTGTTGCCTATCAGCAACATTGGAACTTTCCTTAGTTTAAGATTGGAATTGCTTCGAGGATATAGACAAGTTCCTGCAAGGTTTGATTGCTTTAAAAAAAAAATGAGTTCTTCATTAGCAGGGTGCCACTTGAAAAGTTTTTGCGGACTCGCTTTTTATCTGAATGTGTGAGAAATATGTGGCTGATTTTGTAATACAAGTAGAGATAATCAAGTTCAAAATTCAAACCCTCTTTCTGTTTTTTTTTGTTCTTTTGAAAAAAGAATTGGGGGTTTTCCTTTCCCTTTTTGGTTAAAGAATTTTATTTACCTATCAAATTAATAAAAATAAAATATAGAAGATTTGATTCATGTCAAAATTTGAGTCAAATATTGCTTGCATAAGTCTGTCCTCTCTTGTCAGAAGGAGAAGATTTGTTTGACATTGATAGTTGATGTGGAAAAAAGAGTAACATTTCTGCGTCTCTCTCTCTTTCCATGCAAGAACATAACTTATGATCATGCAATGAAGCTGTGCAACTTGCATGAGCACTTCTGAACATTTGACAAGAAGGATGTTTCTATGATCATCCAGGATGTTGGTTTAAAGATTGAAATTAACTAATGGCTTTTGTTTTGAACTTGCTTATATAATTTTTTGCTTTTTTGCTACATTTCAGAAAGGAGGCAGGCAGAAGCCTCTCGTATCAGGGAAAAGTATCCGGATAGAATTCCGGTATGTTTTATTTTCTTTATCTGGTAGATTGTCTTTATGTAGGATGTTGTTATTCATGTTAAGTGTTGGTTGAATTTTGTTCTTCCTTTACTTCTACATAGGTTATTGTGGAGAAAGCTGAAAGAAGTGACATCCCTGACATTGACAAGAAGAAGTCAGTACATTCCTGCAATAATTAATTTTTAAGATTACTCATTATATACCTGATTTTTTGATAAAGTACTTTCTCTGTTCCTTAATTATTCCTTATTTCAACACATGCAATCTTGAATTTACTGTGAAACTATAAATTGGGTTGTGCTACATAATGCAATTGTAAAACTTTACTATTTTTGGACTTCGATTAAACAGAGGATAGTTTAGGATGCTTTGCTTGATCATAAATCTGTACAGTTGTTTTGCATCTGTAGGATTCATCATCATGAATTGAAAAGATTATCTTATTATTATTTTTCCATATGTTTCTTCTATTTGATTTTCAACCTTGTCTTAAAGGTTGAAGTAAAATGCGTTATTTATTCGTTAAAGGATTGAGTTCAGTCGCATAAATTCAAGAAATAGCATGTAATTCGTAGATATGTGCAACCACCTTTTGATTGAGTGAATTGTGTCTTGATGGCATGTTAAAACTTACCGATTATACCCATTATACCTTGTCTATTGCTTATCCATGTCTCGAAGGAGGTCCAGGTAGAACATCTTTTGTAAAAGGGGAAATGAATATTACAAACAAAAACTACATGACTAAAAAATTCCTCAGTAACCGCCTTATTTTATTTGGAAGCTTTGTTAGAAACACAAGTCTTTTTGTCTTCCACCTTGACCAGCATTTGAAATATGTTTGGTAAAAGTAATTCAAGGATAATTTTGTTTGGAGTTGGAAATGCTATTTTTTTTAAACCTTATTTTCCATATTTTATCATGATTATCGTCACAAATGTGAAAAGATGTTTTAGAGATTGGTCAAAACTAATGAAGTTCTTTTTTGTCCATAAAATGCATGCAGATATCTGGTACCTGCTGATTTGACTGTTGGGCAGTTTGTCTATGTGGTCCGGAAGAGGATAAAGCTTGGTGCTGAAAAGGCCATCTTTATCTTTGTCAAGAACATTTTGCCACCTACTGGTGAGAAAGTTTTTACTCTTGATGTATATCTTCACTGTCATAGGCTTCTGAATTTTGTGATTGTATGCCAACATTCATTTACTTACTAGCGTTGAACCAGTTGCATACAGGATAAAATAGATACTATAATAAAAGTTTTATGAAAATAAATTGTCTATTGTATATGTTTTAAAGTTCATATTAATTAATAACTTGATTTAAAATAAATTATTATGCCCTGCATAACATTAAAATGTAAAAGTTGATTACAATAAAAATCCATAACCCAAAATGGGAAAAAAAAAATGAAGTTTTAATATGAGCATTTTAAAGTACTTGTGTTCGTTTGTGTATTTGCCATGCCACAGCTGCCATGATGTCTGCAATTTATGAGGAAAACAAGGATGAAGATGGCTTCCTGTACATGACCTACAGCGGCGAGAACACATTTGGATCAATCTGAATGCATTCGAGCTAATTTATGTAAATAAAACTTTCATGGAAACTTGCTGAAATATGTAAATTCTTGAGTCCTTTTTATCTTGCTCTTTTGAGACAGTTTGAACCCTTTTATAATTTGGATCTTTGATCACTTGTGATTTGAAGTAGTAAATATTTTTATCGTTTGCTTTAGATGGACTTGAATGAACTGGAATTTTTGTGAGGTTTGTGTTAGCACTATACATTTTATCTTGTATTCCTGGCATATGTTTCACAGAGACCTATGTTACCAGAAAATTTTCACTCTTTTCAAAACAACACATCTGTTGTGTCTGACTAATGATTTTTCATAATTTTCTTGAAGTTATTTTCATTTTTTAGGTCATGTTAGAAGATAGCGCTGTTATTGAGTAGGCATACACCACTGACATTGTCTTTTGAAAAGAATAATTATGCATTCCGGAAACTTAGGGTAATTCTATTTACACTCCACCAAATCTCTCAATACACACACCACACTTCATTTGAATATTTTAATTTTTTTTCAATTCACACCATTAATTTTCATTTAATACCAAAATACTTTTTTTTCCTTAATCACAAACCCTAACCCTAACCTAGCATCACCACCCACTACTACTGCTGTCGCTACCGTAATCACAGCCGCCAGATCAACAATTGCCCATCACCATCCCTTCCCCGGCCACCAGCCCTTATTAACTCTCTTTACCGACACCTAGGGATGGCAATTTGAAACCGGCCCGACGGGGATCCCCGATCCCGACCCCGATTTAAGCGGTTTTTCCCCGAAAAATACCCCCGATTTTATAATTTGGATCTTTGATCACTTGTGATTTGAAGTAGTAAATATTTTTATCCTTTGCTTTAGATGGACTTGAATGAACTGGAATTTTTGTGAGGTTTGTGTTAGCACTATACATTTTATCTTGTATTCCTGGCATATGTTTCACAGAGACCTATGTTACCAGAAAATTTTCACTCTTTTCAAAACAACACATCTGTTGTGTCTGACTAATGATTTTTCATAATTTTCTTGAAGTTATTTTCATTTTTTAGGTCATGTTAGAAGATAGCGCTGTTATTGAGTAGGCATACACCACTGACATTGTCTTTTGAAAAGAATAATTATGCATTCCGGAAACTTAGGGTAATTCTATTTACACTCCACCAAATCTCTCAATACACACACCACACTTCATTTGAATATTTTAATTTTTTTTTCAATTCACACCATTAATTTTCATTTAATACCAAAATACTTTTTTTTCCTTAATCACAAACCCTAACCCTAACCTCGCATCACCACCCACTACTACTGCTGTCGCTACCGTAATCACAGCCGCCAGATCAACAATCGCCCATCACCATCCCTTCCCCGGCCACCAGCCCTTATTAACTCTCTTTACCGACACCCCTTCCAACACTCTTCCATTGCCACTCTACGCCATTCCCATTCCAATGCCGATCTGCAATCGTCCTTCACAACCCCTTCTTTCACCACCTTTGTGATCGATCTTCCCAGCCTTGTAGTCTCTCTCCAATCCTTTCCCAACTTGGCTCTCCACCACCACTCCTTCAACTACCATTATAGTCAGCTATAACTACCCCACCACAACCCGACACCTCTACAATCCTCCCATCTCCATGACTTCACTACAGAGAGAGAAAGAGAGAGAGATTTAAGAAGAGTTCATTGGTGGTCGCGGCTATTGTCGCCATCCTAAACCTAGATTTGACATTCCAACTTGAACCCTAGATCTAGAAGAAGCAGAAGAAGTTCCCAACTTGAACCCTAGATCTAGGAGGAGGAGAAGAAGAAGAAAAAGAAGAAGAAATGGACGCGAGAAAAGGGGTAGCGACAATGGCAATAGTAACGGTGATGGCTGTGGCCGATGGTGATAGTGGTGGTTGTGTTTATGCCAGTAGTGGTGGCCGGTGTGGTCTGTGAATTGAGAGATTGAATTTTTGGGTAATGTCTAAAAGAGTAATTTAGTTAAGGGATACAATAGGAATTTTTTTAAAAAAATAGCAAATGGTACGCTCTAAGAGAAACAATGGTGTGTAAATAAAATCACCCATAGTAGAGTCGTTTGGGTTTTTAGTTTTTAGTGACTTTTACTTTTAAGTTTTTTTTTTTTTATGGGGTAAAAAAAAGTTAGGTTGCGTTTAGTAGAGTTTTAGAATTATAATTTGATAATAGAATTGTATTTTGAGTTTATGAGTTTTGAAATTATGATTTAAGTGTAGAAAATTTGTTTGGTTATGAGTTTTGAAAAGAGTTTTGAATTGAGTTTGGAATAATTGATGTGACATGATATTTGATTAAAAAATTTACAACTCATAACCAAACACACAACTCAAAATTCTATTTAAAACTCATAAAAAAATTTAAAAAATTCAGAACATATTTTTTATTTAATATATAAAAAATAACAAATGCCAATTGTCAAAAAAAAAAAATTGTACTGTTTCAGTCAATCAGCCGGACGTTCGGGAGGACGACTGGGTAGGTCAAATTTCAAAATTTAAATCTGACACCATACTCAAATATGGGTGTAGATTCATGATTAGAATTTCATACCAAATACAGCCTACTGTTTGGAATGGGATTTTTAGTTGTGTCAATGGGATTTTTAGTTGTGTGGGAAAACTTGAATAAGGAGTTGTGTTTGATTTTTTTAATGACTTTTTGATTTGGTTTCATTTGATTTTTTAAAAAAAAAATAAAAGAAAATAAAAATTAAAAGCCTAGTTGCCAAATGGGATCTAAATGATATTTAATAGTCCTAAAGCACATCTGTGTGTTGTAGAGGTGATCGCAGTTTGATTTTGGACGATTTACAAATCGGTTTGGACTCGTCTGTATGTATGTGATTTGGAAAAAATTCAACCCACAGCCGCCTGCAATGTGGGTTACGGTTTGTATAGATAAGGTTCGCAGATGTGCAGGAAGTTTGCGAATTGCACTTTTTCCTTTAAAAATTTATCTTGGAGCTTTTTTTTCTTTCAAATATGGGTGTAGATTCATGATTAGAATTTCATACCAAATACAGCCTACTGTTTGGAATGGGATTTTTAGTTGTGTCAATGGGATTTTTAGTTGTGTGGGAAAACTTGAATAAGGAGTTGTGTTTGATTTTTTTAATGACTTTTTGATTTGATTTGATTTGATTTTTTAAAAAAATAAAAAATAAAATAAAAATTAGAAGCCTAGTTACCAAATGGGATCTAAATGATATTTAATAGTCCTAAAGCACATCTGTGTTGTAGAGTTGACCGCAGTTTGATTTTGGACGATTTACGAATCGGTTTGGACTCGTCTGTATGTATGTGATTTGGAAAAAATTCAACCCACAGCCGCCTGCAATGTGGGTTACGGTTTGTGTAGATAAGGTTCGCAGATGTGCAGGAAGTTTGCGAATTGCACTTTTTCCTTTAAAAATTTATCTTGGAGCTTTTTTTTCTTCATTTTGTAAATATTTATTTTGGGCCTTTTTCCTCCTATTTTCTAAAATGCTCCAACATTAATAATTAATGAATTAAAACTTATAAAATTAAAAGCATAACAAAATCAATTCCGAACACAAACAAATTATCAAAATCTTAAACTTTTAAATCAAATTATAAATTAACACAAGTACATCTTTCAAAATCCTAAATTAGATCATCAATCTCATTCATTATCTACTACCCAACAATATAATTAAAGTAAAATCATTCAAAATTCTAAACTTACCTAAAAATAATTCTTCATTAACTTTTACATTCATCCAAAATGCAATCATGAAATAACAACGGTTAAGGTTTTTTAAAAAAAAAAATTTAAAAAAAAAAAGTCTAAGTGCGGACGGGCTCTTGCAGGTGCGGATTAAACCCGCAACTCGCAATCATGTCATATTCCAAACTGCATCAATCCGCATTGTCTCTGCGAAACCATCTATTTATATGCGGATTGATTCGAATAGGACGAGTTATGCGATTCGAATAACCCTATGCCTCCCTAATATGATATGTGTTTTTTTTTTAAAAACGATTTTATATTAAAACAAAAGTTTAATAATAGCATACCAAAGAAGCAAAAGAAAAAAAACGAAGTCCAAGGGAACAAATAAAAAACTGTACACAAATTACAAACAACAAAGCTACAAAAGTCATCGAAAAAAAAAAAAATCAGTTGCAGTTCTGTGCGTTGTGTTTTTGACCGACTCAAGTTGGTTCACCCAGCATGCAACTACCGTTCTTATTGATCCAAAACACTCTAGGGGTCAATGGGCTGGTATAATCTATTATAAATTAAAAAAATTATTAATCAAAAAATAAAAGTAAAAAATATCCTTTAGCTTCTAGATTTTCAGCTTATTGAAATTATTTTTGTATAACTGTAAACAAAATCTAAATATTTTTTCATTTTATTTAAGTCATTTCAAAGTCTCGTTATCTCAATAAACAACTTTTTTTTCTTTTTCTTTCTTTTATGGCGAAAACAACAAAAGGTACTGACCTTTTTTTCATGTGAGTTGAACCCCAATTCCACTACAAAATGGTTCGCAACTACCCGTGGTTAAGAATAGTGGAACTCATGACATCATATTGTGTTAACAAGGTGGTAAATACAATAATATCATAAAAATATCCAATAGATTGCTTTTGAGCTGTTTGGTACCGATTTTGAGAGGACAATTATAACTTATTTTAATTTAAAAATCTATCTATATGGTACAATTTTTATTTATAACTTTTGAAGAAAAAATAACTAAAATAAACTGAAATAAAATTTGATTATTTAAAAATTAAGAACGAGATATTTTTAGTTTTTGTTTTCTGATCATTAATTTTTAGCTTAACATAATCTCCACCAAACACCCCCTTTCTTTCTTGCAGCCCCACTAAGGCGTGTCTGGAGCACTGGGTCGGTCTAGGTAGGGATTTGGAAGGAAAAAGAAAAATAAATAAAATATTTAATGAAATACAACTATATTTCACGTATATTTCACACTTTTTTCCTTTTATTTTCTAAATTCCTATCTAAATTCATAAACCAAACGCAGCCTAAGTGGCTGGCTGGTACAGATAAGCGAATTCAAACAAAAATCCGTTTGATGTGGGGGCAGAACTCTCTTCAGTTCTTGTACCATCACAGACGCATGACAATGACAATACTAGCAGTTGCAGTTGCCACTAAATAAAGAAAAATCAAGGACAACTGACATCAAGACAATTACATTACATGTGAGGCGGCATCAAAAGGGCATCAAATATCTTAGATAATTACTCCTTATCCGCCAGAAATTAATGTACAAGGAATCAATTTGGTTTCTCATGTGTGATTCACTGAATTAAGAACTTGTTAACATGGACTTGTAATAATCATAATACTAATCAACCTTCAAGCTCAACCCTTTCTTATACACTAACCTGAATTATGTGCTGTTGCAAGTCAGTAAAATCCTCAGAAGAACACAAAGAAGCAGCCAGTTTCATATATCTATCTTCAACAGGCTCGACTCTCACACAACCCCCATCTTGTCCCTGCTACCTTCTTATCAAAATAATTTGGAATTTCTCTCAAATGGGCCTGGTCAAGGACTTCAACTACATCAAGGTTGTTGCGTATGATACTGTTATTCACTAAATATCGACTGACACTATCCGATATCACCTCATATATGACTGTATCAATGATAACTACTGATACCGTTAGACATGAGCCGACAATACATTGTTCAAATGCTAAGCTTTCTTCCCCTTCCTGTCCTATTAATCCAAAAAATTGTTGCAGCCTCAGAGTTGCAAAGCTAGGTCTGGCTGCTGAGAGTCCACTGGCACACCTGAAGACTGTCCCACTGGCGACCCCAGTGGCTGGAAACCAATATTCAAGTCCGGAGGAAGTGATTCCCGTTTCTGCTGTATTGGCTGTCCTTGCAGATTTAGGCCTCTCCACGGAGACTGCACCTGAAACCTAGACAAGTCAGCGGTTACTACCTGAGGGGAACCCATTGGTCTGTTTTGGAATTGAGACTCGTTTCCCATTCGAACAGGTTGTGTAGCAAAGGTCTGAAGCGGAAAGCTGTTTTTTGCAGGCTGAAAATGCATCCCGGAAACAGGAAATTCGCCACGAAATCGAGAAATTTGTGATTGGAGTTCCCTACTAGGGTTGTATAGTGAATCAACAGATATCTGATTCTTGTGGGTGATTATATTTTCTGCAACTGATGTAGACCCTCCAGCCCCTATTGACATCCATGCTCGGGCAGCGGCTGCAGCAGCATTGTTTGAATCATCTCTTCTTGAGGATGGAACCGATGGCATAACTGATGGGTTATCAATCGGGGAATAATTTGTAGATTTTTGCTGCTTTTGAGCATTTTCCGCTAACATTCTCATCAATTGAGCAGGATCACTAAGACCCTGCTCTTGTCCACGGGGAAAATAAGTCATATCAGAGGACAAAGAAACTGTTCTATTTCTCTCCGAACTATTACTTGCGATTTTCCCATTCGGCAATCCTCCAGTAACAAATCCATTATTCTCTTGCTGCTTAACTGGTACAGACTTCGAAAGATTCCTGTTCCTTGAAACAGACTCCTTTGACTGTGAAGCTGGCACATCCAAACCATTTGGAATCTGCTGATCTGCAACAAACTCACATGTGTTTTGATTGGTCGAGGTCGGAGGACAATTCAATTCAACTTGTTTCACAACCTTTTTTTCTGGTCCATTATTCCTGAATCGTGGGCTTTTCTGCTGATAATTTGCACTTGCAGCATTAGTAAAAGAAGGCTGTTTCACTTCCAAATTAACCCCCCTAGCAGACTGCTCTTTAGCAGGAACAGGAGCACTAGCAGTAAGACTGACAGTTGGTTTCGTTACAGCAGCACCAAACGAAGACAACTTGCTTTCCAAAGTAGGGAAACTGATAGGGTGTTCCTGAACAGGAACTGGGGCCTTAGAAGTTTTTTCATCTTTTCTTGCATCAGAAGTGCAGTTTAACTTTGCCAGAAAAACAGCTTCGTTTTGTGAACAGTTCTCAAGCAACAATACTGGTGTTGGAGGTGGCTCATAATCTCCCACCCAACCACGACCAAATTTGAAACCTGGAGGTAGTGCCTGTTCAATCCTCTTGGAAGCAACTTTCCAAGCAACAGGTCCAAGTGTTGCAGCAAAACGAGCCAAGCTCCGGGCATAGGAATGATCTGCATGAAGCCCAACCTGCACAGAAGAATGGAATTTTATACGAGTAAGAAGCCAACTAATCAAAGGGAGAGAGTAGTTTATGTGTCACATACAGCAACCAGCTGCTTGATTTCGCCATCAAAGGTTGTAAATATTGACTCTGATCTGACCACTGGTTGATTGGAAATGTTGTAAGTTGCACGACGATTCTCATCATGGATGAAAGGTTTCCTCCCAGATCTAGAAAGAAGACCCCTCACTACAATAGTAAAGCAAGCATAGCAATGAGAAGGGAACAACAGAATCATCATATAATATAAAGCTCTCAACAGGATATTTAGATATGACACATAAAATTGTTAGCAGCATTTGATCTCAGCTTGGCATTGTATGGATCAAGTTGATTATGATCCATTTCACTCTAAATTATTGGAATGGTTTTCAGTTACATCACTTAATCTTCTACTAAATCAGGATAAAGTTTGGGCCTCTGAACCTAGGCACATGATTATTACAACCATCCCTAAATTCCAAATTTGTTGAACTTTGATATTCATAAAATGTATTTAGAATTACTTCAATATCATACCTTGTAAATCTTCTGCCTTATCTACATTGTTATCAATCAGGGAAGTGTTTCCCTCTACAGGCCCCTCCACATTGGCAAGCCTCTCAAAACCACCAGCTGGGGTTGCATTTGAACAACTCTGGAAATCCCCGGCTGTGGCAAGAGTGGCACCGGAGGAGAAATCGGAGCCAACAGGTTCCTGAGCAGTCCGGCTCATTGGCGGCTTTATTGGTTTCTTAGCTAAAGAGTTGGGTCTTGTTTTCTGCTCCGACTTGAGCTCTTTCTCATCGTGCTCAGTTTCGGTCCTCAACCTCTGAAATTTCCTTTTTGCCAGCTCTTGGATGCAGAGTGCCTTAACAAAATAGTTGTGTATGAGATATTAAATGATTAACAAACCAAAATGCTCAAAACAAAAGGAGGAATTCTCTACCTGCTTATGGTATATGGTATCTGACGAATTGTATTGCATTGCATTTGTGCAAATTAGAAAAACATCACTCTGCATTCAAAAGGAACAAACTTTACAAACCAATACAAAATAACTGGGATTTTTTCCCTCCTTGAAGATAATTTATGGGCAAACAAAGTTGACCTAATCAAGTTGCTCAAGACTGAAAGCAAGGAAAAGATAAATAAAAATACACACAAAAGACTGATATTACATTTAGGCCATGTGTATGGTGACAAAGTCTAAGGTGAACCTGTGGACTAACTGTGAAAGACTGAAAAAATAGCAACCCCACATTCTTTCATTGGCAATAGCCAATTATAACATAATCACATGCAAACTTCCCCAATGTGAGAAATAAATAAATACATAGATAAACTAGTTGGATCCCACAATAAACTAGATAGATAGATAATCTGATCAAGGAAGCATGAAATTGTCCCTTGTATAAGTCCTTGTTTAGTTGAAGAATTGTTCTTTCGATAGTAGAATGAAAAATGTCCTTATTTTTTTCCTTTTTTGATTAGTGGTAGAATGGATCCATTGTTATTAGCATCAAACATGCATCATTTCTAATAACATGACACTTGATAAACTAAAAACAAGGGTTCAGAAAGATATGGGTGGAGGAAGAGACAGGTAAGTAGTCCTCAGTCAAAAACTACAGACCAATAGCACCCACCAAACTAGCATGTTTCACTCCCAGATTGCCCTGTGTAGGTAATCATATAGAAAGAACTAACAGTGATATACAGCATAACCCCCAGCCAAGAACCTAGGAATTGAATCAGTCAAACCCCAAAAGAGCCACAATATCAATTGAGTAGCTTTTCACTTGCCTGCAAATTTCATATTAACATACCGTTTATCACCATCATGTTTCTTCGATCACTTTTGATCCCATTTGACTTGGAGCAGTCTAGAACGGCATGAAATATATATGGCATCATGTTTAATCAACTTAAAGTCAATACATATCTTAAGTATTATTCAGCTTGAATTAACTCAACAACCAACTAGGCCTAACCTAGTTGGCCACCATGACTTTCTAGGGGCTTAGTCCTTAGGGGAGGTCATGGGTTCAACTCTCCCTTGGACAGTTGAATTAAGGAGGCAAGCAAGTAGTGCTTTGCAATGGATGGGAAGGCTAACTCCCATAGGTGCTAATCTAACAACTAACAATTAACATTTGCCGATCCAAAAAAAAAACTTGAATTAACTCAGCTCAACATTGCCCTAGATTGCAATGATGTACAGTTACACATATCCTTTCTTTTCATTTAGAGCATATTTTCAATGAAAACATAAACTACTATGATTCTTCTTACCACCTTGACCCACTCTTTCTCGACTTCCTTGTCCTCGTACCAACTGAAACTTAATTCAAATCCCTTAAAAAGATAAGGTCTTTCCATCTACTATTGATATTAGACAATAGTTGTTGGTTCATTGAATATTCACTTTTTAATTGAGCACTGACAAACTATATAAATTCTCATTATCCCTTCATAACAGACATAAGGATGGAGCTTAATATTATGCACATTGGTAGCTGCCAAACAAATTTATAAGAGGTATGTCAACTTCCTAAAATAAGTCTCTAAGAGAGAGACAGAGAGAGTACCCTACCAGAACGGAAAAAAGCTCAACTCTAAGCAGAAATGAAAATTTAAAACTGGTAATTCACTTGTTCAACAAACAAACACTTCTCCCCGTGGTCCTCATTCTCTCCATCGCATGCACATTTTTTATCAACATAGTTGCCAAATTATGTAAAGTATCCAGCCAAATTATGTAAAGTATCACAGTCAACTGGAGAAGATGTTTTTCTCTAATACACAAAACCACATATATGGGGCTTGTGATATAGAGCGCAGGCACAAACACACACAACTCCATTGAACAAACAGTTTGTGCACATAGTAAACCAATCTAAGTTAGACATGGCAAATGATCAGCTGTAATCTGTGTCTCACTTGGTGATGATTTTGCAAGTTGAGGTTTGTGCACAAAATACAATAGACATGTCAGAAATATAATGGTGGCCCTATGTTTGACAGCCAATTACATGAAGCAATAGAGCGTACTATGAGTTTTTCTCCAGTAATTTTAACCAGGCGCACTAAGAGTTGCGTCAAAATTCTAAGCACATTTAGTCACAGTATTTGTGAAGTCTATGAAGCACGAGTACTTCGAAAATATTGCCGTACTCATACCGGATACTGATACTCGTACCGATAGGACTGCATGCGTACTAGGTACTCAAAATACGTACAAGATATTTTTTATACAGTCTTTGACAGTTGGGTACTCCATTAGTGGAGATACGATTAATTTATTGGAGAGTTCTGATTTACTTGAAATTGCAAATCCTTTATTTGATGTGTCTGGGATGGAAAATGTATCATTCAATGATGAAGTTGATGGAAGTGAAAATTGAAGTTTCAAATTTTCAAATTTCACTTAGCTTGCTTTTGGAATGAAACTTTATTTTATAATTTCTCCTATTTAATGGCATTAAAATAGCTTATAGACTTTGCTTTGATATTGGTATTGTTGAACTATGATTTCTCTTTTGATTTTGTAATTTCTCATTTTAGTTTTGGTATAGAATTTTGATTTGTAGATTGAATCTCAGACTATAAATTACAAAAAATAAAAAACTTGTTGACTTACCTGTGCCAAATCTGTATCTCATTTTTTTTAGATCTTACTGTGTCGGCATACCGGTATCGTACCCGTACCAGTATCCGCACTCGCACTTGCACCCACACCCATGCTTCATAGGTTGAAGTTCTCACAACTTTTTTTTGCTAAGTATTGGCATTTTTTTGGTAAGTACTGAAGTTTCCACAAATCGCAGAACCGAAAAAAAAAAAGGAATACCCGTTTTCTCCTGATTTAAATGAGAGCAAACCATACTGACTTGACAATATTAGAGTCCAAATTAATATCTTCACAAAGCGTGCCCACTAGAAAACAAATCACAGACCACTTAAACATTACTTGCAATTTGCAGCATCAAACACATTTTCACTGCAGTGAACAACAAAAACCAATTCAAGTTCCACAAAACTGTGCACTGACCAAGCAAAAGAGAATCATGGATGAATTGTGGTTACCCACCTCAAATTGTTCCAATGTAGAATAAGATCCATTTCCCAGCTTCTTCCTCACCGTGGCAAAGTCCATGGGATGCTCAATTACTTCATGATAATCAGGAAGCTACATGAAAACAACACACCACCACAAACTCTGATTCACAAAATGCCTTTCTTCAACACACAACATCATTATAAGAGATTCAAGTACCTCTTCAGGGTCAGCCGGTCAGCATATACTCCATAAGTATCTTTCCTAACACATTCAACCAAATTTGAAATCAGAGAAGCTCCTAACTTCAAAGTAATAATTCATAAGAAAAGCTTGTAATCCATACTTTTGAAGCTTGTCCAGAATCAACTCCAGTAACTTCTTGTCAGGCAAAGGAATCCCCATTGAAGGACCCAATTGTGACCCTGTTCAAATTGCATCAAAATCATAAAACCCAAATCAAATTACATCATAATAAAAAGAGGGTTAACACTGACATATGAAATAAACCAACAAATGAGCAAACCTGGAACAGAGTTTGCCCCCTTGGATTCAGCTTTTCTCCTTCTAACCTGTCATAATCAGCAAAATACTCAGAGACAAAAAAGACA
Organism: Camellia sinensis; assembly: GCF_004153795.1. Lineage (NCBI taxonomy): Eukaryota > Viridiplantae > Streptophyta > Magnoliopsida > Ericales > Theaceae > Camellia > Camellia sinensis. Next base: position 419,323 of record NW_021024944.1, read on the forward strand.
GAGACAGATAAGATACGATAAGGCCAGACACAAACAGAGATATAGAGAGAGAAAGAAAGACTGCGTATTGCGTGCTAGAGAGAGAAAGAGAGGAGGAAGAGAGAGAGAAAGGTGTGAGTGAGAGCGTGATTCTGTGGGGTTAGTTGTGACAGTTGACCCGACCGTTGAAATCAATTTTCCAAACACAGATATGCTTGGAGAGAGAAACAGAGAAAGAGAGAGAGAGAGAGAGAGAGAGAGAAGAGTATTATAGAAGTCTGGTCCAATTACAAAATCCTCAGTGAATTCAGCTGAGCTGTACACTCACTCTCTCTCTCTGCTCTGTGTTAAAAAGCCATGGAAATGACCTCAATTTCACAGATCCAAGCCAATCGTACCTCTTCGTCTTCATCATCGTCAACGCCATTTTCATCGTCGACATCGCCGTAGTCATCATCATCACCGCCGATTTTCCGCTTCTTCGACGGTTTATCGCCGTACTCGGACGAAGACTCAGGAGGCGCGTCTTCGACTCGCCGAGTCCGACTCGGAGCCGACTCAGTATCATCGTCTTTGCTGTGAAGCTTCAGTAGTAGCTTCAGCTTCTTCTCTCTCCTACTCTCGTCCTCCTCATCGTCCTCCTCTTCGATGTAATCGTCGATATCGAAGTTATACCTCACGCTCCGCCGCCGGTGACTCCGCCGAACCTCCCTCTCCTCCGCCGTCTCCTCCGTCGTGCCGGACCGCCGTGCGAGATCTGCCTTCGACGGTCTCCCCTTCTTCTTCCTCTTCACGATCTGAACCATCTTTTTCGTCTCCGAGCCTCACTCCCCTTCTCTCACTCTTTCTCTCTCTAAAACACTCACTCTCTCTCCTCTTTTACTCCATTATTTCACCAGACTCCAAGGGAGGTTTGGCTTTTTCGAAGTCGCTTTTGATGTCCGAGCCTGGGGACGAGGCTGAGGTTCGGGGTTCGTACTGAGGGTTTAATAATAAATGTTGATTGATTGTGTGAGGAGAGAGAAAGAGACGGGGTTGCCCGAAGGGTTTGCGTGTCGCGTGGTTCGCTGCCAGTGCTTACGTTATTCACTCCGGTGATTTTAAATAAGAGTTAAATTATTAAGCCTCCGTTTGGAAGTGGGTTGATTTTTTGACTTTTTAATTTTTTTTGGTAATTTGAGTCTGGGCTCATAAGCTTGATTTGGGAAGGACTTTTTAACTTTTTGATTTTTTTGATTTTCTTTGTGAGAGAAGAGTGTAATGATTATGGGTTGGATGTGATGTTTTGTCTGTTGTGGCTCAAATAGTCTATTCTATCTTTTGTGGCTCAAAGAGCCAAAAGAACTCAAATGAGCTATTCCCAAACGACACCTGAGAGTATGTTTAGGTTGGATTTCAAGAGTGATTTTGAAAAAAAAAAATTTAAAATTTGTTTGATTTGTAAATTATTTAATTTTTTTTTTTTTACTTATCAATTAATCACTTTTTTTTATCTCTTTTTTTTAATCACTGTTTTTTTCATACACATCTACTCAATTATAATAAAATATCAAATCATTCTAAACTCTCAAACTCCAAAATTACTTTTAAAATACACAACTAAACAAATCAAAAAAAATTCTAAACTCTCTCCCAAAACAATTTTTAAAAACTACTCTCCTAAAATCAAACTAAAATATCCTAAGTTTTTTTATCAAATTTCTTATATGAGTGCATGATTTACATATATATAATTTGTATGAATTCCACTGGGTCAATTACATTTTTCTTAAAATAAAGCTATGCATTTATTAATATATAATTAATTCATTAATAAATGATGTGATATAATTTTATTAATTTTAAATTTTTATATTTTGAGTTTTTTTAAGAAAATGGTTAAAAGTTAAATTTTGATTTTTAATTTATTTTGAGTTATATTATCTTTTTTTATTTTTATGAGTTATGCTAAGGATCCCAAATAAATTATCAAATTTTCTACCAACCTCTCACAACACCTATGTGATTTGTGTGGATCCCACATCTATGAGAGATTTGGTAAAAAAAATTAATAATTTATTTAGAGTCCATAACATTTCTCTTTTTTATACATTTTTTTGAAAAAATTCAACAAAAAAAAAATTAACTTTTAACTAATTTTCCAAACTAATCTTTGTATGATAGATGGGATTTGTAATTTTAAAGTTATAATGGTATAATATGTGTTAAGTCTCTTTTGAGAATATATTATTTTAAGAATCTTTAAATTTTTTATGCATAAATATACCAAAAAAAATTAATGTGATAATTTATAATAATTTTTAAATTTTTTTAATTAAAATATATAATTGATAAAACGAGGTATTAGTATATTAATTAGAAAGACCACCAAGGGTCATCCTAGTTGGTAAGGAAATATATTCCTCTACTTATTGATCAGGGTTCGAATCTCCTACTACTCAAGTAGAAGTTCGACGGTTTAGATAGATGGGCTAATTTCTCCCAATTTCACTTGTAAGGATGAATCTTAAAGATCCTGCTTTAGGAGTGTTCTGCATATTAAAAAATAAATAAATAAAATTAGTGTGTTCTGCATATTAAAAAATAAATAAATAAAATTAGTAAGGGGTGCGTAGCGCCGCCGGGAGATATTTTCATGAATGTTATAGAGCGTGCGTTTCGCCTTCCATGTTGGCGATTGTTCATAAGCTAATTTTTTTTAAAAAAAAGGCTAATCATCACCAAAAAGACCTGTCATTAAACCCGTTAATCGCGCAAAATTTGTTGTATTATAGTGCCTGGACGATCTCCCGTCCATCATCTTATTGGTCCGTCTCATTTGGCTTATTTTTTAATTTATTTCAATAGTTTAAATTATTTATATTTTAAAATTTCTTAAATATATCATTTTTATAAATAATTAAATCAATAAGATAACAAAAATTACGTATTCAGATCAATTTTATATGAAACGAAACTAAAAAATGGATCCAATAGGCCCAACATTACCTCTCTAATTCGATTTTGAACTGAAAAAAAGTCCAGACCTAAAATATAATTCACCTTGTTTGGTTATATCTATTTTTTGAAAATTGAATTTTTATTTTTAGTATTTTTTGCTTTTAGTTATTTTTTTATTTTTTAAATACACTTATGTATATACATTTATAAAGTATAATATTTGTGAAAATTAACTTTAAAAATTTTATCAAATACAAAAAAAAAATGAAATTTCAATATATTTTCATATTTTATTGTTTTCAATGAATTTTTTAAATATTTTGTATAAATTTTATGTTTTTAAGTATATCAAAATTAAGTGAATCTAAAAAATAAAAAATAATAATAATTAATTTTTTTTAAAAATCACTAAAAATATAAAAATACGAATTAAAAATTTTAAAAATTATTTTTTAAAATTTCAAACCAAACAAAAGTGAATAATGTTGTCCCACATTTCCTTTTTCACATTTCACAATATTAGTAGAAAAGAAGAAATATGAGTTGTACACCTACTAAACTAAAAAATGACATTATAGATTCATTATAATAAAAACATATTATCATCATTCATGAGAAACGTGCTATATATTGCAATTTTCGGTCTAAGTAAACAGTCCAACCAATAGCTCGTACACAAAAGAGAGAAAGAGAGAATGCAACAAAAATAGTAGAAAAATTCATACCTAAGGGGTTGTTTGGGATGACTTAAATAAGTGCACTTTTCATCTTTTTACGAAAAAATGTACAGAAAAGTAAAGAGGTGATGTGATGAAAAAAAGATAAAAAAATAAAAAGATGGATTATTTTTGAGTTGCCAAACTTGACCTCAGTTGAAAGCAAGTGAAAGCCACATCTTTTTTAAGAAATAGTTCACTGTAGAGTGTTAAAACTAACAAGCATCTATCGTGGCCATAAGCATATTTAACCCATCATCAACAAATAATATTGTAGTCTTGGCTATTAAAGATAGGAAGAAAGTTCAAATTTTAAAATTAATAAGAAAATTTAGACAATAAAGAGATTTATGAAGAGAAATAGTCTTGTTAACATGTGCAATAAGATTTCACAATGATGGGAATGTCATGGTAATGAGTGTGTGGAGGTGATACTAGTGCAATAAGATAGGACAAGATAAATTGAGAAAAATTATATTCAGTGTATTTAGTTTTAGTTTTTTAAAAATTGAGTTTTTATTTTTTATATTTTTTATTTTTAGTGAATATTTTTAAAATTTTAAGTATTTTTTTTATTTTTTTAGATCCACCTTATTTAGATGTATCTAAAAAGTAAAATATTTATGAAAAAATATTTTAAAAAATTAATAAATACACAAAAATATGAAAAATATACTGAATTTTCATTTTTTTTAAATATTTTTGGTATTTAGTGAATTTTTTAAATATTTTTTCACGAAAATTATACTTTTTAAGTATATTTATGTTAGGTGTGTCTAAAAATTAAAAAATCACTTAAAATATTTAAAAAAAACTAGTAAAAACAAAAAAAAATACGAAAAATAAGAAAATAAAATTTTTTGAAAAATATTTTCAAAAAATTAGAAACAAACATAGTGATTGTTTTTGTATTGTGAGTTAAGGTTTGAACCCTCTAAAATAATTTATGATTTCACACTTGATTAAGACGTACATTGGTAGTGGTTTGTGTGATATCATATACAAATTAAGGCTCCGTTTCGTAAGAGCTAAGCGGGACTTTTTTGGCTATTTTAGTCACAAAAGACAAAATAGGTTATTTTAGTCACAAAAAACAAAATATCACATCCAACCCATAGTCATTACATTCATCTCTCATAAAAAAACTAAAAAATCATTCACAAACTAAATTTTTTAGCCCAAACTAAAATAGTTAAAAAAATCAAAAACTCAAAACGTCAAACCTTACTATTAATGCAACTTGAAATGTCAAAGTCTAGATCCAGACTAAATAAAAATATATAAAGTCAAACCTTACTATTATTAAGTCAGGTCCACTCAAATTGTCTTATTATTAATTGAAAAATTACAAAATAGTTAAAATGCTCCTATAATAATAATAATAATAATTCTCATTGCATTTTTTATGGTGAACTTAAATTTATCTAATATATAAATTAATTTAAAACAAGAAGACTCTGTTTGATTAGAAAGAAAATTTAGTAGAAATTAAAAATGAAAGAAAATGAAATAAATTGTTTTGGATGACCTAAATAAGTGCACTTTTCATCTTTTTACGAAAAAATGTGCAGAAAAGTAAAGAAGTGATGTGATGAAAAAAAGATAAAAAAATAAAAAGATAAATTATTTTTTAATTGTCAAACTTGACCTAAGTTGACAGCAAGTGAAAGCCACATTTTTTTTAAGAAATAGTTCACTGTAGAGTGTTAAAACTAACAAGCATCTATCGTGGCCATAAGCATATTTAACCCATCATCAACAAATAATATTGTAGTCTTGGCTATTAAAGATAGGAAGAAAGTTCAAATTTTAAAATTAATAAGAAAATTTAGACAATAAAGAGATTTATGAAGAGAAATAGTCTTGTTAACATGTGCAATAAGATTTCACAATGATGGGAATATCATGGTAATGAGTGTGTGGAGGTGATACTAGTGCAATAAGATGGGACAAGATAAATTGAGAAAAATTATATTCAGTGTATGTTTTAGCTTTTTAAAAATTAAGTTTTTATTTTTTATATTTTTTTATTTTTAGTGAATATTTTTAAAATTTTAAGCATTTTTTTATTTTTTTTAAATTCACCTTATTTAGATGTATCTAAAAAGTAAAATATTTATGAAAAAATATTTTTAAAAATTAATAAATACACAAAAATATGAAAAATATACTGAATTTTCATTTTTTTATATTTTTGGTATTTAGTGAATTTTTTAAAGATTTTTTCACGAAAATTATATTTTTTAAGTATATTTATGTTAGGTGTGTCTACAAATTTTAAAAATTACTTAAAATATTTTTAAAAATTAGTAAAAACAAAAAAAAAATACGAAAAATAAGAAAATAAAATTTTTTGAAAAGTATTTTTAAAAAATTAGAAACAAACATAGTGATTGTTTTTGTATTGTGAGTTAAGGTTTGAACCCTCTAAAATAATTTATGATTTCACACTCGATTAAGACGTATATTGGTAGTGGTTTGTGTGATATCATATACAAATTAGGTCTTGAGTTACTCGAATGACCTGATTCATTTGTTCAAGATTATCACAAATTTAATGCAACTTGAAATGTCAAAGTCTAGATCCAGACTAAATAAAAATATATAAAGTCAAACCTTACTAGTATTAAGTCAGGTCCACTCAAATTGTATTATTATTAATTGAAAAATTACAAAATAGTTAAAATGCTCCTATAATAATAATAATAATAATAATAATAATTCTCATTGCATTTTTTATGGTAAACTTAAATTTATCTAATATATAAATTAATTTAAAACAACAAGACTCTGTTTGATTAGAAAGAAAATTTAGTAGAAATTAAAAATGAAAGAAAATGAAGTAAAAGAAAAGAAATAGAAGAACAAATATAATTTTTTTTACAAACATTTAATTAAGATGAAAATTTTGTAAAAAAAATATAGAAAAATTCAAAAGTTTAGTTATGGATAACTCACACATTTAATTTTTCTTGTATTTTCTTGCGTTTTTTTACAAGAAATTAAAAATTAGTTACAATGCTATTATAAATTGTACAAAAAAATTAGTTTTCTTCTACTTTTTATCACTTTCAAGCTAAATAAATTCATAATTTTTTTTTTTCTTTTCCTCACTTTATACATTTTTCATTCTAAACAAATAGAGGCGAAGGGTAGTGTGACAACTATAGTAGCACGTTTCATTTGGATACATAATGAAAAATTATTAGGTATTATCGAAATATTATGTGTCAATATTATTTAATTAATTATTATTTATTATATTTTTTTATATTTTTTAATCACTCAATATAAAATTATAAATTTTATATTTTTTATTAATCATATTATTTTAAAATATCACGAAGTGGATGATAACTTCCCAGTAGATAATAGTCATGACAATCAATGTTTAATAGTACTCATATTGAACTTCAACGATTGTTCACTACGCTCCTTTTAAAACGATTGGAGGGAAAACAGTTGAGAACTGTGGAAGAGACGAGTGAGGTGAGAGCCAATTTCCAAATAATTTTGACCCAAATCACCACTAAAAAGTTTGCCATTCGTACGTCTAGTGGAGGATTCCTCTGTCATTTCGTCCTTTTCGGTGTATCTTCTAAGGAAAATTAAGGGTATGTTTGGTTTGAATTTGTAGAGTAATTTTAGAAGAAAAAAAATTTAAAAATTTGTTTGGTTTGAAAGTTTTTCAAAATCATTTTCTTACTCTTACTTATCAATCAATCATTTTTTCTCTCTCTTCTTTCCTTCTCAATCATTTTTTTTCTCATACACATCTATTCAATTATAACAAAATATCAAATCATTCTAAACTCTAAAACTACTTTCAAAATACATAACCAAACAAACCAAAAAAAATTCTAAACTCTCTCCCCGAAACAATTTTTAAAAACTACTCTTCCAAAACCAAACTAAATAAAGTTTTTTTGATAAATCCACTTTCTAAAAGCTTTATTCCATCCAACCCATATTCTTTTTGACTATTCCATTAGGTCCTATTTGAGATAAGAAGACCAAAATACCTTTTTCATCTACTCATGTTCCATTTAGTTCACATTATTTTCTTATGTTTCAATAAGTCCTATGGGTGACATAATTACCAAAATACCCCTAATGTAAATGTTCACACCGTCAATGTGAAAGTTCATATCGTCAATGTGTAGGGGCCCGGCCCATATCGATCCTCGTGAGTGCCCGAAAAAATTCAAGTCAGGCCGGGGCGGGCCCAGCCCATTGACAATGTGAATATTCACATTGACATGTTAACATTCACATTAATAGGAGTATAAAATTAGCCCACATCCCGTGGCAGCGCGAACCCCGCCTGCAGCACATGGGCGGCCCGGGGCGGGCCCGATCCGGCCTGTTGACAATTTGAATATTCACATTGACATGTTAACATTCACATTGATAGGAGTATAAAATTGGTCAGCGGCCTAGGGCGGGCCCGACCCGGTCCGTTGACAATGTGAATATTCACATTGACATGTTAACATTCACATTGATAGGAGTGTAAAATTAGCCCGCGCCTCGTGGCTGTCCGAACCTGTCCACGGCCGATGGGCAACGCGGGGCGGGCCTGGCTCAGCCTATTGACAATATGAATATTCACATTGACATGTTAACATTCACATTGATAAGAGTATAAAATTGGCCAGCGGCCCAAGGCGGGCCCGACCCGGCCCGTTGACAGTGTGAATATTCACATTGACATGTTAATATTCACATTGATAAGAGTATAAAATTGGCCAGCAGCCCAGGGCGGGCCCGACCCGGCCCGTTGACAGTGTGAATATTCACATTGACATGTTAACATTCACATTGATAAGAGTATAAAATTGGCCAGCGGCCCAGGGCGAGCCCGACCCAATCCGTTGATGATGCGAATATTCACATTGACATGTTAACATTCACATTGATAAGAGTATAAAATTGGCCAGCGGTCCAGGGCAGGCCCTACCCGGCACGTTGACAATGTGAATATTCATATTGACATGTTAACATTCACATTGATAGGAGTGTAAAATTAGCTCGCGCCTCGTGGCTGCCCGAAACCCGCGCCATGGCTCATGGGCGGCTCGGCTCGGACTGTTGACAATGTGAATATTCACATTGACATGTTCACATTCACATTGATAAGAGTATAAAATTGGCTCGTGGCCCATGGGCGACCAAAAGCCCGCCCGGCCCGGCCCGTTGACAATGTAAATATTCACATTGACATGTTAACATTCACATTGATAGGAGTGTAAAATTAGCCCGTGCCTCGTGGCTACCCGAAACCCGCCACGGGGCGGGCCCGGCCCGGCCTGTTGACAATGTGAATATTCACATTGACATGTTAACATTCGCATTGATAAGAGTATAAAATTAGCCAGCGGCCCAAGACGGGTCCGACCCGGCCCGTTGACAATGTGAATATTCACATTGACATGTTAACATTCACATTAGTAAGAGTGTAAAATTGGCCCGCAGCCCGTGGGGCGGCCCGAAGCCCGACCGCAGCCCGAGGCGGGCTTGGCCCGACCCGTGACAATATGAATATTCACATTGACATGTTAACATTAACATTGATAGGAGTATAAAATTTGCCCGCTGCCTGAAGCTTGCCCGCGGCCCGGAGTAGGCCCAGCCTCGGCCCGTTGACAATGTGAATATTCACATTGACATGTTAAAATGCACATTGATAGGAATGTAGAATTGGCCCGCGGCCCGTGGGCTGCCCGAAACCCGCCCACGGCCCGGGGCAAGCTCGTTTCGGTCCATGCCCGAGCATGTCCGAGACCCTAGGTTAGGGCCTAGGTTATCACTTTGAAGCCCAGCCCGGCCCATCGGCCCGCTTAAGGCCCATTCAAGGCTCGGTCTGAGGCCCAGTCCGCCCGAGGCGCAATGTATTTTTTTGTGGAAAATAATAAAATTTTGGTAGAAAAAATTAAAAAGAATTTAAAAAAAATGGCCAGGCCCGCCCAAGCTCAACCTAAGCTCGAGGTTAGGCCCAGGCCCACCGGTCCGATCCGAGGCTCGATCCATCGGCCCGTCCAAAGCCCGAATACCCTTGTGCCAGGGCTAGGGCTGGGCCTAATTTTTTGGCCTATGGACCGGCCTGACCTGGCCCAGGAAAGGCTCGTTTGGGCCCAAGCTCGAGCCTAGTCCGAGACCCTAGGCTAGGGCCTGGGCCATCACTTTGAAACCTGGCCCGACCCATCGGCTCGGTTAAGGCCCATTCAAGGCTCAGTCCGAGGACCGGCCCGCGCGCGAGGCCTAGTGTCCTTTTTTGTGGAAAATAATAAAATTTTGGTAGAAAAAATTAAAAAGAATTAAAAAAAATGGCCAGGCCCGCCCCGGGCCGTCCATGGGCCGTGGGCGGGTTTCGGGCAGCCACGAGACACGGGCTAATTTTACACTCCTATCAATGTGAATGTTAACCTATTAATGTGAATATTCATCCTTTCAACGGGCCGGGCGGGGCCCGCCCTAGGCCGCTGGCCAATTTTATACTCTTATCAATGTGAATGTTAACATGTCAATATGAATATTCACATTGTTAACAGGCTGGGCTGGGTCCGCCCACGGGCCGTGGGTGGGTTTCGGGCAACCACGAGGCACGGGCTAATTTTACACTTCTATCAATGTGAATTTTAATATGTCAATATGAATATTCATATTGTCAGCGGGCCGGGCCCGCCCCAGGTCGTGGGCGGGTTTTTGGCCGCCCATAGGCCGCGGGCCAATTTTATACTCTTATCAATGTGAATGTTAATATGTCAATGTGAATATTCACATTGTCAATGAGCCAGATCGGGCCCGCCTCGGGCCACCCATGGGGCCGTGGGCGGGTTTCGCGCCGCCATGAGATGCGGGCCAATTTTACACTCCTATTAATGTGAATGTTAACATGTTATTGTGAATATTGACATTGTCAATGGGCCGGGCCCGCCCCAACCCGACTTGAATTTTTCCGGACACCTACGAGGATCGACATGGGTCGGGCCCTACACATTGACGATATGAACATTCACATTGACGGTGTAAACATTCACATTAGGAGTATTTTGGTAATTATGTCACCCATCGGACTTATTGAAATATAAGAAAATAATGTGAACTAAATGGAACATAAGTAGATGAAAATGGTATTTTGGTCTTCTTATCTCAAATAGGACCTAATGGAATAGTCAGAAAGAATATGGGTTAGATGAAATAAAACTCTTAAAAAGTGAATTTATCAAAAAAGCTCCCTTAATTATTTTGGACCCTTTATTTCTTTAATTTTTCACTTGTAAATTTTAAAACTCTTAAAATCTCTTTTTTTTTCTTCCAAATAATACCAAAATTATTTTTGTAAAAATATGTTACCAATTCAATTGAATCCACACCCCCACACCCCAAAAAGCCTCTTTCTCAAAAATTCTAACAAAAGTCACGAAGGTAATTATTACTTTATCTCTAAATACTTGTTCATGACCTGAGAAAATAAATGTAGAGTTTTTTTTTGTTTATTCAAAATTCTCTTTTTATGGGTTCTGCGATCTCCACTAGTTTCGGTTATCTATTCCAGAACAAATAAAAATGTTCGGTTACCTGTTTCTGAACAAATGAACAATGTTCGGGCCTATATTTCTAAATTTCGATCATATGTTCGGGAGTTCAGTCCTAAAAAAATGACGAATAGTTTTTATTATTTTTGTAATTTTTTTCAATAAACTTACCCTTACAAGGCCAATCTCCTCTAAGTAAAAAATGTCATCAAAGTTATGAACCTCCTCTAAGCTTTTATTATTGTACTCTTATCGTCTCATAGAGTTATGGTTGTCGGAAAAACTTTCACGCATTGTCATTGTCGAAGAAATGTGAGTAATCAAATGGTTGCCACCGTTACCATCAAGGATTTTCAAGGTTTTGAGAATGGGTAAGTTTTAAAGGTGAGATTGGGGGATGGTGGATGGACGATAATGGAGATGAGTGTTATCATAAATCTTAACTCATTATGTAATCGGTGTGTAACTTAATTGTGAGATGAGAGATCCCCGAATTATATTGATATCATTTTTAATAATTTCATTTGAAGTTGTTATTATAATAAAAAAAATTAAAAATTTGAAATTAAAAATAATTAATATTATACTAATACCAGCCCTCAAATTAAAATCCAAGAAAAGAACGTTGTAATCAAAGGAGGCTTCAGTTTCACTGTAACTTTCCTTTCTACTTTTTTATTTTTATTTTTATTTTTTGTCTTTTAAGTGATTTTTTTTCCCTCTTTTCAATTTGATCCATTTTTTAATTTTTGAGGCCTTCTCTTAAAAATCGTGGTTTTATTAGTAACTTTAATTCAATAATTTTTTTTTTAATTAAAATTTAAAACTTACCTGGTTTTAATTTAATTTATTTTTTTTTTTTACATTTTAAAATGCTTTTAATCTACAAGAACTTAAAAATAAAAAATATTAAGGATATAAAACCCAAAAAAAGGGGGGGCAAGATAAGAAATGCACTTTTACCCAATTCTTTTTAAGGTATATGAAGTCTTTTTTTTATATATATTTAATTTTAAATACAACGATTTAAATGTAGGGGAAATAACAAATCAATTAACGGTGGTGCTACATATACCAATTGGTGTATTAACTAGTGTACTAATACTAGTTATAACATTATTATTGATTCCACTCATTATACAAATTACAAATACAAACAATCTCTTAAACTATGTCACATCATCAATTGGTACATTAGTTAGTACACTAATTAATACATATAACATTATTCATCAATTAAAGGTAGAAAAAGAACTTTCAAATTAATGGTAAAACTTATAAACTTTAATTATTACCGTTACAAAATTTTCCAAGTGTATGAAATTATTTTTGAAAAATTACCTTGAAATGTAATTTTTCTTTAAATAATTTTGGACAAGACAATAAAATAAAAATTAAAAAAATTATAATATGACTTAAGGCTTGGTTTGGTTTGATTTATTTTATTTCACATAAAAATGAGACAACACTTTTACGGAGAAATAAAAGTCATAAAAATAAAATAAAATAAAACTCATCTCTTTATGAGAGAGTAATCTATTTTTGTGATCCTATTTTTTTTTTCCTTCTTCTTCTCTGTATTCTTATTACAAGTTGTTTATAAATTTGTCATTATTTTTTATCAATCCAATTTGTTAAGTGAGTAAAATAGAAAATGTTTAATACTCTTAAATTTTCTTGACAAATGCTCTAAAAATAGAAAAATTATAAAGTGGTTTGGAAACACCATATCCATCCCTTATTAATCACCAAATGTCAAGTTTACTTGTCATCCTCTCATGCCCAATACAAAGTTATAAATTTCACCCGCGCCACATTTAATAATGTCAAAGACTATTGAATGACTTCTAAAATTACAAAAGTTTAAATGTATAAAAAATTCAACCATAAAATAGATCACAACTGTCACCTGTAAAATGGGTTTCATTAAGAGCTTGTGTGACGCTTCAAAAGTCGGGAACATCAGATAATATATTAACTATTAAACATAGGGTTTATTTAAGGTTACAAAAGTAGGAAACGTAACTAATGAGTCCTTCGGATAATAACCAAGCAAGATCCCAGAAAGGTCGGAGGAGTCAAAATAGCCTCCCTTCAAAGTCTAACCACCTTAGATAGCAAATGTGATAACCTTGTTCCATATTATGCTAATTGATCTTAACGATGGTTGTGATTATGTGTGTAATATGATTTCGAGTGTCATTATATGATTATATGTGGTTTTGAATTTTTATCTGGTCACCGTAGGAAAATCTGTTTGATTTCTGTTTTAGAATTTAAATTGAAGGCCGTAAAAGCCACAGAAATCGAAATTGACTGCGCCATTATGATTAGCATAATTTTTAGAGCCTACGGTGAAATTTAATTGAAATTTTATTCGGAATAAATTAATTAGATTAAATTAATTAATAGTGCTCAATTAACTAGTATTAATGAAGCTTGATTAAGAATGTATATATATAGGCCTAATTACACTCATATTTAGCTTGCTTGGAGCTCAAAAACTAAAATAGCACTCTAGAGAGAGAGAGGGCCGAATTTAGAGAGAGAGAGAAGGGCTAACATTGAAGATTTTGAAGGGAAATTAGAGGATTAAGTGGATTAACTCAAGGAATTGCTATAGTTTAAGGAATTGGAGCTCCTAGGTGAGTAAATTTATGAGTTTGAGTTTGTAATTTTGTAAATTCAAAATTAGATGATGATCAAGAACGTGAATTGAGTTGATTATGATGAGATTGAAGTATATATGCGCATGCATGTTTAGAATTGCCATGAAATTGCATAAGTTAGCATGTAATATGTTAATTATGAAAAATTGAGCATTGAAGCATACATGCAAGCATGGCTTTGTTGACTTTCATGATTGTAAGCATCATTGATGCCATTTAAATGGAATTGAAGTAAAAAATTTACATGCATCCATGATTGATGGAGATATGAGGCTTGTATGAAGTTTGAATACATGAGTTTTGACCATACAAGAGAAATGTTGATTAATTTGAGAATTAGATCATGATTTTGAACAATTAGCCTCATATTGGTTATATTATCATATTATATAATGTGTTTCCATGGTTTTGAACCAAAATCATGAGTTTAGGGCCTTTGAATATCAAGTTTAAGCTTTAAGAACAATTCTGGAAATTCCAGAATTTGGCATATTTGCTTGAGCGGGAAGAACGCCGCTCGAGCGTGAAATGTTAGTTCCCAGAACTTTTGCAGACATTGATGTCCGCTCGAGCGGGCAGAGTTACGCACGAGCGTCTGTACACGTATTTTGACTCTCAGCTCGAGTGTTCAAAGTGGAGCTCGAGCACAGAAATGAGGTAACCATAACTTTTGAGACCAAAGGGGTTTGCTCAAGCGGCGGAAGCTGCGTTAAAGCAGAAAGCCCTGTTTCAGAAATTTTATAAGAGTATAGTATGGCTTGTTTTCCGTTCTCTTTCACTTCTAAGCACTCTTAGGCATGCATTGAGCAATATGAATGGATTAAGAAGATAAAAAAGAGGCCTAAGAGAAATGAATAAATTAAGAACAGATTGAATTTCTTGTGACCCATTATGTGTTATGATTGATGTAGGGTCGAGCACAAGGACGAATCCTCTGACAGAACACTGTGAGTAATATCTTAGTAAAGATGTTTTAAAGTATGTTATTTGTCCAATTACTTACTCCTGTTTGAGTTTATAAGTTTGTTTGAATTGTAGACAAATATTCGTTATGTCATATGATTGGGCCAAAGGTCGTCGGACATGAATGATTGGGCCAAAGGCCATTGGATATGAATGATTGGGCCAAAGGCTGTCGGACATGAATGATTGGGCCAAAGGCCGTCGGACACGAATGATTGGACCAGAGGCCGTTTGACATGAATGAACTAGGCCCGATGCCGTTTGTTAAGGGTGAATTGGGCTATAGGCCGTCGGATATGCTCGGGCTTAAAGCCGTCTAATGTATTAGATAAAACCATAAATGGTCCCAAGGCCGTCTGATATATGTATAACTGTTTCAAACTTCATTCATGTATCTTCTTTATTTGATATTATTCACTGGGCTTTCGTTCACTCTCATTCATGTGTATGTAGGCGAGCCAAGAGATGTTCAAACCCAGCCTCGGTGAAATATGTGAGAAACAGTCAAAGTTTTGAAAAGTCAGCCCTAACGTCTCATGCACGAGACTTGGTTTTGCCCTTTTGCTCTTTTGTTATATCTTTGCTATGTGGGCAAAAACGTTGAGTCACCTTTGTATATATATATATATATGTTTTGTTTGGCTGATTGTATGACTGAAAGTTCTTGGATATAGTTTTACTCTATGGTTTATGTGAGTTATTATGAAATGCCTTTGGAATGATTTTGCTATATCATGTAAGCACAGCTCTATGGACAAAGTTTTTAAAATTGTTTTCGCTTTGGCCCCTTAACTCTGATGAGATATGTCTAAGAATTGTTTGAGATCGTAGGTAATTTCTCGATTACTAGCCGGTTATAACCTTAACCCATAGGGATGGGTTCGGGTCATGACAACAAAGCTACCTTTTTGACAGATCTTGACAATGTATTAACACAAGGCCTACATGAGTTGACGGGGTATAAGGATAGGTTACAAATGTTATATATATATATATACAAATTACAGAATCATGTCTTAAATACAACATGGGATCTATCACTTACAATCTCAAAACACATTTACAAACTAGTTTCTAATCCTCCTAGGGGTAGCCGTACGTCCTCAAATGCTTCAGCTTTGCCTTCGACCGATCAAATAGTCTTCAATACATGGCATGAAACGCCATGAACTTTGAATGCCCAATAAACGCATACACACTCCGTCCCTTTTTCCCAATCCAATACACCATCACATTTATAGCAAGCAAGTAGTGAAGCATGATATTCAAGTCAATAACAGCAATTTCAATAATAGAGGAAAAGAACATGTCATTCAAATAGATAACAAAGGTTATAATGTTAGTGGTTAGTATTATAGAAATTCCCCAAAGAAATTTCATCCTCCCAACCACAAGAATTAGACACCGGACTATTCGAAACTTACCCTTTTGCTGCTTTGTTGCAGAACTAACCTCGGATGCCTATCAATGGTTATATACCGCGTAGCGCTAACCGTAGGGCCTCAAAAAAGACAGGGAAAAGAAAAATGTTTTATCTCCTGAATCCAACCTTATGCTTCCAAAAAAGTTTATCCTCTTGAATGTCCCATCCAGACCCAACCTTATCTCACCAATCAAACCATCGCAAAGAGTCCAAATACGTCCGCTCCATTCCAGGGTTTACGCGACAACTGCTTGCGCAAGACTTAACCTCCAATTAGAGAGCATGTCCCATCAATCCATACATAACACATTATCATCTCTTCATTATTCAAGTGATCGAAAACCCAATACCATCCCAATTAAGTTTTTCGTTTGGATCAATGTTTTAAGTCAAGTTAGAACAAACTCAACAAGATAGTAATATCCACATAAGCATGAGCATCATTAAAATGAAGAAGATAAAGAACATAACCATAACACATGCAATATCATACCAAGACATGATCATAAACTACTAAGCATATTCATGTACACAAGAGCATAAAACACCCATGCAAAACTAAATTTTCAGATTCAGTACTATTTAAAGATTAAAATCAAAAGGGCTATTTCAGATTTTTCTCGAACTCGTCCTTCCTATGGTTCGTAGAGAATTTAATCTAATTTTTAGAACATGTTTCGGAAATGTGATAGCTTTTCTAGACTTTTAGTTATTTAAGAAATGCTCCAGTGCTGTCCAGATTTGTCGACCGCTACGAAAATTGGATTT
The DNA here is from genome assembly GCF_004153795.1 of Camellia sinensis. Classification (NCBI taxonomy): domain Eukaryota; kingdom Viridiplantae; phylum Streptophyta; class Magnoliopsida; order Ericales; family Theaceae; genus Camellia; species Camellia sinensis. Next base: position 436,319 of record NW_021024944.1, read on the forward strand.
TCTTTCAAATCGCTCACTTTTTTTCAATGAAACCAATTTCCCTTGAACTCTAACTCCTTAAGGAGATTTTGACATAAACTGGAGGTCCAAAATATTTTTATTCATTTTCTAGAATTTTCGCAAGTTAGCTGTGAAACAGATTTTTCTGACACAGTTCTTGAAATAAGAAAGTTGATAAGAAAAGAGGTCAACTAGGGAAAATTTTCCACTTATCTTGTGATGAAAACTTGCTAAATAATATGTATTAAACTCATAAATTTAAGGTGAAGGTGTGCTTTTGGAAATTTTGAGAGTTTGATATGAAAAAAGGTAGTCTTATACCGATTAAGAGAAATACAAGAAGGGTAGAATCAAGGCTCAACTCCTTTCATTTTTAACACAAAAATACCATTAGAACACATCTGAAAATATCATTTTAAACTTCTAATAACATGTATTTGAAAAAGGAAAATGAAAAAGAGAGTTGCGTTGTGGCTTACTTGATTGCCTAGTGAAGTGTTTGCATAATTGTCTCCTCTTTTCCTCTCCTCTACTACCAAAGTTCACTCTCTTTCTCTTCTTTCTTTCTCTCAATTGAATGTGTAGGTGTGTGAATGTATGAGATGTGTAACATGTGGAGGGTGGTGGTGTTTTTATAATAAAATTAGTGTAAAATGTCCAAAATGCCCATTGGTTAGAATGGAATGGAATTGAGATATATTTAGTTGGAATGTAATGAAATGAAGGATCATTAGGGAGCCTAATCATGTATTAAGACATGATCTAGTTAGGGTTAGGCTTAAGTAGAACCAAGATAGTTACAAGTACAAGACAACTTTCCTTGATTTTGGGGTACCAGTGATACTTTTTCCATGATTTAAGGGATTTGTCTCTAAAGTACCTATGATTGTAGCCTAGAGAGGGTGATGGCTGGCCATGTGCTAGACTTGGGGAGATTTTTGTTGATTTTATATAGAGATATGAAGATATTTGTGTATAAAATTATTTATTTAAGAAATGTACAAGTATATATATGTATATATGTGTGTAATGATACTAGTTTGGGGTCAAAATGTGATTTAAGAAAAATATGAGGGCATTGGGTGTAATTTATGAATTGGAACATTTATTTTTAGTGTAGAATTAAATTAAATTAGGGTTAGAGAGTCTAATTCGGTTTGAATCTCTTGTTTCGAACAAAAACGCGATCAACCGACGAACGTGATAAAAATCGGAAAAACCTAGGGTTTCTAAGTGGTAATTTCATATTGAGGGAGTCAATTAGAGTATTAGAAATTATTTCTAAGTTTTTGAAATTGATTAGGTTTTGCGGGTTTTTGTTGGCACATGTATTTTGATTCTAGGGTTGCAAAATTGATTAGGTTTTGCGGGTTTTTGTTGGCACATGTATTTTGATTCTAGGGTTGCAATTAATTAAGAAACTGAGGGACTTCAAAGAAATAATTTAAAATTAAGGAATTTTTAAGAAATTAAAATTTTCAGGAGCCTCACAGCTTGTTTGGAAAGTTGGCTATTTTTGTTACTCCTTCGCCTCAAAATATTAGTTCCTTATTCTATTTTTTATTATCCCAAAATATTAATCACTTTTCAAAAATCAAGTACTAAAATAATATGAATTTTTTATTTTGCTATTATTTTAAATTCATTAACCACATAAAAAATATAATTATGACAATTGATATTCCCTAAAAATGGTACTATCAAAGGATAATTTTAAAAAATTAATTTTTTTTAAAATGCAATAATTGTACTATAAAAAAAAGTTAGATTCCACAAAAGAGACTATTATATTGGGATGGAGAGAGTAGTTTTTAGTTTTTTTATTATTTGAACCTAACCAAAAAAAGTTGTGTTTGGGAAGTTAATTAGCTTTTCTTTTTTTTTAAATTTTTTTTTATAGTTGATTTGATTATTGTGAAAGTAAGTAAAATTATTATAATTTGAAAGTGACATTTTATTTTATTGATTATTTTAATATATTTTGCCTTTATTAATTACTTTAGCTAAAAAACCCATTGTCAAATAATGTATCTCCCATTTGTTACGGGAGAATTTTAGAGTTGTGTTTAATCATGTCATCAGTCGGATTTGTAAGAAAATATTAAAAAAGTAAAATAAAATAAAAATAATCTCTTCATACAAATCAGTTGAATTTGCAAGAAAATATTTTTTTTTAAAAAAAAATCTCTTCATACATTAATTTAGTGCATGAATAATACATAAAATTTGATTGTTTCTCCTCAAAATGGTAGGTCTCCCTCTTTTCCATCAATCAAATTTGTGTATTGTTTACATAAAAGTCGAACTTGAAAGGGAAATTTTATTCATAGATAAAATTTATATGAAAAACTCTACAAAATTGATATAGTAATATCATTATTGAGAGGGAGATTTATGATCTGGAATTGGGCCGGACGGGTTTGGGCCGGACGGGTTTGGGCCGAACAAGGGTGGGGCCGAGGTAGTACGGCCCTGTCTTGAAAGATCCTGCTCGGTTAATGTAAGTCGTGGTTTGACCGAGCTACATAGCTTTTTGATATCGAAGCCTGTCAAATGGGTTGTCCGGCGCCAGAAAAGACAAGGTTGGACCGAGCTACATGTGTTTGCTCGGCAGTAAGGCCCACGGCAAACAAGCGTAGCTGTCCCGAGCTCGGCGATGCCAGGATATGCCCGAGCTCGGTCGACGCGGAGCGTGGCGAGCGGGGCGCTCTGGCCAGCTATACAACACGGCCATCTACAGCCGAGATGATGTAGCCCGGCTGCCGAGCTCTCAATAGAGTGGGCTGGCAGTCGGGTTAGGTGATGTTCAGCAAGATTTGTGCTGACAATTGGAATAGTAGCACCACGTGTCGAGAGACGAATGGGAGTGGATTTGGCGCGCAGAAGGTATATAAGTAAGTCTGTGTCCCCCATGCTGGGGCAGATGAACATTTGGTAAGAAAAACACTTACACTCAACTCTCTCCTCACTCTCTCTATCCTCGGGTATGTGCTAACTTGGTCGTCGGAGGGGTTTTCCGGCCACACACCGCCGAGTAGCTCACTGCTGTTGTGTACGCAGGTGATCGGACAGAAACGGAGCTTGGAAGAAATGAATATGGGCTTGCCTGAATATTTGCTCCCCGCACAATTGGTGCCGTTTGTGGGAAATCGATAGACAAAACCTTGTCTTCCAGGCTCATCTGATCGCCATCCATGGCGAACATCGAGGAGATTCCACTATCCGCCGTCAACGGAGTTACCCCGGAGTCGGGCAGACAGAGAGAAGGACATCCTACCATCATTCCTCCGATGGCGGACTTGGAGATTTCTCCAGGAGGACATTCAAGAGATGCGCGGGATAAGCCCAGAAGAAGTTATGGTCATTCACGGAGTCCAGACGGTCATCGGCGGCGGAGAGAATCACATGCCAGACGTCTGGAACACAAGTTAAGGGACCAGGACACCGTCATCCGTCGAATGGCGGCGGAGATGGAGGAGTTGAAGCGGCATGTCAAAGGAAAGGGTGTAGCTGGAGAGCGAGACCATAGTGAGCGCACCCAACCCAGCCGTTCAAGCAGTCAGAGCCAGCGGCGTACACCGTCCATCTCAATCACCAGAAGCTACAAGGTTGGAGATTTCGACGCGCATGAAGAGAAATCCAGCGCGCAAGATAGTACCTACCGACCCTCACGTCCGGCGACGACGTCGAGGTATTCTTATTCTGCTTATTCAGAAGATTTGCGGGCAGTTTTGAAGGAGCGGGCTCGCCGGCGGGAGGCTCAAAGGGTGTCGGCGTTCCAGCGGCTATCCTATGGGGTTCACGCCAGCGAGGAGGTCGGAATGCCTCTACCTCGCCCAACCGCGCCTCTCCTTGTAGATACAGACTTGGCAAGGCTGAGTGCCACCCCATTCTCCGTGGATATTGAGACCGCACCGCTTCCGGCGGGCTTCCACCAGCCAAAGTTCACACTCTATGACGGAAAAACCGACCCGTATATGCATGTAAGTCATTTCTGACAGGTCATGGCCGAATATAGGCGGAATGACGCTCTTATGTGCTTGATCTTCCCGTCGAGTTTGGGCGAGCTGGGTTTGAAATGGTTCGAGAGGCTACCGAAGGGGAGCATTGAAAGGTGGCAGCAGTTGGCCGAAGCCTTTGTGACGCGCTTCAAAACCAACACTAAAACACCAAAGGAAGTTGATCACCTCCTGAGTGTCAAGATGGAACCGAGCGATACGCTGAAGGCATACAACTCCAGATATTGGGAGACCTTCAACGAGATTTTGGATTGCCCAACCAACCTTGCAATCACACAATACAAGCGAGGTCTCTCGGTCGGACATAGACTGCGGAACTCGCTTACTATGCATCAGCCGACATCTATGGGACAGCTAATACAGCACATCAATGAGCACATCTGAGTGGAGGATGATGCGTCAGCATCTACCGTGAAGGCAACTCCGGTAGCAACAGACAAGCGGTCAGCTGGCAAAGTGCACGCGGTCAGGCAAGAGGCCGGCCGATCCAGCGACCGCGCTGAGAACTCCGACCGTGGCACTAATCGCAAAAACCGCGGTAGGGGACGTCAGAATGACCGGGATGACTACCCCCGGGATGACGTAGCCGATGCTAACAGAAGGTTGAAAGCAAGGACATGCATCACTACGGTCTTTAAGATTCCAATCTATCGTATACTTAGTGAAATCTGTGATGAGGAGTGTGTCCGGTTTCCTGCCAAGTTAGGCGACGGACAGAAGGGCTTCAATCCGCGGTACCATTGCACGTTTCACCAGGAGTGAGGCCATCGGACAGAGGATTGTTTGCCTTTAAAGCAACACTTGGAAGAGCTAGTCGCAACCGGACACCTGGACCTTTACATTGATGGCGGCGTGAAGGCCAACCAAGCTCCGGTTGATCCGCGGGGACCGGATGACCGAGATACGCCTCCCCAAGGGGTTATTAATGCCATCCACGGCATAGTGGAACCGGCGCGTGTATGCGAACTCCGAGGAATGATCAAGAAGGCAGAACACATGAGGGAAGTTTTATCGGTTCAGTCTGCAATCAAAAGGGGGAAGACCGAAGAGAAAGACGTGATCAGTCTCTCCTCAAGAGACCTAGAGCGCATTCAGACGCCGCACAACGATGCCCTAGTGGTAATACTCCGCGTCAAAGAATTCGATGTCAAACGGATCTTGATCGATCAGGGAAGCTCGGTCGAGATCATGTACTACGAGGCTTTCAAACAGCTCAAGCTCCGGGATACAGATTTGGCCTGGGCAACTTCGCCACTGGTTGGCTTCAACTCGCAACCGGAGTGGCCTTTGGGAAAGATTATCCTGCCTGTCAAAGCGGGATCCGTTGTCAAACAAGTGGAGTTCTGGGTGTTGCAAGTGCCATCCACTTATAATTTGATCCTTGGAAGAGGATGGCTTTACGCTATGCAAGCCGTAGCGTCGACCTATCACCAGGTGATGAGATTCCCCTCGGTTATGGGGGCAATCGAGGAGATTTGGGGCGATCAAGTCATGTCAAAGCAATGCTTCGTGGCGGTCAACGGGAACCGAGCTGCCAAAGGCTTCGTTCAAATGATTGAGGGACCAGGAGACCGGGGAGTCCTTGATGATGTGGGCACCAAGGCCGAGGATAAAGCTGTCGAGGAATTGGTGGAAGAGCGCATCGATACAGAGCATCCGGACAGATTCTTCTTGCTCGGCTCAAGCCTTACAGCCCAAGAAAGGACCGACATGGTTGAATTTCTGATGGCCAATATCGAAGTCTTTGCATGGTCACCTTACGACATGCCCGGTCTCGATTCGAGTTTTATATGCCATTATCTCAATGTCTTTCCCGGAGCAAAGCCGGTCATTCAGCGCACAAGGAGATCGGCGCTGCATCATGCCGAGGTCATTGCGGAAGAAGTGAAGAACTTGCTTGAGGCGCGAGCAATTCAGGAAGTGCACTACCCTCGGTGGATTTCAAACACAGTCGTGGTGCCCAAGAAGAATGAGAAGTGGCGAGTTTGCGTTGACTACAAGACCGTCAACCGAGCTTGTCCGAAAGACAGCTTCCCTCTGCCTATGATAGACCAGCTTGTGGACTTGACAGCTGGACATAACAGGCTCAGTTTCTTGGACGCCTACCGCGGCTACCATCAGATTGTCATGCATGGGCCCAACCGAGAGATCACTTCGTTTACTACACCAAGGGGACTATTCTGCTACCGAGTCATGCCTTTTGGTTTGAAGAACGCCGGGGCAACTTTTCAAAAGATGGTGACCAAGATGTTCGCTCCCCTGCTGGGCCAGACAATGGAGGCCTATATTGACGATATGGTGGTTAAGAGCCGGCATCAAGCAGACCATTTGTCCGATTTGGCCGAAATGTTCGCCATTCTTAAAAAGCACAAGTTACGCCTGAATGCGTCTAAGTGTGCCTTTGGCGTGGGATCTGAAATTTTTTTGGGTTTCCTAGTCACGAACCGAGGTATCGAAGAAGACCCTACACAAATCCGAGCCGTGCAAGAATTGAAACAGCCTAGCTCGGCTAAGGATGTGCAGTATCTGGCCGGAATGGCCGCCGTGCTTAACCGATTTATAAGCCGGTCATCAGATCGCTGCTGCCTTTTTTTTCAAGCCTTGAAGTCAAAGTTCACATGGGATGAAGAGTGTGATCAGGCTTTGGCCGAGCTCAAGGAGTATTTGTCTTCCGCGCCGTTGTTGGTCACACCAAAATCCGGAGAAGAACTTTACCTTTATCTGGCCGTATCGCAGCATGCAGTCAGTGCCGTGCTTGTCCGGTCGGAAGGAATCAAACATCTACCCATCTTTTACGTCAGCAAAACCTTGCTACCGGCAGAGTCGAGGTACTTGCCGCTAGAAAAACTTGCGTTAGCATTAATGAAGGCTTCAAGGAAGTTGGCACACTATTTCCATGCCCATACCATCATCGTCTTGACCGAGTTCCCTCTCAAAGCCTTGTTCAAACGGGCAGACTTCTCCGGTCGGATTCTTAAGTGGGTGGTCGAATTGGGACAGTTTGATGTGAAGTTACAGCCGCACACAACCATAAAAGCCCAGACTCTGGCCGATTTCATTGCTGAGTTCTCACCTCGAACTCATCCGGCGTGCCCGGTCGATATTGCCGTGGCAGATGAAGAAATAAATGTAAGCTCGACCGAAATACCACAGCTTGGCGGCATTGGCGACGCGGAGCTTGCGCCCCCTGCCGAAGCCCCTTCAGTTAATATGGTACTACAACCCGGTGATGCGATGGCCGAGTTGGTTGTCATCGACCAACCCGATTTGTCCGACACCCCATCACCGAGGAGGATAGAAATGGCACCACTCAGCACAGAGCCTACGGCCGGCATAATACCGCAACCTGGCGATTCGCCTACGGACTTAGGCATTATGGCGCAACATGCCGAGTCTGGCGCCGAATCACCAAGGGGGGCTGAAGCGGAACCGCCCAGCATGGGATTGGGAGTCGAACAGCCAAGCAACCGTGATCTCATCAACCTTCGAGCTTCTCAGGACCCTTCAGAGTGTTGGAAGCTCTTTGTTGGCGAAATGTGGAAACTTTTTGTTGATGGAGCCTCGAACCGTCACAGTGCCGGGCTGGGTATAGTCTTGATTTCGCCCGACGGACTGACTATTGAACATTCTATCACCCTTGGCTTCCCAGCATTCAACAATGAGGCCGAGTACGAGGCGCTATTGGCCGGTCTCAAGAGCGCGCTTCAGATGCAAGCATACGAACTAATGGTTTACAGTGACTCCCAACTCGTGGTTAACCAAGTTTCTGGGGTTTACGAGGCAAAGGATGATAGAATGATGAAGTACCAAGCTCTGGTCAGAGAACTCATCAAGCAATTTCAGGCGATCAGGGTCCAACAGATTGGCCGAGAAGACAACGGCCGAGCAGATGAGTTGGCCGGCCTTGCTTCTATGGTCGACAGCACATCTCCCAACCCTCTTCTGATCGAATTCCTTCCGCGGCCCAGCATTGTGGGTGCCAGGCAGACAGAAGTACTCTGCGCCGAGCTAGGTCCTTCTTGGATGGACCCCATAATCCTCTTTCTCAGAGAACGGACCCTTCCAGCTGACAAGAAGGAAGCACATAAAGTGCGGGTGAAGTCTGAGCGGTTTTGGCTCTCTCCATCCGGCGCTTTATACAAGAAGTCTTTCTCCGGTCCCTACTTGAAGTGTGTGCATCCGAGCAGTGTGGAAGCCTTCCTTTACGAAATTCACGAAGGCATCTATGGCAGTCATATAGGGGGTAGGTCCTTGGCCTACCGAGCTATTTCGTAGGGTTATTGGTGGCCGTGCATACAAGCCGACGCCCAGAAATATGTTCGCAAGTGTGAGAAATGCCAGAAGTTTGCCCACCAAATACACCAGCCGGCCAGGGAACTTTTTCCCCTCACCAGCCCTTGGCCCTTCGCAATGTGGGGGCTAGATATAGTGGGGCTGCTACCAACCGCACCAGGCAACATGAAGTTCTTCATCGCGGCCACGGACTACTTCACCAAATGGGTCGAAGCGGAGCCCTTGGCAACAATCAAGGAGAAAGACGTGAAACGGTTTGTCTGGCAGAATGTGGTCACGCGGTTTGGCGTCCCCAAAATTCTGATCTCTGATAATGGCACTCAATTTGACGGCCGCCTGTTTAGGGGGTTCTGTGAAGATCTAAAGATCGAATTCTACAACTCTACTCCGGCTTACCCACAGTCCAATGGGCAAGCCGAGGCGTAGAACAAGATCATACTTGATGGGTTGAAGAAATGGCTGGAAAAAGCCAAGGGAAAATGGGTTAAGGAGCTCCCCAGCGTCCTTTGGGCATACCGGACAACCCCACGGTGATCTACCGGGGAAACTCCATTTGCTTTGGCTTATGGCATAGCGGCAGTCATACCTTTGGAAGTCGGCATGCCCACCCTCAGACGTGAAGGTTTTGAACCCGAGCTGAACGCCGAAGCCATTGCCCTCGAACTAGATCCAGTGGAAGAGCGACGGGAAAAGGCTCTCATCCATATGGCTACCTACCAACAAGAGCTCTCAAAGAAATACAATAAAACGGTGCACCCTAGACCGTTTAAAGTAAGCGATTGGGTCTTGAGGAAGGTCATGGGCAATACCCTGGTGCTAGGTGAAGGCAAACTAGGGACAAATTGGGAAGGACCCTACAAGATAACCGGTCTGGCAGGCAAGGGGGCATATCACCTGGAGGACTTGGATGGTAGAAGAATACCCCGGCCATGGAATGCAGCCAACCTCAAGCTGTATTATTTCTAGCTTTAGCTCTCTTTTCGTGTAAAGCTTTAGCTTTCTTTTTGTGCAAAGGAATTTTTTGCCTTACATGTAATATTCATTTGTGTCAAATATATAGAACTCATCTTTGCCTTAGCATTTTTTAATGTTGCTTTAAGTTTTGAGATTCTCAATCGAGATGGTTTACTCCGGTTGAAAGAGTTGATGGTTTGGTCAACTTAGTTCTTCTCAACCGAGAGGATTTACTCCGGTTGAAAGAGTTGATGGTTTGGTCAACTCAGTTATTCTCAACCAAGAGGATTTACTCCGGTTGAAAGAGTTGATGGTTTGGTCAACTTAGTTCTTCTCAACCGAGATGTTTACTCCGGTTGAAAGAGTTGATGGTTTGCTCAACTCCGTTATTCTCAACCGAGATGTTTATTCCAATTGAAAGAGTTGATGGTTTGTTCAACTCAGTTCTTGTCAACCGAGATGTTTACTCCAGTTGAAAGAATTGATGGTTTGCTCAATTTAGCTCTTCTCAACCGAGATGTTTATTCCGGTTAGATCAGTTAATTAAAGTGGTTTGCCCACCGAGATATCTTGTTCGGCTGAAGTTATGAGGCTTAAAAACCGCACAAACACTTGATGAAATTAAAGCTTTTTCATTGATGTAAAAGTAGTACAAAATGAGGGGCAGAGAGCCCGGTTACATATGCAAAGCAAACAATGAAAGAAAAGGAGAACTACACTAGGGGGGAAAGATTGGAGAACTCGTCATCGGTTGCCTCCAAGTCGACCGTAGTTCGCCCTTGGACACCGGTCTCAGTTTCTCTGGGCTGCTCCTGGCCGCTTCTCTCCTCGGCATTGACCTCGGTTTCTCTAGCAAGCTCTTCCTCGGCCTCAGCTTGCAACGTGCTGAAGACGTCGTTGGCGTAAGGCACAAGGTAAACCGGTAGGAAGGCAACCGGGGGAGTGGAAAACACATCGATGTCAGGACCTTGACTGAGATGTTCGTAGGCTGACTTCCAACCCGCTTTGAAATAAATGTCTTGAGTTGCGAAGACCTGCTTCTTGTAGCTGTCCTCGGCTTCCTTGAAGCCGGTGTTGTTGGCATCTTCGTACTCCTTCTCCCTTGACGCCTTGAGTGCGTCCAGCTTGGCTTGGAGCTCATCTCTCTTCTTCTCGGCCTCCTCGAGCTGGCCGAGCAACTTGTTGTTGTCAGCATTGGCAATTTGGAGTGAGGATTTTGCTCGGCCGAGTTCGGTCTGCAGGCTCTGGACTTGGCCGGCAGTGTCATTCGCCTTCTGCCGCAGTCGATGGATTCTCTCCATGACCAAGTGTTACTTTTGGATGGCCTGCAGGAAGACAGTCTGATCAGAGAAGAAACCGTGCAAACACTTGGTAAAAATTTTAGTGAAAGATTGAGACTTACCCTGGCCATGGACTTGACAAAAGATTTCACCAACCGGGTGTCAGGAACATGGTCGCTGCCGACCACGTCGCTCGGTAGTAGAAGGGCTTTGGAAAGGTCAAAGGCGAGCAGGTGCTCTTTGTCGCCCTTGATGGAAGCGGTTGCCGAAATGTCCTTTCCCCGATGCTTCAACTGCGGTCGCCATGGTGGTGTTGGGTCGACAGTGACGGTGGGTTGCTCGGTGGTCAACTCGGTAACCAGCTCGGCGGATGGGTCTGCGCGAGGCCTTTTGCCAGCCCGGCAAGCTTCTTGTATGGGTTGCCCGGCACCTGGAGAGGCCAAGGTAACCACGGGGCCGCTGGATTGTCCGGCAGCTTGCGAGTGTGTGGTGATGCTCGGTATCTCGGCTGAGGTGGCTGTTAGGAGGTTTTTGATGCAGCTTCGTTTTGCCATCTCTTGTTTCTCGGTCAGCCGGATTAGTGGCACGTCCAGTAGATATGGGTCTGGAGGAGGCGTTGGAGCACGAAGAAGGTCTGTAACTTTGCTCCGAAGTGGAGCTGAGTATCTGTAGGTTGGTGTGTAGCCGAGCAACTCGTTACAATCCCGGTGGCTACAACGGAGCACAGTTCGGATGGCTTCAACGTTGGGATATTGGTAATTGGATTGCAATGCCTGAATTGCTGCAAAAGAAACAGGAAAAATTGTTAAATACAGAATGTTGAAGACAGGGTATTAACAGAGCAAATTAGCGTGGCTTACATGTGGAACCGAAGTTCTTGCTGATGAACCAGCCCGGTACGTCGGCTGTTTCATAATTACCAGACACCCAGAAGAAGTCGTCGTCATGTAAGTCCTTGTCTGGGGTGCCGGTTACTATTTTCTCTTTGCCCGGTCTTATTTTTAAATAGTAGGCCAGGCTATCGCTGGTGTGCCCAAGTGTGTATTGTCGTAGTATCTCAGCTAAACCTAAGTTTGTTCCTAGCCGGTTGTTTAGCTCGTGCACGCCGTTGATTATTCGGTAAGTATTGGTCGAGACTTGGGTGGGTGCTAGCCCGGTGCGGCGCAGGAATTCGGTCATCAAAGGGTTGACCGGGAAACAGAGGCCTCCTTCAACTACTGACAGCACGGTGAAGGGGCATTGGTCAAGCCTGCCCAAGGGGGTTGTTTCTATCTCGGCGAGCTCTAAATGGACGTCTGCCGGGATACCGTACTCTTCCCTGAAGGCCGCCAAGGCAGTAGGTGTGTCCACAAGAAAGCGGAATTTCCCCATGTGTAGCCGACTAATTTAGCTCGGCTGGGGCGGTTTGGCACGGGCTGGGAATTAATGGTTGCTCGGTCCTTGAGAGCCTTGGAATTGGTCTTTGGTCCCCTTGGATTCTGCAGGAAAACGGAGGGTAATTGTAAGTGGGAGCGCGGTCGCGCAAAATGAGCTGGACTTGAGCTTGGTCATGGATTGCGCCAAACCACCTCGGTCATGAAAGCTAGTTAAGGAGCTCGGTCGCTCAAGCGAACCAGAGAATGGCCCGGTCGAGCGGCCAAGTCCTTTTGCTACCCTGGTTTCTACGAAGGTTGAGGCAAATAAGCTATTTGTTCGGTCGGAGTGATTTTTCGGATCAAAAGAAGACCTGGAGCCCGGTCCGCCCCAGATCTTCAATGTTCATCAGAGAAAGTGAAGAACATCATGAACAATTAAGGATTTGGGACGATTTTGGGTACCTATGTCCTAAAAACTGCGTGTTTAGTGCCCTAATGTGTGAAATTCTAGGTGAAATAATAGCAAAAGAGGAGTTGGGGGACATACCTTTGAAGGGTAGTGGCTGCTTCTTTGAACACAAGCTGAAGAATGGCAAGGGAGAAATGGCACAAGCTCTGGATCGTTGAAGAGAAATGATAAGCAAGAGGAATGAAATGAAGGAAGCTAGGTATGCAGATAAGGAAGAAAAAATCGCCAAAAATTTGAACGCCAACAGACGGCTGGGTTGGCCGCTCGAGGACCAATGGGGGATTGACACGTGTCCCCATTAATGGCAGCGTCAGAGTTGAACAGACAAGAAGGTCAAATGAGGCGACGACCGAGCAAGTCAAGAGATAGTATGTTGAAGACAAGCATGTCAGCTAGCCCGGTCATCGACCGGTGAACCGAGGAGCGGGGAGAGATAACCCCGGTCAGAACGGGTAATCCCAGTCACGCTTGCACGGACAGAATTAAGGGGCAATTGAGAGGGAGATTTATGATCTGGAATTGGGCCCGGCGGGTTTGGGCTGAACAGGGGTTGGGCCGAGGTAGTACGGCCCTGTCTTGAAAGATCCTGCTCGGTTAATGTAAGGCATGGTTTGACCGAGCTACATAGCTTCTTGATATCGAAGCCTGTCAAATGGGTTGTCCGGCGCCAGGAAAGACAAGGTTGCATCTGTAATTCTCAATAAATTTGTTAGTCATGAGAGGAAGAAGGGTGTTTGAGATCAATCCTCAACACCCAATCCAGAGAATTTCTCTGGTTTCAATCTAGAGAATTTCTCTGATCTGTCTGGTTTGGAGAGAATTTCTCTAGTTTTGGACCAAAGAAATTTGTGGGTTTGCTAATAAAGACTGTATTGTTGGTTACATATTACACAAAGTCAAAGAAATTCTTTGTGAATAGAGCTAGAGAAATTTGTGAAGTCAGAGAAATTTCCTGGATCAATGTACAATAACCAAGGTTTGTTCATAAAAATACAACTCTGCTGCAAATAGAGAGAATTTCTCTAATCTGTCTGGTTTGGAGAGAATTTCTCTGGTTTTAGACCAGAGAAATTTATGGGTTTGTTAGTAAAGATTGTATTGTTGGCTTATGTGCAAAGGATTGGGACATAAACTTAAGACAAGAGGAAAAAACTGCAAGAGAGAATGACTACTAATGAATACCAAACAAAATCATGGGCATTTTGTATGCTAAAAGTAGCAGTAGATCTGGAAATTTTCTTAGTGATATAGTAAAGAGAACAAAGTACTACCTAATGTCCATAAAAGTATGTGATTGCATATGGTCAGGACAGTCAGTTAATGCATCAGAGAAATTCTAGGAAGGATTGGGCCAGACAAATTTTGAGAAGAATTGGACCAGAGAAATTCAAAATTTCTCTGGATTCAGCCAATGCATTAGAGAAATGCTGAGAAATTCTAGGAAGAATTGGGCCAGAGAAATTTTGAGAATAATTGAACCAGAGAAATTCTGAGAAATTCAGAATTTCTCTAGACTTTCCAGAGAAATTTGGTCTAGAGAAATTTAAATTTCTCTGGGCCAGAATTTCTCTGGACCAATTTTCTCTGGACTAAAATTTTTCTAGACTGAAATTTCTCTGAATTAAGGTTGAGTGACCTTAGACATTATGAAAAAAATCATTTTTTTGGCCCAAAAAAAAGGGAAGTGATCATTTAAGTGTTGACTGAGTTGTGTATTGAACTTTTAACTTTCTCAAGTGTCCTATCTTTGGAAGGAACCAAGGAGTTTTTTCAAATATGATTAGACAAAGTGCTACTAATAATGAATTTTGCAGTGATTAATATTCTATGGAGCTTTGGATGGACTTGAAGCCCTTTGCTTGTTGCAAAGGTGAAAACTTGGGGCTATCAACATAAAAGCGTGGCTTCAGAATTTAGGGAACAATATCTGATATGGGCCTTTAAGAAACTTGCTACTTTATAATTATGGAAGTGGTAACTAATGATTAGGAGATTTGATATGAATCTGCTAGTCATTTCTTTTTTATTATTATTTTTCTTTGTTGACCTGTAAACTGCATTGAATGATCTTATTTATCGAATGAATATGCCATTTGTTGTATATTGAAAACTGGTAGGTTATGAGTATTTTGTTTCAGTTAAATAATTGGGATCAATTAAGTATTTTGTTTTATTTGAAGTTGAAACCAGAGAAATTCTCTGGTTTTTGGACTGAATTTTCTCTAGGTTAAAACCAGAGAAATTCTCTGGTTTTTGAACTAAATTTTCTCTGGGTTGGTCCAGAGAAATTCTTCCCATAATTTCTCTGGACCAATTTTCTCTGTAACGTGAATTTTCTCTGGGACTGAAATTTCTCTAGATTGATGTTGAGGGACCTTAGACATCATGAAAATATTTGATGTCCTTTATACTATAAAATCATAATATCAGGGACCTTAAAAAAAATACCCCTTATAGTACAGGGTAAAAAACAGGAAAAAGAACAAGTCAGTAGAGTTAAATTTTTATTTTAAAATTAATGATGAAATTTATAAAATTTAATTATTAAAGTTATATAGGGTAAATTATTGATAAATCCCATTTAGAAATGTTTTAACCCAAGAAGTCCATGAATGAATTTTTTAATCCATTTAGTCCCATGTATGTATAGTTTTATTCCATAAAGTCATTTTTATTAATTTACACTATTTTCTTGGACACTTATGCCCTTATATTTAATTTTGAAACCCTTATAAATATTTTTTGAACGGTTAGCAATTTTATGATGTGAACATTCATATTTTAAAATTCACATTGTTAGGAATGTAAAATTGGCCCGTGGGCGGCCCGAAACCCGCTCGCCAGCCGGGGCGGGCCCGGCCCGTTGACAATATGAATATTCACATTGACATGTTAACATTTACATTAATAGGAGTGTAAAATTGGCCCGCGTCCCGTGGCGGCGCGAAACCCGCCCGCGGCCCATGAGCGGCCCAGGGCGGGCCCTATCCTACCCGTTGACAATGTGAATATTCACATTGACATGTTAACATTCACATTGATAAGAGTATAAAATTGGCTCGCGGCCCATGGCTGGCCAAAAGCCCGTCTGCCGCCCGGGGCAGGCCCGGCCCCGCCCGTTGACGATGCGAATATTCACATTGACATGTTAACATTTACATTGATAGAAGTGTAAAATTATCCCGCGCCTCGTGGCTGCCTGAAACCCGCCCACGGCTCATGGGCAGCCCGGGGCGGGCCCGGTCCGGCCTGTTGACAATGTGAATATTCACATTGACATGTTAACATTTATATTGATAAGAGTATAAAATTGGCCAGCAGCCCAAGGCGGGCCCGACCCGGCCCGTTGACAATGTGAATATTCACATTGACATGTTAATATTCACATTGATAAGAGTATAAAATTGGCCAGCGATCCAGGGCAAGGCTCGACCCGGCCCGTTGACAATGTGAATATTCACATTGACATGTTAACATTCACATTGATAGGAGTGTAAAATTAGCCCGCGCCTTGTGGTTGCCGGAAACCCGCCCACGGCCCATGGACGGCCCGGCTCGGCCTGTTGACAATGTGAATATTCACATTGACATGTTAACATTCACATTGATAAGAGTATAAAATTGGCCAGCGGCTTAGGGCGGGCCCGACCTGGCCCGTTGACATTGTGAATATTCACATTGACATGTTAACATTCACATTGATAAGAGTGTAAAATTGGCCTGCAGCCCATGGGAGCCCGAAGCCCGACTGCAGCCCGAGGCGGGCTTGGCCCGACCCGTGACAATGTGAATATTCACATTGACATGTTAACATTAACATTGATAGGAGTGTAAAATTTGCCCGCTGCCCGAAGCTTGCTCGCGGCCCAGGGTAGGCTCGGCCCGGCCCGTTGACAATGTGAATATTCACATTGACATGTTAAAATGCACATTGATAGGAATGTAGAATTGGCCCGCGGCCCGTGGGCTACCCGAAACCTGCCTACGGCCCGGGGCAGGCTTGTTTTGGTCCGAGCTCGAGCATGTCCGAGATCCTCGGTTAGGGCCTAGGTCATCACTTTGAAGCCCGGCTCGGCCCATCGGCTCGCTTAAGGCCCATTCAAGGCTCGGTCCGAGGCCCAACCTGCGCCGAGGCGCAATGTATTTTTTTGTGGAAAATAATAAAATTTTTGTAAAAAAAATTAAAAAGAATTAAAAAAAAATGGCCAGGCCCGCCCAAGCCCGACCTAAGCTCGAGGCTAGGCCCAGGCCCGCCGGCCTGACCCGAGGCTCGATCCATCGGCCCGTCCAAAGCCCGAATACCCTTGTGCCAAGGCTAGGGCCTGGGCCTAATTTTTTGGCCCGTGGACCGGCCCGGGTAAGGCTCATTTGAGCCCAGGCTCGAGCCTAGTCCGAGACCCTAGGCTAGGGCCTAAGCCATCACTTTGAAGCCCGGCCCGGCCCATCGGCCCTGTTAAGGCCCATTCAAGGCTCGGTCCGAGGTCCGGCCCGCGCCGAGGCCTTGTGTCTTTTTTTGTGGAAAATAATAAAATTTTGGTAGAAAAAATTAAAAAGAATTAAAAAAAAATGACTAGGCCCACCCCGGGCCTACCCCGGCTCGCGGGCAGGTTTCAATCCCCCCACGGGCCAATTTTATATTCCTACCAATGTGAATTTTAAAATATGAATGTTCACATCATAAAATTACTAACTGTTCAAAAAATATTTATAAGGGTATCAAAATTAAATATAAGGGCATAAGGGTCCAAGAAAATAGTATAAATCAAGAAAAAAGACTTTATGGAATAAAACTATACATACATGAGACTAAATGGATTAAAAAATTTCTTCATAGACTTCTTGAATTAAAATACTTCTAAATGAGATTTATCAATAATTTACCTAATAATTAATGAAGTGTTAATACTCTTTAATTTCAGTGGTGATTTGTTTGGCTTCATCCGTGCATTTTAAATAAAATGTAAAAGAAAAATTAAAAAAATCTTCTTTTAAATAGGAAGATAAAAAGACAAAGCCTCCGTTTGGGAAGTGGGTTCGCTTTTTGATTTTTTGGTTTTTTGGTTATTTTAGCCTGGAGCTAAAAAGCCTGGTTTGGGAAGGGCTTTTTGACTTTTTTGACTTTTTTCTGAGAGAATAGTGTAATGATTATGGGTTGAATTTGATGTTTTATTTTTTGTGACTAAAATAGCCTATTTTGTTTTTTGTGACTATTTTAACCCCTAACCTACCAAAACCAACTTCCCAAACTACGCCAAAATAAAATTTTAAAAACTCTAAAAGGTAACATATAATGGTAGCTTCCAAATAAATCATATATATATATATATATATATAATATTTGGGATATATAGACTGCAAGGGTGGAATCAGAACTCTTCCATCGGAGGGCCCAAAAGGAAGGTTGATGATATTTGGTGGAGATTACTTTATGCTAAAAGTTGATAATCAGAAAATAAAAACTAAAAGCACTCCTCTCCTAGCTTTTGAAAGATCAGTTTTTTTAAGCTTATTTAAGCTATTTCTGTCTGATAAGTTATAAGCAGAAATTGCACCAAACAGTCTACTATAACTCCCAAATTAAAATAGGTTATAAGCAGCTTTTTTAATCCCTACCAAACACCCCCATAGACTGCAGGGGGAGGAGCCAAAACTCCTCCATTTGGAGGGCCAGAAGGAAAGTTTGGGGCGGATTCTGTCAGACAGATGGTGGATCAGGCTGCGTTACTTAATAGGCCAATTAGTCTGATAAAAAACTAAATAGAAGACTAGTCTCAATTTACACATGCTACTCACTACTCATATGCCTATGTAATTATTTCAAAATTATTCAATATTTTTAGGCTCATAAAGCTTCACTAGTGGTCCAATCAAAGAACTATAGGAACCCACATAAGAAACTAATCTCTTTTCACTAACAAAATTCAACAGCTTTTAGAAAGGGGAAAAAAATGTTCAATATGATGTCACACCATCAAATAGACTATACTTTTAATTACCAAAAAAAAGAAAAAGAAAGTAGACTATATTTCTTGTTTATTGGAAGATTTTAATTAGGGTTCAATTCCATAGATAGATCTACTAGTCAGCAAACTATGGCTGATATGTTATTTGCTCACAAGATGATTTTTAAAAGCTCTCAATAAACAGGCCTAATTTTCATGATTATAAGATCACTTATACTTCCACATAGTTGTTTTTCTAATCTATTCCAGAGTGATTTTTCCTAGGGACAGAGATCAGAGACCTGATATTTGAAACAGACCTTGGAGGGCAGATCATGACCTTCGTTCCTATGTGACCCGGGATTGTAAGCTTGATATTAATTCACGGATATTGTAATTATATTTGGTTGTATTATTGAGAAAATGAAAAACTATTTATTTGCAAGAAGCAAATTGGATGAAAAACAAGAAAGAACACAGGCTTGTAACTTACCTGAAAAAAACACTTCTTTGTATTCATCATCATCGTAAACAAATTGTGGGGGATCTGGAGAACCAATCCCGACTATAGTGCTTCCACTGCATCAAAGACATTGAGAAGACAGAGTCACAAAACAAAAGATTGTAAAATAAAATTGCAGTATAACTGCTCTATTGATGAAAGATCTAAAACTATTATCTTCTTTAGTTTGAGCAGTAACTCACTGAAATATATTTGTGCAAACATATATTTGTGTGTACACATATAGATGAGAAGAAAAAAGTAAAAATAAGAAAATATTCAACACCTCAGGACAGGTTAAACAGTATTTTTCTATTCATTCATGATATAAAAATAAAATAAAAAAATAAAAAACAGCGCCCAATTAGTATACATTAACGTGTATTTGTGAGGGGAAAACTTAGATACACACCTAACCTTTGACATAATGCACAAAGTGGTTGTCCCGAGACTTGATCCCAGAACCCCAAGGTTATTAGGCCAAGGTTCTATTCATTCATTCATGATATATATATATATATATAGTCACTTGGTAGCTCAAAGAAGAATACCTAAGGACTTGAAAAATCCAGCTGTTAAAACCCTGAATGTGAGATAACAGAATGTGAAATTCAATTTGAGCTCTGGTTGGCAATGGCTTAAATAACCTTTTTTTGGCTGTTCGAGCCAAAACGTGTTTGCCTGATTGGCAATAGCTGACTTAGCCGACAATAAAGAAGAAAATAATTTCCCCACTCAATTTTCCTAATAACAAAAAATTAACTCTTTTAGTATGTGCCAAAAACATCAGTTTTTTAACAGCTGTTTTTTTCCCCCCAAAGAGTAAAAAACCAAAAAAACTAATAGAAAAGTATTTGCCAAACCACTTAGGCTGTCTTATTTCCACTATTTTCCCCCCCTCCTATCTTCTTTAGGCAGGCATAGAAAAGCCACCTTTCATGGTATGGTTTCTTTCACAGACCCATAACTGTAGAGAACATGTTTTTTTAGATGCAAGCTAAAGCATTTTCATAGCAAGATTGACTTCTACGGATAACTGTTCGGGATTTAATAATCAAGATTATCAAATAATTAATCAATTATCACAAAGTAATAAAACAACTAAAAGCATGGATTATGAAAACAATGAACAAAAATAACAATGTAAATAAAATGGAAGATGGGAAAGAAAATAGTTTGTGAGACAGTGAGGCACAAGAAGTCATTGTTCTATAGACTACAGTCGTATTAGCCTCCCTTCATGTAGGTACTGAGGGACAAATATTGCTACAAGATACAACCCAAAAGTCTCAGTGTTTGACATGTTGCACCATCGGTGACAAACAGACGTGCCAAGTCTTTCTCATGTTGCCCAGAAAATCACCGTGTATTAAAGTAAAAAATAATATAGCAGTAATATGGATGAGAACAGTGGTCCTACATTATACGCCTCTAGGTACCTTTCACAAGAGACATGTCCCTTGGTACATGACTGTTAAAATTGATGTATAAAAAGAAATAGAGAATTGTATTATTGATTTATATATGTTGTGTACAATGACTCTCCTATATATAGAAGAGAAAAACATATTCACCTACCACACTCACATCTACCTACCACACTCAACTCTCACCTAACACACTCAACTTTACCTACCACACTTACAGCCCCCCTCAAACTCAAGGAGGATAGATACTAACCAACTTGAGTTTGGAGAGAGTAACAAAACAGGAAAATACATAAAAATAAAAAAGGATAGGAGACACTGTATGGTCGTGTCAGACCATTGGTGAAGACACTGGATGGTGGTGTCATAACGTTGTAGAGGACATTGTATGGCGGTGTCAGACCGCTGTAGAAGACAGTTTATGGGGTCATGTCGGACCGTTGTAGCAGACAATGTGGTGACAGTGGTTGTGACAGTTTACGGAGTCTTGCTGGACCCTTGTAGAAACTAACCGGAATC
>NW_021024944.1:459416-514680 GCF_004153795.1 Camellia sinensis
TTTTTTCTTTTTTTTTTTTTTTTTTTTTTTGAATTGCTGTAATGAACTTATGTACAAAGTTGTGAATAAATAAAATTTCAGTTGTGTTTTGCATTTGACTGTGCTTACTTGTGCGTCTGAAATGGATGAAAACTTGTGATAAAAACTTGTGATAAACTTGTGATAACAACCGAATTTAGGAATTCCTCAAGACGGAGTGGGATTGAAATTGTAATAGAAACTGGGTGCAGAGTAAAGTTAAGGACTCCTTAATGCAGAGTGAAATTTAAAATGTAATAAAGACTCAATGCAGAGTAAAGTTAGGAAATCCTCAATGCAGAGTGAAATTTAAAATGTAATAAAGACTCAATGCAGAGTAAAGTTAGGAAATCCTCAATGCAGAGTGAAATTTAAAATGTAATAAAGACTCAATGCAGAGTAAAGTTAGGAAATCCTCAATGCAGAGTGAAATTTAAAATGTAATAAAGACTCAATGCAGAGTAAAGTTAGGAAATCCTCAATGCAGAGTGAAATTTAAAATGTAATAAAGACTCAATGCAGAGTAAAGTTAGGAAATCCTCAATGCAGAGTGAAATTTAAAATGTAATAAAGACTCAATGCAGAGTAAAGTTAGGAAATCCTCAATGCAGAGTGAAATTTAAAATGTAATAAAGACTCAATGCAGAGTAAAGTTAGGAAATCCTCAATGCAGAGTGAAATTTAAAATGTAATAAAGACTCAATGCAGAGTAAAGTTAGGAAATCCTCAATGCAGAGTGAAATTTAAAATGTAATAAAGACTCAATGCAGAGTAAAGTTAGGAAATCCTCAATGCAGAGTGAAATTTAAAATGTAATAAAGACTCAATGCAGAGTAAAGTTAGGAAATCCTCAATGCAGAGTGAAATTTAAAATGTAATAAAGACTCAATGCAGAGTAAAGTTAGGAAATCCTCAATGCAGAGTGAAATTTAAAATGTAATAAAGACTCAATGCAGAGTAAAGTTAGGAAATCCTCAATGCAGAGTGAAATTTAAAATGTAATAAAGACTCAATGCAGAGTAAAGTTAGGAAATCCTCAATGCAGAGTGAAATTTAAAATGTAATAAAGACTCAATGCAGAGTAAAGTTAGGAAATCCTCAATGCAGAGTGAAATTTAAAATGTAATAAAATTATAAGTTTGTGTTTGCTACACTGCTGAAGTAGATTAGTGGTTTATTGGAGTGAAGCTTGGCTTGTAAGAAAATAGGCTGACTTGTAAGAGTTTGATTGAGAAGAAAATAATTTGACTTGTAAAGAAAACGCGTACGAACGTCTTTGGAATTTGGCTAAGCAAAGAGTGGTGTAAAGACTTGGACCTGGAATTGTGACTTGGTGTGTCTACTAATTCCACAAGCATGAAGTTTGCATAGATGGCTTTGACCGAGCCCTGTACGCGTGCTCAGTTGGGGCTAAGCTATGATTCATTGACGTTGTAAGGAACCCAGTCGGAACCTAAAATTGTGGCACTCGGTCCGGCTGAGACTTGTTATGCTTAGGCTGGCTGAGGCTTGGTCTGGCCGAGTGCTCCATGCTCAGTTTGGCTAAGGCTTTATGATGCTCAGTCTAGTTGAGGCTTTTTAGTGCTCAGTCTGGCTGAGGCTTTTTGGTGCTCAGTCTGGCTGAGGCTTTTTGGTGCTCAGTCTGGCTGAGGCTTTTTGGTGCTCAGTCTGGCTGAGGCTTGATGATGCTCAGTCTGGCTGAGGCTTTATGATGCTCAGTCTGGCTGAGGCTTTTTAGTGCTCAGTCTGGCGGAGGCTTGATGATGCTCAGTTTGGCTGAGGCTTGATGATGCTCAGTCTGGCTGTGGCTTTATGATGCTCAGTCTGGCTGAGGCTTGATGATGCTCAGTCTGGCTGAGGCTTTTCGTGAGGGCTGTAATAAAAACGTCATGGAGACACCATACAGATAACTGAAATATATAATGGATGATAGGGGAAGTGTAACCCACTTAATTGAAAAGTTACATTGCGTAAGGAGATATCAAGAATGTGTAAATTTGCCGAAAAGAAAATACAATAACTGAGCGATACAAAAGTAGGAGCTTATTGAAAGTAACGTTTCAGGTGTTCGGCGTTCTATGGGTGGGGGAGGTCTCGACCTTCCATGTCCTGAAGTCGGTAGGTGCCCGGACGTGGTCGGGTTTTCACAGCGTAAGGTCCCTCCCATTTGGCTGCCAGTTTACCCTCAGTCGGATTTTTGGTGGCAAGAGTTGCTTCTCTCAAGACAAGGTCCCCTACAGCGAACTCGCTTGGTCGGACCTTTCGGTTATAGTGTGTTCTCATTTTCTGTTGGTATGAGGCCAGTCTGACCGCGGTAGTCTCTCTGAGTTTTTCGATTAGGTCCAGGTCTGCCTAACGAAGCTTTTCCGTTTGTGCTGGATCCAGATGTAAAACCCTGCGAGTAGGCAGACCGACTTCTACTGGAATAACCGCCTCAGCACCGTATGTTAAGCGGAAAGGGGTTTCCCCAGTGGGAGTCTGAGCTATAGTTCGGTAAGCGCAGAGTACACTCGGTAGTTCCTCGGCCCAAAGCCCCTTAGCAGCCTCGAGCTTAGTTTTGATGATCTTCAGGAGAAAACGGTTGGCGACCTCGACTTGGCCATTGGCCTAGGGATGACCGGGAGAAGAGAAACATGGTTGAATCTGGAGGTCGGCGCAGAACTTCCTGTACTTGGCGTTGTCAAATTGTTTGCCGTTGTCAGAGACGATGGCCTGAGGGATGCCAAATCTGCAAACGATCGACTGCTAGATGAACTTGGTTGTGTTCCGTTCAGTAATGGTGGCAAGGGGTTCTGCCTCTACCCACTTGGTGAAGTAATCAATGGCGACGATCGCGAACTTGGGCTGACCTCGGCTGGTGGGAAGTGGACCGACCAAGTCGATCCCCCATTTGGTGAACGGATAAGGGCTGCAAAGTGTGATCAACTCTGAAGGAGGAGCATGGGGGATGTTGGCAAAACGTTGACACTTATCACATTTGAGCACAAAATCAGTCGCATCTTTATTGAGAGTTGGCCAGAAATAACCAGTACGGAGTATTTTGTGGGCTAGAGACCTGCCGCCCGAATGGTTGCCACAAATTCCCTCGTGGATTTCTTGCATTACATAGGTTGCTTGAGCCGAATTGAGGCACCGCAAATACGGGCAGGAGAAACCACGTTTGTATAAGATGCCACTAACGAGTGTGTAATTGGACGATCGAGCCCTAACTTTGGCGGCTTGCCGTTGGTCATCTGGAAGTTCCCCCATTGTGAGAAATTGAATGAAGTCCGACGCCCAAGGGATGGGCTCGTTCTGGAGGAACTGTACTTTGTGCTGGCCGGGGGAGATGGCAGGGTGGGACACGTATTCGAGGCGAACACCATGGTTAAGGTCGGACTGGTCTACTGAGGCCAACTGAGCCATCTCGTCTGCCTTAGAGTTTTCTGCTCGTGGAATATGCTTGATGTGGAAGGTATAGAAGAGGCGAACAAGGGGAAGTGCAACGTCCCTGTAAGCCCGCATGGTGTCCTCCTTGGCGTCGAGTTCCCCAGTAATTTGGCCGACGATGAGCTGGGAGTCGTTGAACACTCGGATGTGGCTGACACCAATATCCCTGGCTAGGCGAAGACCTGCTATCAATGCCTCATATTCGGCCTCATTGTTACTGGCATTAAACAAGAAGCGGAGAGCACATTTGAAGTAACCGCCCTCAGGGGCGGTGAGGATGAGCCCAGCTCCACTACCTTCCCTTCGGGATGAGCCGTCCACGTTGAGAGTCCAAGAATGAGGGTCTTCGTTGTCAGTAGGGGTTGGTGGTGGTGGAGGGTCAGTGTATGGGAGAGGATTAGTGAATTCCAAGATGAAGTCTGCGACGGCTTGTCCTTTAATTGCTGTTCGCGGCAGGTAGGCAATGTCAAACTGGCTGAGTTCCACTGACCACTGCATGAGTCTGCCAGAGAGTTCTGGTTACTGCATAACCTTCTTCAAGGGCTAGTCAGTGAGGACCACTATGGGGTGGGCTTGGAAGTAAGGGCGGACCCGTCTAGAGGCAGTGACCAGGGCCAAAGACAATTTCTCTAATAGTGGGTAATTCTGCTCCGCTCCCCAGAGAGCTCGACTGGTGTAGTAGACCGGTCGTTGGACAGAGCCGTCCTCCTTGATAAGAGCAGCACTGACTGCGGTGTGCGATACGGCTAGATAGAGGAAGAGGGGTTCGCCTATGACTGCTTGTGCGAGGAGAGGAGGGTTGGCCATGCACTGTTTCAACTGCTGAAAAGCCACTTCAGAGTCAGTTGTCCATTCAAAAGTTTGCCGAAGGACTTTGAAGAATGGTAGGCACTTGTCTGTTGCGTGAGAGATGAAGCAGTTGAGGGCCGCCACTCGGCCAGTGAGCCTTTGAACCTCCTTAACTGTCCTGGGTGACTGCATCTCGATCAAGGCCTTGATCTTTTCAGGGTTAGCCTCAATGCCACGCTGGCTGACCATAAAACCCAAAAACTTTCCAGATCCTACACCGAAGGCGCACTTCTCTGGGTTGAGCTTCATTTGGTACTTGCGGAGGGTGGCGAAGGTCTCTCTTAGGTCAGTCAGATGATCAGTGGAGAGTTTGCTCTTCACTAGCATATCGTCGACATATACTTCCATATTCCGACCTATCTGGTGATGGAAAACGGCATTGACCAACCGTTGGTAGGTGGCCCCGGCATTTTTCAGTCCGAATGGCATTACACGGTAGTGGTAAGTGCCTCGGTCGGTAATGAAGGAGGTATGTTCCCGGTCGGACGGGTGCATCAAGATTTGGTTGTATCCAGAGAAAGCATCCATGAAGCTGAGCATCTGATGACCGGCCGTGGCGTCGACTAGTAGATCTATGCGGGGAAGAGGGTAGCTGTCTTTGGGGCAAGCTCAGTTCAGATCAGAGTAATCAACACAGAGTCACCATTTGTCGTTGTTCTTGCGGACTAGAACCACGTTTGACAGCCACTTAGGGTAGTCCACGTTTGTGATAAAATTGGGCCTCAAGGAGTTTGTCGACCTCTGCTGCAATAAGAATGTTGCGCTCTGGATGGAAGATGCGCTGCTTCTGGTGATAAGGTCGAAAGTGGGGTTCGATGCTGAGGCGATGGGTTACGAAGGAGGGGTCAATACCCGGCATGTCTGAATGGGTCCAGGCGAATACATCATTGTGCTCAGTCAGGAGAGCGGTAAGGTTGGCCTTGGCTTGGGAGGATAGTTGGCTGCCGATTTTGGCAGTTTTGATTGGGTTGGTGGGGTCGATGTTAACTTCAACGAGCTCCTCCACAGGTTCTCCTCTGACCAGCTACTGTATTACTGTTCTGCAGGCCTTCGGTAATCTCGGATTACTGGCCGATTACGGTGCTAAACCCATAGGGCCGGGTTTGGGTCGTGACAATTACATAGGTTGCTTGAGCCGAATTGAGGCATCGCAGGTATGGGCGTGAAAAACCACGTTTGTATAAGATACCACTAACTAGGATGTAATTGGACGACCGGGCCCTGACTTTGGCGGCCTGCTGTCGGTCATCTGGGAGTTCCCCCGTTGTCAAAAATAAGAAGATGTCGAAGGCCCAAGGGATGGGTTCGTTTTGGAGGAACTGCACTTCTTGTAAGTCGGGTGAGATGGCCGGGTGGGCTAGGCATTCGAGGCGAACACCGTGGCTGAGGTCGGACTGGTCTGCAGAGGCCAACTGAGCCATCTCGTCTGCCTTGAAGTTTTCCGCCCGAGGTATGTGCTTTATGTGGAAGGTATTGAAGAGGCGAACAAGGGGGAGGGTCATATCTCTGTAAGCCCGCATTGTGTCCTCCTTGGCATCGAATTCCCCCGTAATCTGGCCGATGATGAGCTGGGAGTCACTGAACACCCGGATGTGGCTGACTCCGATGTCCTTAGTGAGGCGGAGCCCTGCTATCAATGCCTTATGCTCAACCTCAGTGTTACTGGCATTAAACAAGAAACAAAGAGCACATTTGAAATAGCCGCCCTCAGGGGCGGTGAGAATGAGGCCAGCCCCGCTACCTTCCCTGCGGGATGATCCGTCCACGTTGAGAGTCCATGAATGCGGGTCTTCTGGCTCGGTAAGGGTTGGTGGGGGTGGAGGCGCAGCGGTTGGGGTAGGATTAGTGAATTCCAGGATGAAATCCGCGACAGCCTGTCCCTTAATTGCTGTTCGAGGCCGGTAGGAGATGTCGAACTGACTGAGTTCCATTGACTACTGCATGAGTCTGCCGAAAAGTTCTGGTTGTTGCATGACCTTCTTCAAGGGTTGGTTGGTGAGAACTACTATGGAATGGGTCTGGAAATAGGGATGGAGCCGTCTAGAGGCGGTGACCAAGGCCAAGGACAATTTTTCTAACAGTCGGTAATTTTGCTCTGCTCCCCTGAGAGCCCGACTGATGTAGTAGACTGGCTGTTGGACAGAGTTGTCTTCTCTGATAAGAGCTGCATTGACTGCGGTGCTTGGGACGGCTAAATAGAAGAAGAGGGGCTCGCCCGTAATTGCTTGTGAAAGGAGGGGTGGATTGGCCATGCACTGCTTCAACTGCTGAAAAGCCTTTTCAGATTCAGTTGTCCATTCAAAAGTTTGCCGAAGAACTTTGAAGAACGGTAGACACTTATCTGTTGCGCGGGAAATGAAACGGTTGAGGGCTGCAACTCGGCCAGTGAGCCTTTGAACCTCCTTGACCGTCTTGGGTGACTGCATCTCAATCAAGGCCTTGATCTTTTCAGGGTTAGCTTCAATGCCCCGCTAACTGACCATAAAAACCAGAAACTTCCCAGACCCTACGCCGAAGGCGCACTTCTCTGGGTTGAGCTTCATTTGGTACTTACGTAGGGTGGCGAAGGTCTCCCGCAGGTCGGTCAGATGATCAGTGGAGAGTTTGCTCTTGACTAGCATGTCGTCGACATATACTTCCATATTCCGACCTATCTAGTGATGGAAAACGGCATTGACCAACCGTTGATAGGTGGCCCCAGCGTTCTTCAATCCGAATGGCATTACTCGGTAGTGGTAGGTACCTCGGTCGGTAATGAATGATGTATGTTCCCGATCGGACGGGTGCATCAGGATTTGGCTGTAACCAGAGAAAGCATCCATGAAGCTGAGCATTTGATAACCGGCCGTTGCGTTGACCAGCAGATCTATGCGGGGAAAAGGATAGCTGTCTTTGGGGCAAGCTCGGTTCAGGTCAGAGTAATCGACACAGAGTCGCCATTTGCCATTGTTCTTGCGGACTAGGACCACGTTTGACAACCATTTAGGGTAATCCACATTTTTGATGAATTGGGCCTCAAGGAGCTTGTCAACCTCTACGGCTATAAGTGTATTGTGCTCTGGATGGAAGATTCGCTGCTTCTTGCGGTAAGGTCGGAAATGGGGTTCGATGCTGAGGCGGTGAGTTATGAAAGAGGGGTTGATGCCCGGCATGTCTGAATGGGTCCAGGCAAACACATCATTATGCTCGATCAGAAGGGCGGTAAGGTCGGCCTTAGCTTGGGGGGATAGTTGGCTGCCGATTTTGGCAGTCTTCATAGGGTTGGTGGGATCGATGGGAACCTCAATAAGCTCCTCCACTTGTTCGCCTCTGACCAACTCGTCCTCATCTCGGTCGTCAAGTCCTTCAATGATCATGGCCTCCTTCAGCTTGACTTCCTTAAGTGAGGCGACATAACATTCCCTGGCTATGGTCTGCTCTCCCCGTACTGTCCCGACGCCCTGGTCGGTAGGGAACTTTATGGCGAGGTGGTAGGTTGAAGTGATGGCTTGAAAAGCGTTGAGGGCGGTGCGACCAACGATGATGTTGTAGGCAGAGGGACAGTCGACCACAAGGAAAGTGAGCAACTTGGTAGTCTGCCGTGGGTATTCGCCGATGGTAATGGGGAGATCGATGGAGCCAATGGAGGTCACCCGGTCACCAGTGAAGCCGACCAAAGTGGTTTGGAGGGGAGACAGACTTTCCTCCCCAATTTTGAGCTGGCGAAAGCAGCTGAAGAATATGATGTCTGAAGAACTGCCGTTGTCGATGAGAACCCGTCTGACCTTATAGTTGGAGAGGAGGGCAGAAATGACGAGAGGGTCATGATGAGGATAACGGATGCCAGTACAGTCGGCGTCCGTGAAGGTGATGGGCTCTGTCCACTGCTTGGGCTGTTTGGAGGGTCGATCTACGGTGGCAACTGCTCTGTCCGAGCCTTGCCTTATCTTCTTGAGCTCTGCCCTCTGAGCGGAGTGGGATGGTCCCCCACAAGCAAGGCCACCTAAAATGACTCAGATTTCACCAACTGGCGGAGGGGGATTACCTGGAGACCAAGGCTGTTGTGGGGGGCGATCATGGCTTTGGTTAGATTGGGCTGGCTGCTGGGGTGGGATACGTCGGCGGTTATTTCTGAGGGGCTCGGTTCTTTGCCTCTGCTGTGGGCGGGTGTCCGTAAATCGGCTGAGACGCCCTTGACGAATGAGGGTCTCGACCTAATCCTTGAGGTTGATGTAGTCATCAGTGTTGTGGCCGTGGTCCTGGTGGAAACAACAATATTTGGACTGGTCTTTCCGGTTGGAAGGGGTCTGTGAGGGTAGGGGCCATTTGAGGGGGTAGTCTCGTTGGATCTGGTGGAGGACTTGTTCCATGGGAGAATTAAGGGGCGTGTACCGCTCGAACCGACCGTCGGTCGGGCTGGTGCCGACCGGTCAGCACGAGGAGGTCGGTCGGTATAGTGGGGTGTTTGGCTGTTATCCTGGGTGTTTCTGGGTTCTAAGTCTTTTCTCTTTTCTCTGGGGGTCGAGTTTTTAGATATTGGATCGTGCCGAGCAGCTAGTGAATCTTCGGCATTCATGTATTTCTAGGCTTTGGAGAGTAGGGCTGCCATGGAGGTTGGGGGGTTTTTGGAGAGGGAGAAGAGGAAATCGGACGATCGTAGCCCGGCCATGAAAGCCGTGAGGATGACCTTGTCGTCGTTCTCCGCTACTTGCACGGCTTCGGTGTTGAAGCGGGTAACGAAGCTACGCAGCGACTCCTCCTCGGTCTGACGGATGTTGAGGAGTTGGGTTGCAGGGCGGCGTTGGCGCTGGGCTCCAATGAAATGGCAGAGGAAGGAGTCGCTGAGATGCTGAAAAGTGGAGACAGAGTCTGCTGATAATTGGCTGAACCACAGTCGAGCTGACCCCTTCAGTGTCACGGGGAAAGCCCGGCACATGATCTCGTCAGGGAAGGCATGGAGGATCATGAGGGTACGGTAGGTCTCCAGATGGTCGACTGGGTCCGTCGTACCTTCAAAAGAGTCAATGGTGGGCATCTTGAACTTGGCGGGCAAAGGTTTGTCTTAGATGGAGGTAACAAATGGTGAGCTTGCCGTGGTAGAGGGTTTATACTGAATGTTCTACATGACCCCTTGGAGCTGGAGCTTCATTGCTCGGAGTTTAGCGTCCCAGAGAGGAATGTGGTCACCATGGTCAGTCAATGGGGGCTGGACACTGCTGGCTTCCCCTTCAGGGGCTGGTGCCACGACCGAAGGGTGTGGAGATGGAGGTGGTAGATTTATGTGCAGGGGAGGAGGTTGCAAACCTTCCAAGTTGGGTGGATAGGGTTGCGGTTGCCGAACAGTATGACTAGGGCTCTTTCTTGGTTGGGTGAAATATCTGGAGGTGGTGGAGAAGGCATCGGAAGGTTTCTTTGGAGTAAAGCATTTATCAGGGCCTGGTTTTGTTCGGCCATGCGGTTAATGCTGTTGGTAAGCTCAACACTATACTGTGGTGGGTTGTTTGGATTGGGAGGGTCGGTTTGATGGTCGGCAGCATTATGGTGAGAGGCCATGGATCTAGTCGTGACCATACACTTGGATGGGTAGGGGGAAGAGGTTGTTAGGACAGGGTCTCCGGTGACAATGAGCACAACTGACGTCTGGATAAGAACCACTTCCCACAGACGGCGCCAACTGTTTGGTGTAGTTTGTCCCAGTGAATGAATCGGACTGGTCCAAGGTCCTCAAGCCCAAGTCCAAATGATCAAGCCCACCGGATAACCTGCAAACAAGTTCAACGGGGAACGGGGTAGTCCCCCAATGAACCCTCCGACGAGCAAGTTAGGAAGAGAAGTAGAGTATAGAGGGAGAGATTAGAGATAGAAAGCTTAACCTTCTTCTTGTCTTCAACGTTTGCTTATATCCTTTGGTGATCATTTCGCTGTCCCTTCCGACCTGCCCTCCTTGCTGAAAGTTTATGCTGTAGCTTACCTTGTTCAGGGTAAGGGGGTCCTGTTCCGACGGAGAGGTGTTGTCGTAATAAATGCTGTGATGGGCCGCATTAATGGTGATGTGCAGTGGCAATAACTTTGCAGATCTTTGTCTGCTGATGTGGCTCGGCCTTCACCTGCCACGTGTCTGAATGTCATTGGCTCTTTGTGCCATGCTGGGTTCTAGCTGTTCTAGACTCCCCCAGCTGGGTTATGTACTGGGCTTCAAGTGATGGGCTTGTGGTGTTTATAGTGGGCTATGGCCTCTATGGGCTTAGCCAATTCCAATTTTGTAAACATAACCATTATGTGCCTTAGAACCCAGCACCACTAGAAAGTGGATGCAGAAAACTAGAAGCCCACTTCTTAAATAATCCCACAACCAACAACCAGGTCCAAAGGCTATTTCTTCTTCAAGAGAGTGATATCTAATCTAAAAAATATAAATGATGTTTAGATATGCAAAGTTAAACCACAATTCAGTAGATATATTTAGCAATGCAAACACAGCTCAGAGAAACCACTAGACTACAACAAAAGTAACCTATGATGATAAAAAGTAATGAATAAAATAAATTTCGTCACTAAATAAGAGTAATTCATGACAAATTATAAAAATTTGTCACATATAATAAAAAAATAAAAATAATTGGTGACGAAATTTATTTTCGTCAATAAATATTTCTTTTTAGGTGAGGAAAAATTAAATTTTGTCATCGAAGGTTTTCCTGCTAAATGTTTTTGGTGGCGCCAAAATTTTGAGACTTTTGATGAGAAAAAAATTTGTCACCAATTATAAAATTTTTAGTGAGGAATATATTTTCGTCACCAATAATTTTACATTTTTATTTTTGAAAAACTTGATTTTAAAAATTTTAAGATTATATGGTGAGAAATATAATTTCGCTACTAATCAGCTTGTTCGGTTTTGGGTTTCAGAAAATTCTACTTTTTTATTTTCCGAATTATGTTTTTAATGAATTTTTTTAATATTCTAATTTTTTTTAAAAAATTTTTTAGACACACATAACATAAATATACTTAAAAAGTATAATATTTGTGAATTTTTTTTTTAAAAATACAAAATTTCCCCCCTTTTTTTTACACTTGAAAATATGAATTTTTATACTACGAATTCACTAATTTTGAAGGTAAAATTTTGACAAATTAAGCAGAAAAAAAATTAGACTACTAGTTTTTTCCTTTTTTGGTTTTGTTTTGTTTATCAGTTTTCCTCTCATATCTCTCTCTCAAAACAAAACACAAGTTAGTCCTCCTTCAGAGTGTTCTCCTCTAGCGCCACCACCGACGTTGCCCGTTCTCCTTCTTCAGTGCCACCGTCGACGTCGCATCTCCGAACCTGTCCACCCATCTCCTTCGGTGCCTCGTGTTCTCTTCCATCAGCGTCTCTTAATGACGAAAACTAGTAAAGAAAATAAATTTTGTTACATATAATAAAAAAAATAAAAATGATAGGTGACGAAATTTATTTTTGTCAATAAATACCTTCCTTTAGATGAGAAAAAATTAAGTTTCGTCACCAAAAATTTTCTCGTTAATTTTTTTGGGTGGTGCCAAAATTTTGAGACTTTTGGTGAGGAAAAAATTGATCACTAATTATAAAATTATTTATGAGGAATATCCTTTTGTTACCAAATTTTTTTAATATTTTTGATATCTTCTGGTGAGGAAATAATGTTGTTACTAATTTTGGTGGAAAAATTTTGATGTATTAAGTGGCAATGAAAAAAAAAAGGTTTTAATTTTTTTATCCCTTTTATGTTTATCCACTACTACAAAATTGAGTTTTTACAACTTCATATCAACAATATACAAAAAATGTAAGCTGTGGTTTCTTAGTTTTACGACTTATTTTTTTTGCATATCGTAAATAATTTCTCAACCACAATGTGTGTATTGCGTAGGTTGTAATTGCTAATAATGATAATTTTTTTACGACTTACAATGTTAGCCGTAAATAATAAAAAAATTTATGATGTGCATATGACATTTCGTTAATTCATCAACTATACACAACACTCCTATACAAATTGATAAAATATTAAATATTTCACAATACACAAAAAATTAATCATTAAAAATTATACTTTTCACAATGCACAAAAAATTAACCGTTTAAAATATTACACTTTCCATAATACACAATGCTATCCTAAAAGATGTGACTAAAAAAATAGCGCCAAAACAAAAATTTACCACCTAGCATTAGAACTCAGTGTCTCTCTCTCTCTCTCTCTCTCTCTCCATCATTTTTTCTTTGTTTCTTCTCTAGAGTGACCATCACTACAACTACAAACCCTAGATTCTCCACCGCCTGCTTCTCTAACCCCGACCCTCTTTCTGGCCAAGCCCTCACCTCCGACATCCGGCGAAGATCAGTCCCAGTTGGAGTGCTCCATCTCTATCTCACCCTCTCTCCATCTCTGCCTCACCTTCGCTCTCAATCTCTGCCTCACCATCTCTCTCCATCTCGATCTACCCTTTGAAACCCTCCCAAACCCTAATTAAAACCCTCCTAAACCGAAACCCCAATTCAAATCCTCGATGAGTTCTATATATGGCGATCAGATGATGAGTTCTATATATGGCAATCCACTCTCACAACCGATGATGAGTTCTCTGCTTTATCAGCTAAAATTTTAAAACAAAGAATGATTGATGAAGGGTTTAAATAGTCATCTAGAAGGCCCTAATTTGTTGGGGTTTAAGATCAATTCCAAGGGCTGGTTGATTTTTGATGGCCACGACAGTAATATGGCATCATTTGTTTCTTGATCAGCTCAGGTTAGTTTAGTTGGTCTACATTTTTTGCATCTCATTGGAATTAGATTTCAGATTGTATCAAAAATAAAGCTTTTATTGCTTCCTCTAGATATCTATCTTCCTTTTAGTCATATGCGTATATAATTATGAATAAATTTGCAACACAGATATCAATTTTGTAGAATTTGACAAAAAAATGTATATGAATGAATAAGATTTTTCATAAATAGAGTCCCATAAGATTTTCATCTTAAGAGCCGTATGTTCTTTGCTGGAATATGGACTGTCACTCGATAGGTGAGTTGCTTTCTATTCTGGATTTTAAAGAGGGGAAGCTTCCTATGAGGTATTTGGGGGTTCCTCTTGTCTCTACTAAGTTGTGTAAAATAGATTCTGATCAATTGGTTGCTAGGATTACTAACAGGATTCAATCGTGGGCTAATAAAGTGTTGTCGTATGCTGGTAGAGCCCAATTGATTAAAAGAATTTGTATTAATAGAATTCTTAATTTTAATATATAATAGAATTTGTATTTGTTCAATTCCACTCTCTTAATAGAATTTGTATTTGTTCAATTCATTTCTTAATTGTTTTGAATTTTGTTTTTTTTTATATATACAAATCGTTGGGTTTAGTTTGATTATTGGATTAAAAAAAGGTCAATTGATGGTGTTTGATTGCAATTCTAGATTCTAGATTATTTGATTTTTTTAGCTTATTTAACTCAGAAAAAGTGAGATTACTTGTAATTGTTTTCAACTTAAGAATGTGCCTGAATTCATTAGAAGCTAAATAGTATAATGATAGTAGAAAGAAATGAGATAAAGAGACATTATTTTTAATTAAATTCCATGTATATATAATAATTTAGTTGCCATTTTTTTTTTTTTTAATATTAGCAAAGATATGTATCAAAACTAATATTGAGAACATCAGGAAAATGAAATCTTAGGATACCACCATAGTGTATTTGCTAATCATTTTTCACATTGGTGGAGGTTGTGCTTCTTTGGGTTGGTTCAGACCATGGTTGTTTGTTGTGGTTATGCCTCTAATTGGGTTGCTTCAATCCATTATTGTTTAGTTTGGTTGTCAGGTGGCATGAGAGGTGTCACACTCTTCATGGTTTTCATGAAAATGTTGTTGGCTTTAGAATTTCGTTCTTAATTTTTTTTTTAATACAACTCCAAAAGGATGTAGCCATGGCTAGAGCTCTGTTTTTGTGTATACAACCTACTCTACTATACAACTATATCACTATGAGATTGAATAAATGAAGGGCATGACAACCGAATACTACACACACGAGGCAAAGAAGATCTCATTCTTATGAGGTATTAGTAAGTTTGTTGTCCCCTAGTACATGGGACTAACTAAGGATGTCATTTATATACTTTTTCAAACACAGATAGCATAGGATATCCATATGTATAAAACATTTCAATAGAGTCACTACTACAATAATGGTTAAAAGTCACACTTTTCAGATTGAATTTAGATAAGAATCATGCTTAAAAGTAGCAAATTATGAGTACAAAACTCTAAAATTCTGCTCAAAGCTTGCTTTAGTCTGAATTTATGTTCAATGTTGAGAAGTATAGATAAGGAACATGAGGTTGCACCTGCCTTGCTCCATTCTACAGACTTGATGTATAGATATTATAGCTTTCTTTTGTTTTATTTTAAAGCTATTAAATATATTTTATAGTTTTTTTTTATTTTTTTAAAATTTGACAATTTTCAATGTGATGAATTATGAAAAAGACTGAATGCAAAAGCGGTTACAAAACTAATAATAAGTTAAGCAAAGGTGATCATTTCAGTGTTTTGACTAAAAAATTGAGCCAGCTTGTCTTCAACCCAAGAAATGTTCTTCAACTTTTAAAGGACTTTTTTTTTTAAAAGAAAAAAAAAATTTGCAGAATTTTTTGTAGTCTCATTGCCGTTTATCTTAATTTTTATTGTTTGATCTAAGTTTAACTTAGTTTCAGGGTGTATTTGGCTATTTTTATTAAAATGTTAATCACCATATTATCTGTATTCATGTGGTTAGCTATAAATTGAAATGTCGCTTTTGGTTGGCACACAAGATGAGGAGAGGATTTGAAATAGGTAGTGTGGGATAATAAGTCCCACAAAACAATAGAGTAATGTGAATGATAATACATATTTTCATATCTCATGTTTGAGAAGGACGAGTTTGGATGACATTAGTATACGGTTAATTATTACATTTTATCACTCCTTATGGAATTGAGTTATCCTATTTCAAAAGGATAGAGTATCATATCGTGACACACTATCCTATTATCAAAATGTACAACCAAATATGGAATAAATGAATCCAATACAATGAAGAACTCGTCCAATTCTCTCTTTTATCTAGCAACCAAATGTGCATGAACCCTTATCCCATCCTTTGTACCATGAACATTGACAGAGGAAGGGACGTGACAGACAAAGATCCTCCCAACCAGACAATATAGTGGGAATTTTGAAGAGAAAAAAAAAATCGAGACACGGTCATGTAAATAGAATGCATTGAGTACATGAAACCGAAATTTTGAGTACAAAGAATTGTGTAGAGATTCCTAAACCAACTAAAAGTAGCTAATTGGGGAAGTTTAGTACCTATGCAGATTTCTTCTGGTTTTCTTGGACGGCAATCATTAAAATCAAATAGAAATAAATTAATAATTCTCTCTCTCCCTATATATATAGAGCTCAACACATGTTTGTTTTTCACATCTCCATACTCCTCAAGCTCTAACTTTTGCATTTGTGTGCATCCATTTCATCTTCTTCCTCTTTATCTACTAATATTTGTTAGTTTTATTAGTTACAAAAACTGAAAAAGGGCTTTTCAAGATGGAAATCAAATCTTTGTTATTGACTTTGGTAGCTCTGATCAGTTTTTGCTCTGTTGTCCATTCCTTTGAACCTAACCCTTTGCAGGACTTCTGTGTTGCAGACACTGATAGCTCTGGTATATTGCTTTCTTACTCCAAGCTTTTCTTTAATTTCATTGTAGCATCGTATCATCTGTCTCACTCATTGTCTCATATATTTGTCTCGTATTTATCTCATATTATTATGTCACAAAAATCATTGATAAAGAAAAATATGAAACACAGAACAATACAAGAAGTGAGACAGATGATCTCACACCCACTTAATATCTCACCACTTTTAAGTTCTTTGTTATCCTCATACCAAATTTAGATGTACATTAAATCATCATGCTTTGATGCCATTAAACTCGTTCAAAGACAATTTTCCTCCTAATTCTTCTGTTCTAATATATATTGAGTCATAGAATTATGTAACGATCTCAAAACACTATTTTATGACTGGAAATTCATTAGAATAGA
Organism: Camellia sinensis; assembly: GCF_004153795.1. NCBI lineage: Eukaryota > Viridiplantae > Streptophyta > Magnoliopsida > Ericales > Theaceae > Camellia > Camellia sinensis. Next base: position 475,817 of record NW_021024944.1, read on the forward strand.
AGGGTAGACAAATTTAAAAACATATTATTTTGCGCCATTAAACTCCCACACACATGCATGGGGGCTAAAGTTGATTCATTTTCACCTGCTTGAAGTTTAAAAAAAAATAAAAAATGAGCATATAGTGTTAATCATTGGGTTTGACCTTCATTAAACAAATAGTAAATAAATAATACTAGTAAGTATTATACATTCACTTGATTTTGTACTAGCTATAACAATTACAATATATAATTGAAAAGTTATTTTTACTCATAAACTGTAAATAAAAATTACACTATTTTGAACCAAATACTTCAATAAATAAATAGTCTCATAAAGTGCACCAAATAGAGTTATATTTATTGGACTTTATATTATAATTTAAATAAAATAATCATCCTAGAAAACAGGGGATATGAATTTTTTGAAACTTTTTGGACAGAGAATCCTAGTCCCTTTGTTTTATTATTTGATTGTATATTATTTGCTATTGTGTTGTTCTTGTTTTTGGTTCATGTGTCACAGTTAGAGTCAATGGCTTCGTATGCAGAAACCCCATGCTCGCTCAAGCATCAGATTTCTCCTTAATGGGCCTCAACCTACCAGGCAACACGTTAAACCCATTGGGCTCAGCCATCACCCCAGCCACTGTAGCCCAAATTCCAGGGCTCAACACCCTCGGCGTCTCCATGGTCCGCATCGGCTATGCTCCGTGGGGCCTTAAACCTCCTCACATCCACCCTTGTGCCACTGAAATCTTCACCATCCTCAAAGGCACCCTTGAGGTCGGCTTTGTTACTTCCAACCTTGAAAACCGTTTTATTAGTAAAGTTCTTCAGAAAGGTGATGTGTTTGTGTTCCCAATAGGACTCATTCATTATGAAAGGAATGTTGGGTATGGAAGTGCTATCGCAATTGCTGGGTCAAGCAGCCAAAACCCTGGTGTTATCACGGTGGCTAACGCTGTTTTCTGATCAAAACCAATGATTTCTGGTGATGTTCTTGCCAAGACATTTCAAGTTAATATGACGGTGGTTGATGCAATTCAGGGAAGGATGTAGGTGATGAAAGGAGGAGTGGGAGGACGATGAAATTTCATTAAAAGTACTTTCTTTGTGATTTTCATGTGTCCACTAGGGTTTGTCTTTTACATTCATGGTATGGTGAAGAAATTCATTGTGTTTTTGTGTGATAGAATAAGTTTAGAGGCACACTATTTTTAATCATATTTTTAATTGTGTATTCATAACAAGAGTGCAACTTACACAATTATACAATGTGAGTTTTGCTTCAATGATGAGTAGAGGGCAAAAAATATGATAAAAAATGATGTGTTCTGAGCAAGATTGTTATTGGAAACAAAATTTGTATTTCCATTTATTTGTTGTAAGAGCTTGCAAGCAATTAACTTATTGGATATTGCATTCGTATATTTTCATGATTCATGTTCCTCTCTCTTGTCATATAGTTTTATTGGGGTGAAAGTTTAGAAAATAATTTACATACAAAACCTTCGCATTACTCTAAATGAACTTATAATATTAATAGACAATCCATAACTAAACCAATGCATGAATCACATGGACACAATAATCTCATTAGTAGAAATGTAATTTTTGATATTTTTGTTATTAAAGCATAGTTTCCAAACAAATAATGTGATTAGATTTGGAATGATATTTTTGTTCATTCAATTTTTTTTTTTCTCCTCAGAGTAATGCTGTGATGATTAAATTTTTATACCAAATTGACTTACCAATAAGACGGGGCACCTTTCGCTGAATTATTATTTGTAGGTAATAATTGAAAATGAGAGCCATTGTTGTCAACCTTTAAATTGTTCAACTTCTATGCCATTATCCAAACAAAAATGCTATGTACTTTAGAAAATATATATTTAGAATAGTTCTCAAAATTTTTCGGCTCCACAATTTTGATAAAAAAAAAAGTGTAGTGGGTCCTTCTTATAATTGAATTTTGTTTTTTTAGTTACATTTATAATTGATGAATTTTGAAAAAAGTGTAGTGGGCCCTACTAGCCACGTCGAAAACAAGTGACACGGTTGGGGCCCGTACTTCCCGAACTTCTCATAGAAACGGATTATGATGACTTGGTTAGTTGGGGCATGGACTGAGAAGATAAAGAAAAGAAACTCTTTGATTTCTTGGAAGATCCAGAATCGCCTTTTGATTCGACATAGTTCAGCCTTTTATGCCTTTGCCTTGCTTCATCGACCTCCATCGTAATCTCCATATACGCCGCAGCTTCCACCAGCTTATCATACTCCCGATACACATGACCCATCACCTTCATTAGTATTTTAGGCCTTAACCTTTTCTCAAATTTGAAACACCGATGTTCTTTAGTAGCTATGAGTTTAGGCACAAAACGTGCCAAACTAGTGAACATAGCTTCAAATTCCGCCACTGGTGTGTCTAGTTGCCGCAACTCTTCGAATTGTTTCCGCAATTAACTTATTGGATATTGCATTTGTATATTTTCATGATTCATGTTCCTCTCTCTTGTCATATAGTTTTATTGGGGTGAAAGTTTAGAAAATAATTTACATACAAAAACTTCGCATTACTCTAAATGAACTTATAATATTAATAGACAATCCATAACTAAACCAATGCATGAATCACAAGGACACAATAATCTCATTAGTAGAAATGTAAGTTTTGATATTTTTGTCATTAAAGCATAGTTTCCAAACAAATAATGTGATTAGTTTTGGAATGATATTTTTGTTCATTCAATTTTTTTTCTCTCCTCAGAGTAATACTGTGATGATTAAATTTTTATACCAAATTGACTTACCAATAAGACGTGGCACCTTTCGCTGAATTATTATTTGTTGGTAATAATTGAAAATGAGAGCCCATTGTTGTCAACTTTTAAATTGTTCAACTTCTATGCCATTATCTAAACAAAAATGCTATGTACTTTAGAAAATATATATTTAGAATAGTTCTCAAAATTTTTCGGCTCCACAATTTTGATAAAAAAAAAAGAGAGTAGTGGGTCCTTCTTATAATTGAATTTTGTTTTTTTAGTTACATTTATAATTGATGAATTTTGAAAAAAGTAGTATTATAGTTTGCTTTCATATGGAATAATTATTGTGTTGCAGTTTCAAGTTTTGACAAAGTAGTATGGCTTTGGAAAATTTGTTGAGAAATTTAATTCTAACATTACATTCAAGAAATTGTTGTATTTTAGTTGTAAGGATATATAATTAATGAAATTTTATGAAAATAATAATTTATTATTTTAAAGAATAATTTATTTAATTTTACTCATTGACACAAGATCACTGTCAAACTATTAATCACCGGAAAAATCACCAACGTTGGAAAAGTCACTAGAAGTAGCTAGTGTCGATCTCCGACGAGGAGTGATAGTAGTGGTAGTGACATGGATAGATCGGTAGATTAGGTAGACAAATAATTGACACGTGGATACATAGGTATGATTGAACAAGCTGGTACCCCTGTCTCTGACCTTGGCCTAACTGATAACCCCCAGAATTTCAGGACCCGTCCAATTAGTTATGGGCAGGACCTTTTAATGTGACCCGACTATCCACAATAGTAGTATGCAGGCGATTGGCCCCTTCCTTGGACAGGACTTTGAGAATGAGCTTGTTGTTGACGTTTAAGATTCCAATTACAATTTGAAGCCTTGTGGCCCTACTAGCCACATCGAAAACAAGTGACACGGTTGGGGCCTGTACTTCCCGAACTTCTCATAGAAACGGATTATGATGACTTGGTTAGTTGGGGCATGGACTGAGAAGATAAAGAAAAGGAACTCTTTGATTTCTTGGAAGATCCAGAATCGCTTTTTGATTCGACATAGTTTAGCCTCTTATGTCTTTGCCTTGCTTCATCGACCTCCATCGTAATCTCCACATATGCCGCAGCTTCCACCAGCTTATCATACTCCCGATACACATGACCCATCACCTTCATTAGTATTTTAGGCTTTAACCTTTTCTCAAATTTGAAACACCGATGTTCTTCAGTAGCTATGAGTTTAGGCACAAAACGTGCCAAACTAGTGAACATAGCTTCAAATTCCGCCACTGGTGTGTCTACTTGCTGCAACTCTTCGAATTGTTTCCTCAACCTTTCCCTGGTTGTAAGAGGCAAAAAATTCTCTTGAAAGGCATGAACGAACGCCTCCCAAGTATGCTCCACTTTGTGCTTTACTGTCTTCCACCATTGACCGGCCTCTCTTTTTCATTGATACACCGCCAAGGCCACCCTAAGCTCCCTATCGTTAATGTCTAAAATCTCAAATGATTTAACAATCTGCTCTAACCATTTATCCACCTTCATAGGATTAAGCTCGCTACTATACTCCACAGGGTTAGAGCGGAAGAATTCATTCTTCAAGAAAGAGACTCGGGATTCCCCTTCGATTTGTCCTTGCCACTTGCTCGGCTCGGAGGATTTCCATGGATTCGTAGAGGGCGCCTGCCTCTCTCGAGCTAATGCCCTTATTGCATCTTGGGCCAGCGGAACGGCCGTGTCATTCTGCCCTACCCCTTCTTCTTGGAGAAGGAGATCTTGCTGCGTGGCGTAGCCTAGCGATCTCTATAGGGTCTACCTCGACCCCCTCTTCCTCGTCCTGACATCCTATATGAAAACAAGGATAAGAACTAACTCTTAACCCACACACGATAGATGCTAACTCTCTTATTACATGCACCAGTTAAATGCATCATTGGGCAATTAAATCACATAACGCACACCACATACTCACATAAACACATAGTGCACACATGAGTTATTTCCCCAGGATTTTAACTAGTTCAATGGCACTCAGAGATTTCCTAGTGGAAAAAAGCATTGATCAGGTGCCTTTCTAAAAGGATTTCAATGATTGCAATGGACACAAGTCGTGTCCTAAGAGTTTAACTCCTTACTTACACAATCAAAGAAATCAATTTAAGACACACAAAACAATCCACTATTTCCCCTATCTAACGTAATAGCCCTATGCGGCAAAGTCGCTTCCCACAAGCTTCAGGTATTCAACCTGGTTCGCTCTGATACCAAATTGTGACGCCCCGAAAGGCCCTTTTCATACAATTGCACTTCCAAGTAGGGGTGCTCACGGATCGGTTTTGTGCGGTTTGTGGTTTGGTTTTGACCCACCTGCATCTATGCGGTTTGGGAAAAAGTTAACCCGCAACCGCCTGCAGTGCGATGTGCGGTTTGTGCGGATAGGGTTTGCAGATGTGCGGGCGATTGCGGGCGGTTTACGGTTTACACTTCTTTCTTTAAAAATTAATTTTTGAGTTTTTTTTTCCCATCGAATTTAGGCATCAGATTCATTTTATATATTCGTGATCATCTGACAATAATTTTCTGATGAGGTTACAAATAAAAATTCAATATCAATGCATTAAATGAAAGTACCCAAAACAAAGAGACCCTACACTAGCATTTTTGCCATGAAAAAAATGTATATCAATGCATTAAAGGTTGTACTCAATTAGAATTGTCAGTTCAGTAATTAATAATCAAACTAGAAGCTCCATCGACCACCAGAAGGAAAATCTTATTAGGAAAAAGCGGATGAGTCACCAATGAAAATCATATAAGAAACCAAGTTTAGAATTTGATAATTCTACGGCATTAAGAAAGTTGAGAAATACTTAAAAATAAGGATCCTAGTGTCATAGAGAACATAATGGTGCTTTTGTTAAAGTTACAAAGCTGGTATATAAAAAAAAATAGTAATAATAATAATTAAAGTGCGGGCGGTTTTTGTGGATTGCGGGTTTAACCCGCGACCCGCCCACAACCCGCAAATTTGTCATATTTCAAACCGCATTTGCCTGCATTATGTTTGCGAAACCGCCCATTTATATACGGGTTGGGCGGGTTGGGCAGTTTGAGCGGCGGTTTGAACGGTTCAGATAAACCGTTGCCCACCCCTACTTCCAAGTAATATGAACATACAAGATCTAGGCAAAATAAAACAATAGAACCATTTACACATAGTTTTCTTTCCTTTTGAACTATTCACAAAGCGAAAGTTTACATAATTGTTCCATTACATTCCTCAAAACATTTAAAACAGTTCAAAGAAAAGAGGTAAGAAGCTGACATTAGTATTCCAAAAGGGCATCTTTCTTATCACAATGCTTTACCCAAAGTTAGGTCACAGAAATCAATTTTAAAAAAAAATATAATCATCATCACCACTTCCCCAAGAAAACTTCAACAAAACATGCTAGCTCTATTGGCATCATCGCTTGAGAGGTGTCTCATCCTCAATTCCTGAAAATTGTTAGTTTTTGGAGTGAGCATAAGCTCAGTAGTTGATGCATTTAACAAATTATATAATCATTTGAAAAATTTATGCATCATGCAATGTCGTTTATGGGAATGTATGAAAAAAAGGTAAAATAATGCCGGAGTATGCTATTGTTATGATGCAATGTATTGTACATGTCTCATCTTTTCCACATTCTCAACAGGCAGTAACTCAGCCATGACATCCACAAGTAAGAGCCCAAAATCAAACATAAATAGATTATTATAGTCATATATAGAAAGTAATTGCACATTTGCCAACTCCAGAAATGGCGGGGTGATGAGCACCCAAAACATCACAACCTTCTACATTTGTCGGCTCTGTAAACGACGGGGACGTGAACACCCAAAACCATCCATTTTCCATATTTGCCGACTCCAGAAACGGCGGGCTTGTGGACACCCCAAAACCTTTTCCCACATTCGTCCGGCAATATGCGCAGATAGGACAATTGGGCACCTTGACTCCCCGCGCGGGTACCAAATACAATACACAACTCAAATCTAACCCGACTTACTACTCGGACTCATAGACTATTTACCCTCTTCCAACTTTCAACCGTTTACACAAAGGTAGAGCCAAAAAGAAATGAATAATGGATATGATGCATGAATTTATAAACAATGCATTATTTTCCTAAGATGATATCAATTCATAATAATCCACCTCTTCACATTTCATAATTCAAGGATCTACCATCAAGCAATCATCATCTTCTTCTCAAGGTTTACATTAAGAAGGAACCTCCAATCTTACATTTCAATCTCAAAGTCAAGTAATTACACTCAGTTTCATGTTTTAGAAGTCAATTGAGCAAAACCCCTTTTTCTCTCCTTTATAAAATTGAGTTAATTATCCATCATAAACAATGATATTCCATCATAAAAAGTTTAATTCCTTCAACAATCACTGACTTTCACCCTCATTGATCATAATCTTAGTCAACAAGCTCAAATCAAAACATACGTATATATATACGTATAAATGACTCGCGAAAAATACCATATAAGCTACTCAAATAGAAGATATAAAGAGTTAAAAACACCCCTACCTCAAGTTAGTATGCTAGGGTTGCAATACACCCTTGTATTCCGAAGATCAAGTGAAACAATCGGTGAAAGTGACGATCTAGGTCTTCTTTCAACTAATCTTGAGGAATCTTGGATGGATCTCGAACCAAGAATGGGGAAATCTATGGTTTTGTGAGCTAGGGGTTTGAGAAAAAAGTGAGTTGGAGGGTGAGAGGAAGAGAAAGTGTAAAGAAAATGACTTGGAGTTGCTATTTAAAATCTACTGTCCCCGACAGGTTGCTCGAGCGAAGGTCCTGTCGCTCTAGCGTAAGGCACAGATAAGTGATCTCGCTCGAGCACAGCTTCCTTTGCTCGAGTGAAAAAAAACATGTCTCAAAAGTTTTGTAGAGTTTCACTGAGCTACAGTGAAACTACTGAGAATGTGAAATCTACGCTCGAGTGACAACTCCTTCGTTTGGGCGGCCCGCATGCAAAATTGCCATTTACTGGGAGCTAAAGATCTACGCTCGAGCGAGAAAAGCTTCACTCGAGGGGCAAAAAAACTCAGGGGTCACATGTGGTTCTCGGAGTCTCTGCTCTGGGCATGTATTTCACTTTCCCTATAGGAAACTAGAAGATGAAGAAGAAGAACATGCATATTCGTGTTTACATGGATGGTTGTTTCGATATGATGCACTATGGTCACTGCAATACTCTCCGTCAAGCTCGAGCCCTCGACAACCAACTCGTCATCGGTGCGGTCAGAGGTTGTAGGGCGATGGTCAGAAGTGGAGGTGGAAGTGAGAGTAAAGGCAGAGGAGTTAAGGTTTGAAGGTTGTGGCTGCTAGGGGTGGTAGTTAGGGTGGGATAGAGTTAGGGTTTGATAGGTTAGGGTGTAAGGATTGAGGTTATGATCGATATTATCATGTTTGTAATGAGAGAATTGGATTTTTTGTATTGTGTAATAAGAAATTGAATGTAATGAGAATTTTTTGTTGTGTAAGTAGAATTTCCCGTAATTCTTTAGTTGATATTTGCTTAAAATTGCATTATGTCCCTTTCAATTTCAAATCAAGTTAATTAACTGTTTTAATTGATGTTAAAAATATATTTCAATTAACAATTTTAGCACTTTTATTGTTGTATAAAAAAATAGTTTACAGTTTTAATTTTTTGTTAATTTTGTTAAATAAAAAATATAAATAAAGGGATATTTATAATTTTAAAATTACAAGAAACAATTTATATTTTAAACAAATCTTATAAGTTGTATTTGTAAGTGACTTTATTTGGTTTGGACTTTGGAGAATCAGCCTCGGCAACAACCTGTCACAATTATAATTTTTTCTTTTTCTCTTTTAGAAAACTAGTGGTAACCTGTGCTATGTATGACATGTAAAAAAATTAAGGAAATTTTTTTTAAGGTCTCTGATATTAAAATTTTATAAGATAAAAAACATACAATATTTTCATAATAGTTGAGGGTCCTTCAACATTTTCACAGAAAAAATTCAATTGAGAGAAATTTCAGCCCGACTCAGAAAAATTTCAAACAAATTTGAAAACACAGAGAAATTATGTGTTTTGAAATTTTCTGTGTTGTAATTTTTTTTTTAATTTGAAATTTGTTTGGTTTACTCACAATTTTCTCTGTGTTTTGACCAATATGGTTTCCCTTAATCATTAACGCCCACTCACCATCTTAAAACGTCTCTTTCTTTCTCTTTGTCCATTTGTAGAGAAGCCATGGCCCTTTTTCCCTTTCCAATCCCTCTCCAAACCCCCATTTTCTTCTTGAAATTATCACTCTACACTTCTTTCTCACCAAAACCCTAATTCACATCCACATAATTTTCTCTCTCGTTACTAGTTTGGGAAGACTAAATAAGTGCACTTTTTGACTTTTCTTGTATTATGTGTAGAAAAAGTAGAGAGGAGATGTTGATTGATGTGACCCAAAAAAGATAAAAAGATGAAATAAGTGCACTTTTTTAGTTTTGCCAAACTTACTCTTAGAATTATGTTTTGGATACATATTTTTATCCTTCTATAAATCTTAATTTTGGCCATTAAAATGGCGGTTGTGATTGGAGATCGTTACCTCGAATTTCTGGTGAAGTTCATGGAGAAGTAATCGGATCCCTTGATCGAAGGAACCCTAGTTCTGAAGCTGAACCCCGTCGGTCTCCATTACATGTAATCTAGACTTGAAGCGCTCAATGAGCTCAAGGGACTCCTCGCCGAAGCTCTGGTTGATTATCTCCGCGCTTACGTCTACGTGAGAGAGTTAAACGGTAAAGAGAGAGTTGAGTGGATTAGTGTGAAGAAATGGGCGAGGAACCTTACGTTACAAAAAAAAAAATATTGTGGACCTCTCTTACAACCAAAAGTTGGAGAGGGATATTAGACTAATTTTTCCTAAAATTAATAATATATTTTTATACAAAATAATATAAATAGTTAAATTTTTGTATGCAAATTATGAAAACAAAGAATATTGAAATTTACAATTTAAGTTTCACAAATTTATCATAATTTATTTATTAATTTTTAATTTGTCACAAATTCAATCATGTAACTTTCAACCCCTTTGCTATAACCTAATTTTTAATTAAGTGAGAACCTATGTAGAAATTAAAAAATTTGAATTAAATTTGAATAGGCTTGGGTAGAGATATCAAATAAATTGAGCAACCAAAACAAAATTGTATATATAAATATATAAAGTTATTTACTAATTATTTTTTAAATAATAAATAAAATTAATTAAAAATTTAATATTAATGAACAAAAGCTAAAGCAATACATTTAAGATTTTCTAACAGAAATTTTCTTGAAAGTACTAAAAAAAATGAGTTGATACAAAAAAAAATTACTTTTTATAATGGCACAAAATAATTTAAATATGATTTTTCAAAAATTATTTTTAATTTAAAAATTACAATAAAATATTAAATAGAATAAAAATAAATTTCTTACAAAATAAAAGTATTTAAATAAAAAAAAAACGTAAGAAGAAAATTTAATATAATATTCTCATAAAATCTGAAAATAATTCTAGATGAACAATAAATTATCACCTATAACCCTTATTAAAAAAAAAAAGGTTTAACGAATCATCACTTTTAATTAAAAAAAAAAACTTTTTTTTTCTAATTTGTTTTAGCTAAAGTTACTTTTTAGCAATTTGTGCCAAAAATATTTTTATTTTTTTAGTTTAATTTGTTTAATTGACAATTGAGATTAAAAAAAATTAGCAGGATTCACCATATTTGGCAAGTGCTAAAAAAGTCTAAATGAATTATAAATTATCACATGTAACCCCCATTTTTTTATTATAAAAAAAAAATTCACCAAAAATCACTTTTAACAAAAAAAATAACATTTATTTCTATTTTATTTTAGCAAAAAGTCACTTCTAAGCTATTTAAACCAAATATATTTTAATTTGCTTAATTGACGTTTGAGATAAAAAAAAATTTAATAGAATCCACCATGTTTGGCAAATGCTAAAAAAGTCATTCATTTTTATTATTTTTTTTTGTCTTTTATTAAAAGAAAAATTTATTTAAAAATATTATTGTTCAAATCCTTATAGTTTAGAAGGATATATATTTATTTTTTTTACAAAATTTAAAACTAAAAAAGAAAATAAATAAAAGTAAATTTTTTTAATAGCGATTCATAATTTGAACACGTATTTTTAAAACAAATTATATTTAGACCAATAATATTATGACACATGTGAATATTGATCTCATTCTAATTATAATAATATAATTTGAAGAAGAATTTAAATTTGAAATTTTATGTATAATTTAATAAAAGATGCATGATTTAAGGAATGAATATTGATTATATTCCAATTATAGTAACATTATTTAAGTCAGAATTCAAATTTGAAATTTTATTTTAAGAATATAAAATTAATTTATAGACCAATCATATTGTGACACGTATTAATAAAAATTAAAAAAAATAAGAAAAAAAAAATGCAATGTTCAATCTTAATGGGATGACAATATTTTATAATTATAATAATATATACATAGATGATTTATAAATAAAAAAATTCATACATAAAAATCATAGTGGCATTTTAAAAAAATTATAAATAATTTTAATGAGTCTTTTTAAGGGCACACTTTTACCAATTCATTATGTATGAATTTTTGTACAAATTTGTGTGTATAATACCACGCTTTGTATATTTAATGGACTGTTTTCATTACTGTAAGGACATTTCATTCATAACCCCTTTACGCATTATGTTATTCTCACTAGGCTTTAGCTCACTGTTTATATATATGTAGGTGCTCAGCCACCAGATCGGAGCTAGGAGCGTGGGTTAGACTCCAGTTTTGTCAAGCCAGCCTATGTGCCTCACTGCGAGGTTCTGAGCCTATCGTGTTAAGGCTTAGGGGTGTTTTACTATTCCCCTTCTGTACTATCTTACTGTTTTGTTTAGACTGAATGTTACTGTACCGTTATACAGGGACTGAATCCCTAGTCCGAATGATTGTAAATATTGTGCATACTGTTCTGTACTGTTTGCGTATAATGTATGAAAAGTCTTTTGCATATAGACTGTCACAGCTCAATGGACATTATTTACTTACTGTATTGGCTTCCGCCAGGCCCTGTACTCTGTTTTACTGTATTACTGTTCTGCAGGCCTTTGGTAATCCCGGATTACTGGCCGGTTACGGTGCTAAACCCATAGGGCCGGGTTTGGGTCGTGACAGCACACTTTTACCAATTCACTATGTATGAATTTTTGTATAAATTAGTGCGTATAATACCACACTTTTTTTCCCCCTCTTTTTATTTAACAAAGAAAAATACTCTATACCATTTTTTTTTTATGACTAATTGTTCGGGCTAACTTATGCACACCTTGATTAATACTCTATATCATTTTTTTTATGACCAAATATCCCGGCTAACTTACGACTAATACTTTATGCTATTTTTTTGATGACCAAATATCCAGGCTAACTTACGACTAATACTTTATACCATTTTTTTTGGGACCAAATATCTAGACTAATTTACCCACGCAAAGCGTCCCTTTCACGTAGATCGGATAAATTTCAGACAGAGTTCACAAGCGTGGCTCCAAAGAACGAATTGCTCTTAATAAGAGTTGAATTTGAGACTTAAAAAGAACACACTCCTCAGTCTTAAGTTGCACCTACTAAACCAAACCCTTAAAATTTACCCTATACCATATTATAATGAGTAAATTACACTGACTTTACTTAAGTTTAAAATATATATATATATATATATCTATATAACAAGGGAGGGAAGTTTTTGAATCTTGATAATACTTTTGTCTATTTGTCAAAATATACACCATTAGATTGATTCAATCCAATGGTTGAAAATGTCTCCCTCCTTTGGACATTTTAATGGTTGAGATCAGTTTGGGTAAATATCAATGTTTGAGATCAGTTTGGGTAAATATCAATGTTTGAGATCAGTTTGGGTAAATATCAATGTCTCTCTCTCTCTCCCTCTCTATCTCTCTCCTTTTTTCTCACCCTCAGACGTCTTCACTGTTTCTCTCTCTAATTTTGATTTCAAAATTTGAAACTCTATTCTCTCTCTCTACAAGTTTGATCTCCTATGGTGCCAACACATCACATACCCATACCCAACAACACCACAACTCACCACTCTCTTTCTCTCTCTCTCTCTCTCTCTCTTCACAAAACCCATTTTCTGGGTCTCTTTCAATTCTATTTAAATTCTTTCATTTCTTGATTCTTTTTATTTTTTGGGGAGTTTTGTCATCTCTGTTTTTGAAGTTTATTGTGAAGTTTGTGAAGCGGTGGAGGATCTTCCCATTTTTTTTTTTGCAATCGATTTCTCATTTCAGAACTTTCGGCGATTTCAAGCTTGATCTGGGTTTTCAACGGCTTTGATCACTGTTTTTGTGTGATTGTAGTGAGAGAGAAAGAGATATGTTGGGTTTATCGAGGTTTATTGAGATATGTTGGGTTTATCGAGATATGTTGGGTTTATCGATGGCTGAAGGGGGATCTCATTACTGCTCTAAAAAGAAGGACGATATTTGCGGTGATGGTTGCGATAAGGTATTATATATATATTTTTTCCATGACATTGTTGAAATTTGTTATTGTCAATAATTTTTGTTGATTTTTGGGTTTTGGGTTAGTCATGGTTTGTTTGGCTGCTGAGAAAGTGAGGAAAAACAAAGGACTAGATGATTTTGACTTTCCAACTTTTTCCTTATTTGGTTCCCTCAAAAACCCAGACAGAAAGATGAAAAAGAAAACTAACCCATTTTATTTTATATTTTTTGGAAAGCCTTCCGTGATTGTGTTGGTTGAACCCTAACTTTCAATTGAAATACTATTCACTTACATTCTAAGACACATGTACATTGATATATATCATACATATACATACTTACATACACATCTGTAAACCATGTCTTTCCAATTTATGTTTTCATGTAAAAGCTTAGAATCTGTTATTATATATGGAGAATGAGAACTCTTTTACATCTCAAAGAAATCCATCAAGGGGGTGAACAACATATACCCCTTTCAAAATTTCTGCATTGTGTTGTTTGCTTACTCAGATTACAAAATTCCCCCGAGTTTAATTTTCAATGGTGGGAATAGTTGCAACCAATGTTTCAATTTCGGTTGATTTGTGCTTTTGGGTATGTCATGCGTCGTTTGGTTGCTGAGAAAGTGCAAGGAAAGTCTAGATGATTTTGACTTTTCAACCTTTCCAAATCTGTGCATTGTGTTGTTTGCATACCCTGATTACAAAATGCCTTCAAGTTGTATTCATATTTTTAAGTTAGTCCCTAATTTTTATACTACATAGATTATGGTGAAAAAGTTCATTGTCAAATTCAAAGCTCTGTACCAATCCAAAAAAAAAAATAAAAAATCAAAGCAATGTGTATTGTATTGACTTGGACAGTGTTTGAAGTATGTCTTAATAAGGGAGGAAGGTTTTTGAATCTTGGAAGGTTTTTGAAGTATGTCTTAAAAAAGATTTTTATGTCATTTGTTTCTCATTTGGGTTTGATTGTGTTTCTTATTTATATTATGTGATTTGTTTTTCATTTATATTGCTTCAATTAAAATTTTACACATTTCAACATGATATGCATAAATTACAATTATGTCATTTGTATTTTTTTGTTTGAAGCCACAGAGATCATCAATTGAAGAGTTGGTTGCACATATTTTTCTTTGTTTTTTCTCTTTGATTTTGAATAATTAATAACTGTTGATTTGTTGATTACGGTTTAACTGTTGATTACGGTTTGATTTTTCTTCGATTTTGAATAATTAATAACTGTTGATTACAGTTTGATTTGTGGAAATTTGGGGAAATTTTCAAGAATTGAAAACTGTTTTCATTCACCACCTTAAGAGAAAAACTTCATTCAAGAATTTAAAAATCAGCCACCCGTTATTTATTACCAAATACCTGTAAGTATAATAGTCTGATATGAATCATGATTATTAGTTACCCAAAAAAAAAAAAAATCATGATTATTTGTTTTTTTTTAAGCCTTATTTTTTGTCCTCTTACATTTTATTATTATTCATAAGGTTGTCAATATCAGCAAAAGTGCATGAAAAAGAAAAGATCATATGAATTCATCTAATATTCATCAACTCCTAATTTTTTCTTTGTTCAGCCACAGAGATCATATTTTTCTTTGTTTTTTTTTTCTTGAGTATTGTTTTTCTTTAATTTTGGGTGCACTTTTATGGGTTTTGTTAATTTTGGCTGCACTTTACTTTACTTTAATTTTGTGCAACTATTGTATTGAGTTACTCTATTGAATGGTTGTTACCAAAATGTTCGAAACCCATTCTTGGTATCTTCTCTCCTATTGATTTAGTAGGAATTATTGGAAATAAGAAGAATGTTCTGCATTTTTTGATAATGCAGAACATTTCTGAGTGTTTATTCTTACTTGGACATGCATGTTGTTTATTCTTAATTTTTGATATTTTTCTTTTCGGGAATTAGTGATCCAATTTTGTAAAAGAATTCTTCTACCAGATTTTGGAAATTTGATAGTTCAATTTATTTTTTGTGGTGCAAATTAGTGATCCAATTTTGTAAAAGAATTCTTCTACCAGATTTTGGAAATTTGATAGTTCAATTTATTTTTTGTGGTGCAAATTAGTGATCCAATTTTGTAAAAGAATTCTTCTACCAGATTTTGGAAATTTGATAGTTCAATTTATTTTTTGTGGTGCAAATTAGTGATCCAATTTTGTAAAAGAATTCCTTCGCTATATCCTTCGATTAAAACTGCATTTTCTACTTTATTTGTCTATTGTTTCCTTTCTATTTTTAGAAAAATAGACTTTCTAGATGTAATTCTATTTAATGATTAGCTTTTTCCCCTTGCAGGTGTGGTTTATGGCGGGGTTTTCACACATTTTTTTATTGATTTTTATGAGGTCAGTCATTTTTTCCCCTACATTACTTGAAGCTATCTGTTGGCTTGCTGAACTCTATAGGGTTTTTGAGAATCATTGTGGAGTTTTTGAGAATAGTCAATTAAATTTTTTACAAATTTTACTTCAACAAGGTAAAACTTAATTACAATGGATTATTTTTATTTGGTAAATTACTTTTATAAGTTTTATTGCACAAAAACAACAAACCAAGGCATACCCCATAGCAAACAAAGAAACAACAGTATCAAAGAACCTTAAAAGCAATCAAGACAAGAACACAAGTAGAAATCATCTAATTAAAGCAATAAAGACAAACAGAACCTTAAAAGAAATTCCCATAAGTTACAATCATGCCTATTCATTCCTCCAAAAAATTCTAGAGTTCCTTTCAATCCAAACATGATATATAGGGGCAACAAACAATAATGTTCCCAAATGGGCCTTCATATTTGTTGTGTGTTATGCAACAAAGATGAGGAGAATCACTATTCATATTTGTTGTGTATTTCATGCATGGCTGATTTCACCTCATCAGGATAATTTACTTTTGTATATTATTTTGGCCTTTTTAAAAATAATAATAGCAATAGAGATTGGCCCTAATTATGCTTTGCCAAATCTTTACAATTTACTCATGATTGTCCATACTGTCCTATGCATCTCTCACTCATGCTTATGTATGCCTTTAAATGTTTAGATGTTCATGTCTTCTGTCAAATTTACATGCTCTTCTGCAATGCACTTGCAGACTGAATATATGCATGTTTATTTCCAATCATATTGATAAGTAGCTATTATTGCAGGTTATTGGAATTGATCTTTGTCACAATCTCTATTGCTGGCTATAGTTGGACTTGCTGAGGATAGGCATTGGAGGGTTCGACTTGCAATAATAGAATACATACCTTTATTGGCAAGTCAGTTGGGTGTGGGATTTTTTGATGATAAGCTTGGTGCTCTCTGTATGCAGTGGTTGCAGGCTAAGGTCGGTGCTGTTGCCCACTCTTGACAGTTTTATCTATATATCAAACTCTATACTTTTGCCAACTGTCAATAACTTAAAGCAGTCAGAACAAACTTACTTTGACATAAAAACTGCCTGTCAGTCGAAAGTGAGCTATTGGCTCAATATAATGTGATAGATTTGCTGCTCTGTTTATTTGAAGTGATTACCTTTCAAGAGAGTCCATATTTTCTTTTCTTTGTTTGGTGATTATCATTGTTATGTTGGTAAAATTGAATGATAGAGATGCGATCAATCTGTTCTGCAAGTTGAGCATATGAGGGCTACATTCAATATTTATTCTTTTGGTCATTTATTTATTTTTTATTCTTTCAAATTAGTTTATTACAAAGTTTATCGAATTATTATTTTTTTGATATGCATGTAGGATAGGAGTATGATAGCTATGTGTTTGTGTCAAAGCCAATTTAATTACTTATTCCAGTAAATTAAAGGATTAGTTTTTTCCATTTTACTTGAAGATGAAATATCATTTCTGATAAGCTAATTTAGTAAACGCATAACCAAACACATAACTCGAAACTCCATACTTACTTTATGCTTGAAGCAGTTTAAACCTGCTTTATACTTTTAATTAGATGACTATGCATAATGGTACCTCATATGTGAAGAAGAAGGTGGTTTCACTTTCAACCCTTAATGTTTGTTTTCAACTATTCACTTCTGTATTTATTTTATTTTATTTATGTTAAAAAAATAAAGTTATCTGATTTGATAAATATGTCATTTCCTTTCTCCCTCTAATCATTAGTTTTTTCCCAAATTTTAGTTTGTTATTTTTTGTTATTTTCATATTGTGTTGTGTTTTTTTGTTGGTGGTCATCAATTTCTAGGTTCTCAATATAATCAAAGGTACAACTCTCTCACACAATTTTTCTTTATTACATCTGTTTCATTACTTATATAATTTTGATAAAAGTTAAATTGTTTGGTTTGTTACTTTTTTAGTTATGTTTTAAACAAAGCTCCCTTTCCATTTGCATAAAAGATAGGCAAAATGGGACTAATGAGCAGTAAACCATGATTAAAAAAAAAAAATAGTATTACTCAAACTTTTTGCTTTTATTTGCTTTTTTCACTAGATTATTTTTCTTAATATTTCTTTTTTTCTTATGGAGCTTAGTAAAGGGTGTTGTAGTAGTCTTTGTAGCTTTTTTGTTAGTGGTTTTGGTGAATGTTAAAGTAGTGGAATGAAATTGAATGGATTAGTATGACCTATGCACTGTACACTAGATTTCTTTTCCCCCCATAAGAAAGTGTTGGCTTGGCCATTACATATTTTGGGGATTGTTGAGAGTGTGTGTTGAAAATTTAAACCAAAAAGAAAATGTGCATAATGAGGATTGAAAAAATTGAAAAAAGAAAGAAAAAGGAAGATAAACATAGATAAATCTATTTATTTATTTTTTTTTTTGTGAACACACAGACTAATCTTAGGTAACAAAATGCCTTTCGTAAGACAATATACGCTGGTAAATTTTGAGTTACTTTGGAAATAACTTTGTACTTAGTTTTGGAATCCCCTATTGTCAAAATAAAAATTGATGTCTAATTGTCTTTTAAATTGGTTTTTCAGGATTTATAAATTTACATTTTATTTAAGAGAAAACTAAAGTTGTAGGTTCTTTTTTCCTCTCTATTTCTGTCTTATCTTTTTAACCTCTTGGAATATGAGGACAACAAAATCGTGGTGTAGAGTTTTTGTTGTCCCATTGTTCTTCTTGCCTGGTTTAGTTAGTAAAGGAAAACAAGTGTTTTCATTTTTTGTCAAGTAGATAATAAATGTAGTAAAACTAGATAAGGAAATATGTGAAGAAAGCGAGTTGGACTGTGTGTGATGGCAAGTGGTGTTTGATAAATGATAGATGCTTTTGAGTAGTTAGAAAGTTTATTCCATACTATGTGATGTTGATTTGAAAATACTGAACATTAGACATTTTTACTTTAATCCATCAAATTTAACTTTATTATTATTTTTCAAATTTAATTTTTATTTTTTTTTTAATTTCAGGTATCGATATTAGAATGGCTATTGAACGACTTTCAAATCCTTTTAACTTTGGCCAATTTTTAGGGCAACAATTTCATTTTTAAAATTGTCTTAGTTAATATATTTGATGGCTTCTTACGAAAAGTGCAAAATAAAGGAGAAATAATCTTGGGATTAATCTTCTCCTGTCCAATTTTATTACGGGTATACACTGTCATCCCAACTTTAATCTTGGGATTAATCTTGGGACAAAATGTTTGGAGATATTGGGATTAATCTTGGGATTAATCCCAATATCAATTTTATAGCAATTGTTATCCCAACATTAATCTCAAAATGTTGTCATTGGGGTTTACCATCGCAACATCCCAACATAGATGGACATGAGTGATGACCCATCACTACTGATTGTCCTATATATAATGCAAAGGACTCCCAGATTGGGGACACACTAATAGACCTTTTTGAGACTCCTTTAGCTTTGCCATTCTATGTCAATAACTCAATTTTTTTTAATGTTTTTTAATTTCCCAACAGTGGCTTCAAGACGCATCGTTCAACACCAAAATAGAGGTATTTTACATTGTCTATTGAATTTTCCTTTTTCTGCTCTTGATCGCTGTTGTTGGTTAATTATGTTGTTTGGATTTATTGTTTGAATTCTGAATCCTGAAGGATTTGTTGTTTGGATTTGTTGGTTGATATTTTTTGTATTATTTTTAAAATTTCATGTACAGGACACAGTGCTTCCCTTTTGCAATAGTCAGCCTTCTATTTGACATGTAATTTTATAGAGATATGTCCAATTTTGGAGTTAATAATAATGTATTTTGGAGTTGAGCCCATCTCAAACTCAATTAAACAATGGACGTTTTATTTCTAGGCTTTTAAGTCTGTAGAAAATTTGTCAAAAACTTACTAAATAGGTTTTTGTTTTCAAGCTTCTTTTTTTCTCCTTCCTTGAAAGTTCAAACATTGAGTTTGCATTTGCTTTGATTGTTGGAAAACTTTGTTCTTTACCTGCTCGCAAAACTTTTTGCTTTATTGTTGACTATAAATGAAATAACATAACAGCAACTTAAAGATCGCATAAACACGTAATTAAACTAAAATAAAATTATTGGGGCATTAATTGAATTTCATTTGAAAACTCATCTATGTTCTTATAAAGTTTAATTTTAAATCCCTTCATTTGATTGGAAACTTCCACAGCTTCTGTGAACTTAGATAGATGTTTTTGAGTTTGTTTTATGGTGAGTCACCAAAGCTCAACAATGGTTGTTTGCCTATGCCATTTTCTTGGTATAGAAATAGGGATTTTCAGATCATAATTTTCTTGCCATTTTATTTTTAAGATAAGAAGGGTTGGGATTACAATTATATTAAATTAATAATTGATAATTGATAATCTATTAAATAGTATTGGGATTACAATTATATTCTAATTCCAACATTATTTACACCGTGCCTTCAGACACAGGTATACACTAGTATATATATATATGTAACAAATTCTATAATTTTGACATCATTACACTTTTTTTTCCTTTTAATAAGGTCAGTGTTGAGTTGGTTGGGTCATTGACCTTATGCTCACCCCTAAACTTGGATTGCACTCGTGGATTGGAGACAAATCTCAGTCAAAATAAAAATAAACAAATTTTAAGGATAAATTATAAATATATCTTTTGAGATTTATTTAAATTACAAATTATTTCTTGTAATTTTAAAAATTACATTATGCTTTTTAAAGTTTTTAATTTCTTAACAAATAAGTCTTTTAATTAATAAATTATTAAGTTAATTAACAGTTTTTAATAATGTTAAAATTTTATTTCTATTAATAATTTAGATAATTTTATTATTGTATAGGTAAATAGTTAAAAATTTCACTTTTTCAATTAATTCTGTTAAATAAAAAATTCTTACAAAAAGATATTTATAATTTTCTAAATCACAAGAGACAATTCGTATTTTAAGCAAATCTCACAAGGTGTATTTATAATTTACCCAAATTTTAAAATGTTAGTACTGATCTTTGGGAAAACATAACCACCAAATCAATGGGGGAAAAAAAAAAACCCTTGGGGAGAGTAATAACCAATGGGATAAATGCAAATCTTCAAGTAAATTTGCAAATAAATAGAAGAAATACCACAATAACTACCTACATTAGAGGTGTTTGGCAAAGGTTTTTTTTAGTTTTTTGGTTTAAAATCTACAAAATGACAAAATATGCTAAAATAATCAATAAGATAAAATGTTACTTCAAACCCATAAACATTTCATTTTTTCTCTTACAAATATCACATTCAATTACAAAAAAATCTAACTATCTTTTCAAATACAAAAATTTTAACCTACTAAAATAGTCCAAAACTAAAATACCCTTCTAAAATAATAACTTCCCAAACACCCACTAGGTAAAGTCAAGCCAATTTAACAGAAAGTGCTTATTTAGCAAGATTCAAGTTGTTTTGGGGGTAATTAGCAACTTTTTTATTTTTTATTTTTTTTATGATCAGTAATTGGCAACTTTTGCTCAAGCAATACCACAATAGAACTTCTACCCAGCGATCTAGAATCGCGCATATAATCTTGCAAGTCCTCATCGCAACCTATTAAAATCAACTCACCGTCCTCATCTTCATACTTCACATAATAAGTTCCAGCCTTTAAGTTTAGCCTTTTAGCCACTTCTTGCTGCAACTGCACGAATCTTGATGACAAAGACAGACGAAATTTCATTGTAATACCTTCTCCATATTTTGCTTTTACAGTCACAATATTCGCATCTTGCATCGTTTTATCATGTGGCTCGGTGTGAACAATAGTAGCCGAGGATTGAGTAGAAGGCAGATGATCAGAATTAACACACTGGGCAGATTCATCGAGTTGAGAGCAACCAACCTTGTTCATCTTGCGAGGTGGCCACCTCTCTATACCAAAAGTCCTGCATACACGCTTCAATGTAGATTTGCTAACTGCGAAAGGAAAAATCAAAATAAGAGAACTTACTTTCTATTTGTTTCTGCAAAAAGCTCAATATATACTCTACCAGAAGAGTCCATCTAGTTGAAATAACTACCAACATCACAAGTAAAATTACATTTTAATTTAAGAAGGTGCAAGCATACCTTTGAGGCTTTTTGCAGCATTCTCAAGGCTCAATTCTGAATTTTGTAGGATATCCTCCAGTGGAATTTTAATTTTAACTCCGATATTGTTGCCATCTCTTTTTGACGTCTTTACTGTGCCTCCAGATTTGTTGCCTTTTCTTTTTGACACTTTTACTGTGCTTTTCTCTTGTGTAAAAGTAATAGCAAAGTTGTTATGTTCTGTATTGCCAACATTGCTTCCAGTATTTATGGCATTCACTAATTGTTGATCTGATGAATCCACTTGGATTACCTCAACTTCACTTTGTGAGAGTTCCAGCTGAGGCAAAGATATAGTGGTTTGGGGGTTTTGAACTGGATCAAGTTTCTCACCATTTTGAATACTAATTTCTTCAATATGTAATTTTTCCCAAAGTTCTCTAGAAGCAACCCTAAGACAACGAAAATTTTCCCTCATTGTTTCCAATATTTTCCTTAATGAGGTATGTGGGTTTTCACTGGCATTGTTGCTCATCGGCATAAAAAACTCTAGCACATAAACATCATTTCCAATGTAATTGCTCTCCAAGCATATTGCGAAGCAACCGCTTAATCCAGCCTTTCGTGCATGGTGTGCCAATGGGCCTTTAGAATCCATACAGATCATCCTATACCCACAAAGTCCTTCAATATTAAAGTCATAAAAACATGATGATAGAGAGAAAGGTTGGTTTCGAGTTGTAAGAAAAGGCCGGCCCTCTTTTGTTGTTATGGGCGCCCAAAATTGAACTAGCATCGGACAAAGAGTCCAATGTATAATTCTGGAAAGCAAATGTCTGATGATCTTGTTTAAGTTGGAAATATCTGATAAAACAAACAAATTTCAGGAGAGGATTGATTTCAAAACAAGGTAACATTATTGATTTAAATTGACTTGAAACGACTAAACTATAAAATAAATAAATAAATAACTATTCAAATCTAGAAATAATAATCATAATAAATAAAGAAAGAGAGATACGAGTAACTCACCGCCGTCGGGGAGAGTAGAAGGACGTTGGGGTTCGTCGTCTTCTCGGCTCCAGAAAACCCCTCCATACAAATATTCTGAAAGATAAAATAAGTGTAAGGGCCAAAAATTGAGTTCCTTGTACATATATTCCTTGAAATCGTCGGGTAAATTCAAGACATATTTGCCTTCTGCGTCGGCCATTTTTCTGAGAAATCAATCGGGGACCTTCCAGCTCCAACTATGGTGTTTAAATACAATTTTTTCAAGCAACTATGGTTCAAATTGGGTACAAAAAGGATCAGACTTCGAAATGGTTGCGTTCAAAGGGTTTTTTCCATCGAGGAGTTCAAAAGGCTCATTCACTCTCTACAAAAATAAATAAATAAATAAATAAATAAATAAATAAATAACAAGTCAAGTCAATATTTTCTTAAGCGGTAATGATACATCCCACTAAAAATGGTACTCTAAAGTACCACTAATGAGTTGGCAAGCACTTAAAAAAAAAAAAAAAAAAAACAAGACACGGGGTCCACTGCCACATCATTAGTGGTGCTTTTAGAGCACCACTTTTAGTGGTCTTAAGCATTATTATTTTCTTAATTCCCCTTTGTTAGATTATTATTATTTTTTATTTATTTATATCTTAAGATAGATAAAAGCCAAAACAAAAAAATTAGGATACTCAACCCTGGTTTAGCTATTATTTTTTGGTTAAAAAAGTACAAAATGATAAAATAGGCTAAATAAATTAATAAGAAAAATATTACATTTGATCCATAATCATTATACTTTGTTTCTTACAAAATTTGAAAAAGCCAAATGATCCAAACCAAATGAGACTAAAAAAGTCTCAACAAAAAAGTTAGTTATAGTTTCGTTTGATTTTAGATTTTTGGCTAAAAAAGTAAAAAAAGAAAAAATTGGCTACATAAATCAATAAGACAAAATGTTACATCCAAACCATAATCATTACATTTTTTCTCTCACAAAAGTAAAAACGAAACCAAAAAAGCCAAACCAAACGAGGCTAAAACAGTTAGATTAAAGAAGTCCCAACATAAAAAAGTCGACTAAAAAAGCCAATGCCAAACAAAGATTATCTTAGCCAATGTTAAATAAAGCTTCAGCGAATATTTCGATCCATTTAAATTAACCAAATCAAATTGATCACATTTTTTATGGATGCATGATAACGAGCGGACGGTTGCGAATTGATTTTTTTCAATCTGTCTAGTTTTGAATGGATGGCAGATTTGAAGTTCTTTTAGCCGTAACCGAACAGCCAAACTACGAGCACCCTTGGTAATTCGTAAGACTTTGTATTTTCAATTTATTTAGATATTCTGTTTATGTTTTTAATTAAAAAAGATTTTAGTTATTCTATTGTGTTTTCAATTTAGAAATCCTTTTATCAAATGACAAGTGTTGATATTTGGTATTTTTATATAAAAAATATAAGGCTTAATTTTGTCATTTTTTTAAAATCAAATTAAGCCTCCGTTTGGCAAGAAAAAGCCCAGGCTTTTTTGGCTAAAATAGCCACAAAAAACAAAATAGGCTATTTTAGCCACAAAAAACAAAACATCAAATCCAACCCATAATCATTACAATCTTCTCTCACAAAAAAAGCCAAAAAAGTCAAAAAGCCAAAAAGCCCTTCCCAAACCAGGCTAAAATAGCCCAGGCTAAAATAGCCAAAAAGCCAAAAAGCCAAAAAGCCAACCCACTTCCCAAACGGAGGCTAAATAGTTTTTTAATAAAAAAATAATAGGTGACACTGAACAAATAGCTTGGAGTTGTTGCTCCCAAAGTTTCAAAATTAAATTTATGGCCCAATGCCCTATACCTTTCATATTTTAAATTTAAATTTGAACACTTATTACTTGATAATTTGATGTGTTTATAAACATTATAAAAATTTAAGTTATTCAAACTCAACTCAATTAGACTGAAAAGATAAATAACACTTATTACTTGATAATTTGATGAGTTTATAAACATTATAAAAATTTAAGTTATTCAAACTCAAATCAATTAGACTGAAAAGATAAATAACACTTATTACTTGATAATTTGATGAGTTTATATACATTATAAAAATTTAAGTTATTCAAACTCAACTCAATTAGACTAATAAATAAGTCAAACTTAAATATATTTGATAAAAACTTACAAAATTATACAATAAAATTTTGAACAACTTATTAATCAGCTCAACTCAGTTGATTCATTGAACACATCGACAAAAGTGCTTCTTCAGTGTGCATTGATCAATGTATTTTAGGTGATAGGCATTCGAAAATTCATAAGCACTAGTGCGATGGATGAATTCTGTCTCAAGGATATGGCGTCAAATGATAGCCTTAATCATTCATCCGTTTTCCTATTGGACAATATATTTTCTGTAAGTTATACAATTTCAATTTTTCTAGTTTCAATCCTTATTTCTATAATCTATATATATTGTTTTGTTTTTTCATAACAGTGTTGTTTAGTTTACTATAATAATTTTTTGTATTTCGGATTCTGCTTCTGTTTTGCATAAGTACCAAGGGCTTTTCTTCATGTTTGAAATTGTAACTCTTTTATATTTCCAACAAGGAAAATGTTAAAGAAAAACAAATGCTTTTCATATATATATATATATATATATATATATATTTAAAAATAAAAATTTTGTTGCCATTTGGAGGATTTATAAAGAACTGAACAATACAAAATATTTAAATCAGATTTAACTCAGGCACAACCACTTTCAAAATATTTTTATTCTACCAACTAATACTAAATTTCTAGGTGATCAATCATAAAAAAGATGGAATGCAAAAGCTGTTAGACTTATTTATTTTGATAATTTATTTAATTATGTTTTAATTTATTTGAAAGAGAAAAATAGAATTCAAAATTTATTTTGATGATTTATTTAATTATATTTTAATTTATTTGAAAAAGAAAAATAGAATTAAAAATTATTTTGATGATTTATTATTAAATCAGGAGTTCAAACAGCCCAAAACAAAGGTTCAAACAGCCCAGCACAGCAATAGGCCAAAAGGTTCAAAAGATTCAAGTGGAAGATATTCAAATTAGTAATGATGGAGTTAAAGATATTCAAATTAGTAATGATAGAAGTACAACGACTATAAATTCAAATGAATACAACAGCTATAAAAGGCTATAAGTTTCATTATATATACCAAAGCCTCTAATGTAAACAAGTTACTAAAAAAGCTAGAAAATATTCTTTGATCTATAATCACTCACATCTATTCTCTAAAAAATTCTCTGAGAAGTGTTCTTCAATTTTTGTTTACATCCTTTCTTAGAAATTATACACTGAGCCTTATAGCATTAAGCTCATCTTTCCTGTGTGATGTTTACAGAAAAACCAGAGCTTCATTTTTATATCTATCTTTGAGAGATAATTATTGTAGCTTTCTATGAAAGCAAAAACACATTCTTTTCAACATTGTAAGAGTGTAGTACACTCAGTGTTCTTGACTTAGAAAGTCTGTGTAAAATCTGTGGAGGATTGCTCCATCTGTGATAAGGTTGCTAGCATCCTGTGAAGCTAGAAGATAGTGAAAAATCTCAAGTGAAACTTGAGGTGTGGATGTAGGCTTGGTTGAAGCCGAACCACTATAAATTTGTTTGTCTCATCTTCGCTAATCTCTTTACTTTCCTACTACTGCTATATATATCTAATATTCATATGCTAATCATTTGATTTACCCTATATGTTAGTTATACTTCATTATTATTTTGCTTGATCATTTACTGCTAAGTTGTAAACCGCGCAAACTTCCTCCGCGCGCCCCCCTTTCGGAGAGGGCGCAAATTGGGTTCTAGCTACTACAGTTCGGATTCCTGTCACGGTTCTGAATCTAGTCTCACAAAGTGCAATGTAAGACTGATAAATCATCAAAGAGTCCAAATCCGGCAATTGGTTTTGAAAAATCAATTTTGAATAAAAAAACGCCAAATATGGACTGCTTTGCCAGATTTCAGAATCACCACCCAAATATTTTATTTTGGAAAATTTAGGAAACCCTGACTCGTGCCTAAGGCCACGTGTCTGTCATCACCAAAGTTGCCTCGGCTTGGGAACTTGGGTACGAGAGGGGAAGGTCCTGAAATGAGCACCTCCGCTCGCTCGATCAAAGGATCGGCCTCTACTAACATGATATGTTGTTTCATAAACACATGTATTCTTATTCTGATTCTTAACTTACTATGTGATGCGCACAGCACACAAGTATAGACTAAATCGCGAGAATTGAAAAAAAAACAATTCATGTTTGTTTTTTGAAAATGGTTAGGAATTGCTACCCTCAAGTAGGCTAAAGTGCGGATTTGTCACCCTCAAGTGGGCTTAAAACATGATTTTGCCACTTCAAGTGGGTTTAAAACATACATTCAATGAATTGTCCCAATTCAAGCAACATAGCCTCCGTCCACAAGCATCCATGCAATTAATCATTTAAGCAAATAGCCTCATGGCAAACATGTTGTTGTGGCAATCACTTACACACATGCAAGGATGCTAAAGCGTAAACACTTACAGTGTACTCCGAGCTAAAACAGAAAACTAGTTAGAAATCATGCATGATCTTAACTATGTTAAAATGCCTAATGCAACACATGCAAAAATGCAACTAAATAGGCTCGGCTATCTAAGAGAGCATATGAATGCAACACTTGATAACATGCTTTGAAACACGTATTCAAGTAAGTGTATTGAAATACGATGTAGTTTGAATGATGCGCCGAGCCCGGTGTATGCCAGACAAATGAATGATGATGCAAACATGCAAGCATAAGGTATGTTAATTGGAAATTATCCATAATCTAACCATTGAAAGCGGTTAAAGAAAATGGAGAAAGACGTGGGGTTAAAAGACATTCACACACGCACGCACACTTATTACAACATTTGCCCTCTCGATGGAGGGTCCGAATAAATAAGCTAAGCTATACTAAGCTAAGCTAAGCTAACTAACTAATTAACTAACTTAGCTAATTAATTATTACAAATCAAATTGAATTTGAATAACTAGCTAATCTAAGCTAATTAGAATATTACAAAAATGAATCAAATTAGCTAAACACATTAACTAATTAATTACAAAACCGGTAAATTAACTAGCTAAGTAAAACAGTTAAAGAGCCTCGGGGCGAGGGATGCATGCATGCTTGATCAGCTTCCTCCTGAAAATCCGTCACCTTGCCACAGGTTGCCTCTGTTTGCATTCGCCTTGATTCCTAAACACCGAACCAATCTCCAGGTTGTTTCTGCTGCAGAACCAGAATAACTTTGGACCACCTCTGAGCTTGAGAACTGTCGGCCACTTAAAGGGGTTGTAGGCCACTTCCACTGGCCGGTCAGCCACTTGCTCTGGCCAGTCGGCCACTTGCTTCTGCACACTCCAATTTTGCTGCAAACAAAGTACAAAAGGGGCAAAGCAAGGTATTTGCAAGGTATGTGTGTACAACCACCCTCCATATCATTTCTCAAGCTCAAAGAAGTGTGGTACTTGACTCTCGGGCCACCAACCGAGCATGATAATGCACAATGGCCGAGAAGTCAAGTTTGTACAAGTCAATGAATGCACAAATAACACACAAGACTCAAGAGGCCTCCACCCTATCATGCACAATCAAGGGGGACGGCGACCAAGAAATGAGGCATGTTTCATCACTTTGAGTATGAAACGCCCCTCGTTTCTCGTGTTTAGATTAACGTCCGATGCAAACACATGTAATGCAACACAAACATGTTATCTTGACATGTTTTACTTTGATTCGTTTTGTTCACTCATTTTAGATTATCGATGAGTCCTTTAACCGGTTAAGTCCAAAAGTAAGAAGTCCTCTAATTGGAAAGACGGACCAAGCCACAAGCGTCTTGAGCATAAAAGAAGCATCATGCCGCTGGTTAGTAGAAACCCTCAAGAGAAGGCTAAAACCATTAGGCATGAAAGCCTTAATTTCGTGTTCAAACCAACAAAGGGCTTAAGACCACTTTCAAGAGTGATATAACAATGAAAGATGGAATACAATGGCATATATTCCAGCACTGAAATAGGATGCTAAATGACATCAAAGCATGAATATGATGCATGCAAGACATGCTTAGAGTCGAAAGTATTGAAGCAAGCAAAGAGCATAACACTATAGGCATACAATACTAAGCCTAAATGACCAAACCAACCCTGGATAGAGGTTAAACATGCCAAAACAGTGGCCAAAATGCATTGAGATGATAGCATGAAAGGCAAGAAAATGATGTTCATGCATTGGCTCATGAACAAGGCATAAAAGCACAACTCTCAACCATAATGAAGAAGTGACAAATGTGAGAGTGTAACTACACTATACGCACTGAAATCATGTGTGAAATGATGCCAAACCATATAAACAACACAAGCATAGCATCATAAGGACCTTGAATCATTAGGCTAGCCAAGGCTTTTGCAGTACAACAATGCACAACAAGTCCCATATGACCCAAACTACTCAAAACAGAGTTGAGGCATGCTAAATCAGTGACAAAAATCATGCTAAAACATAGGCTCAAAAGGCAAGCAAAGCATGCTCATTCATTGGCTCACAAACAAGGCATAAAGCATAACCCTCAAGAGCAATGAAAGAGTGATTTAAGTGGAAGTATGGCAAAGATATAAGCTCTGAAATTACATACCAAATGATGCCATATCATGCACATATAGCATGCTAAGGGCCTCAAAACACAAGACTAGCAAAGCCAATTACATTATAGCCTTACAAGGCAAGCCATACATGACCAAGACCACTCAAAACAGTCCTAAAGCATGATAAAATAATGCCAAAAACATGTTGGAGTGTAGCCAAAACAAGCTAGAATGGTAAGCCAAATCACCAAGTACACTAGGTTAATGAGCATGATTGCACTACAAGTGCAAAAACCAAGCAAGAGGTGACCCAACCAACCAAAATCAGAGTTAAAGCACGCCAAATAATGGCCAAAAACATGCTAGAGTGGAGCCAATATATGCTAGAATTATAGGCTAAGACATCAAGCATGTTAGGCTAGCAAGTAGGATTACACTACAAGTGTATGAAGCATGCAAGATGTGACCAAACCAGCCAAAATCAGAGTTATAACATGCTAAAATAAGACCAAAAACATGTTAAGATGAAGCCTCAAAATGGTAGAAAAACATATTCATTTGATAGGCCAACAACACATGCTATCAAGACAAGAGGAGGGGGGACTACCCCCTCCTATTTGGACCTCAAAACAAGTTTTCTACCACTGAAATTCCTCTGAAATTCAGTGGTTAAAAGGCCAAAACAATGTGATCTCAAAGGCTTTAAAGGAAGGCAAGAAGCTTAGCAAATAAGCCACCAAAGAGGGTGGACCACCCCTAACTCAAACAAGGCCTCAAACAACCATTTTTAACACTTAAAAACAGAACTTTTTCAGTTGGAAGGTAAGCCTAAAACAACATGCAAAGGTGGCCAAACACTTGATCAAATAAAGCTTAAAGAGGGAAGACACTCACCCTTGAAGCACAACTTTAAAATCAGCAACTTCTGAGCCAAAATCAGTCTTTAAGAGCTCAAATGAGACCTCCAAGCACCTTAGCTTCAAGGTAGACGTGTTTGATCAAGAGTTCCTTTGCAAATGCACCAAGAATTCTCACTTTCAAGCACTTTCAAGCACAAAAATATAGAGGGAGAGAGAAATTCTATAGAGAAAGTAGATTTTTTTGCTCTAAAAAAAATCTGAACCTTTGAAAGGGAGAGAGACCTCCCCTTATATAGAATTACAAGCCTCAAGCTTGTTTGACAAGCTAGAAGCTTGTTACCATCCCTCCATACACGTGTATGGAGGATGCATTTTGTACGCAACAGCTGGCACAGTTGGCACCAAAATATCTGCAAAAACAGAAAAAAGGCCGTAGGCCACTTCAAGTGGCCAACCGGCCACTTCCACTAGCCTACAGGCCACTTCAAGTGGCCTACAAGAGGAGAAAGTGGCCTACAACTACAAAAAGTGGCCGACAGGCCCTCCGCTCCCTCCAGGCAAGGGGTAACAACGTATGGTCCAAAAACAAACCAAAAAGAAGAGAGCTAAGAGGCCCCAAGACAAGACACTCAACCGAAAGCTCCCGAAACTAGTCTACCAGCCACTGCAAGTGGCCTACAAGAGGGAAAAATAGCCTATAGCTACAAAAAGTGGCCTACAGGCCTCTCTCTCTCTGTAGGAAAAGGCACCAAGGCATGGTCCAAAAACAAACCAAGAAGAAGAGAGTTAAGAAGTCCCGAGACAAAGCATTCAGCCAAGAGCTCCAGAAACTCATAACGAGCACAAACATGCGCAATCACCGAGTGCACAAACGATGACATCAAAGTCTTAAGGTCGGTCAAAAATGGGGTGTCTACATAAGTTCATCATTGTGCTTGTTAATAATTTGTTGTACTAGCAGTAAATTTTATTGGGGTATTATTAATTTTAATTTGTAGAAACCTAATTCAGCCCCCTCTTACGTTGCTTTTTGGGTAACAAAAGCAATTGCAAAACTAACAATAAATTAAGCAAAACTGATTATATCTGCCTTATGACTCAAAAATTGAGTTGGCTTGTCTTCAACCCAAGAAATGTTCTTCAACTTTTTTAAGACTTTTTTTTTTCAAAAAAAAAAAAATAGAAGAAATTTTTGTAATCTTATTGCCGTTTATCTTAATTTTTATTGTTTGATCTAAGTTTAACTTAATTTCAAGGTGTATCTGATTATTTTGATTAAAGAATTAATCACTATATTATCTATATTTATGTGGTTGTGCATCAGAAGGTCACGCGTAATTGACACACAAGATAAAAGGAGAATAAAGTTATTTTTGAAATAAGCGGTGGGATAATGAGTCCCAGAAGATAAGAGAGGAATGTGAAAAATAGTCTATATTTTCATATCTTGTGCTTAAGAGGGACGAGATTAAATGAAATTATTTTACGCTTAATTATTTTGTTTCATAATTTTTTTTTATCCTATGCCACTTATTATATTTTACAAGAATAGTGTCCTATCTTAGAAGGTTATACCATTTTCAAGTTGTAAAACCAAATGTGAAATAAAAGGACAAGACTTGTCTAATCCACCCTTTTTTATCCATAACCAAACATGTAGAATTCCTATCATATCCTTTGTCCATGCAAATGGATCGAGGAAGGGAAACAAGAAAGTCGAAGATCCTCTAAACCTAAAATTCTTACTTCCCTCTATCTAGCACAATCTCAACCAGACATATATAGTGGGAATTTGGGAAACAAAAATTTCGAGACACTATCGTGGCAATATGGTGTATTGGATACTCGAAATAAAAATTTTAAGAAAATTGTGTATTACGGGAGAGAAGAATAGAGAATCCCAAACCAACTATTACTAATAATAAAAGTGGCCAATTGGGGAAGTTGAGTACCTATGCAGATTTCTGCTGTTTTCTAGGATGGCAAATCATTAAAATTAAAGACAAGTAAGCTAATAACTTTATCATCCAACTCTCCCAACCCATGTTTGCTTTTCACATCTCCACACTCAAGCTCTAAGTTCTGCATTTGTGTGCATACCACTAATATTTCTTAGTTTTATTAGTTACAAAAACTGAAAAAAAAAAAGAAAAAGAAAGAAAGAAAAAAAAAAGGCATTTTTCAAGATGGAAATCAAATCTCTATTATTGACTTTGGTAGCTCTGATCAGTTTTTGCTCTCTTGATTTTTGTGTGTATTATACAGTAACATAATTTTACATATATTTAATTTTTAATAGAAAAATAATTAGGTAGTGTAATTATAAATATTTGGAACAGAGGATCTCATTCTCTAATTTAACTCTTGTGTCAATATGTTTCTTTAGTTTCAATTATATCAATTTTACTTTTAATTTTCATATTGAGGCAAGTTTAGTGCAATTGGTATTGTTAAGCAATCAAATAGAAATCAATAGCAAAATAATCCATCAAAAAAGAAATGAGTCATTTTAAATTGGATGCAACTCCATTACTTTGAGGAGAGTGAATTAACTATTTTGTCATTTGATTTTAGTTCAATTTTTTAAAGGAGGGTATAAATTAGATTAAATTCAAAAATAGAATTGATACAATTAGAATTACAATGACTAAATTGACACAAAAAATAAATTACAATAACTACACATATATTATTTGTTGTTGTATTGTTCAACTCGTTTTTGGTTCATTTGTCACAATTAGAGTCAATGGCTTGGTACGCAAAGACTGTTGGAAATGGTTATAAAATTCTGGGTAAAATCAGAATTTTTTCCTAAGTTTGGCCTATTTTTTAGGTGGGCCCTGAGCGTCGATTTTCGCGGGTCAAAATGGTAACGCGTTCTATGCCGCGTTGTGATTCACATGGTATATTTGGTTGCTCAAAACCATTACCGAGTGAATGGGAAATTGAAGCCAAAGTATGCTCTATGAAAATGGAGTTTTGGTGAAAAATCCTTGAAGGTATTGAAAAAGGCTTGTCCCACATTGATTTGGTAGGAAGTTTTGAATGGGTTTATAAGGCATGGGTTTGGTACTTAGGGTGTGCCCCAAGGGGTACCCAAGTGTTTTAGAGGGTGAGGTTATGAGCTAGACCCATTGGACCCAAAAATCACCACACACGCGCGCGTGTCGCCGTTCGGTCAGTCGGGCGGGCTGGGCCTAGGCTTGGGCGTTGGTGTGTAGTTGGGTTGGGCTTGTTCGACCCAATACTAATCTTTTTTGGCCAAAAATATTTGAATTTAATTTTTTTTTTGGTAAAATAAAATCCAGAATTCAAATTAAACTGGTCCGGTTTTACTGTACATCCAAACAGGGCCCTTCCCGTTTTTTATCTGTTTGAATTATAAACCCAACAGATTCAAATCTGTTTGAATTCAAAACCCACAGGTTCATACCTGTTCAAACAGGTTTGCACCTGTTTAATTCAAAATCTGCAACCATCATTACATCTATAAATAGGACAACCCTCATTTGATGTTAGTTAATTCCGAAAATTCATTATTTTCGTCCTTAAGTGCTCTGCAAATTCATTCTTTATTTTGTTGCATTATTTTCTTGTAAGAAAGAGTATAAACACTTAGTGTGTTCATAAGACAAACAATTTGTAGTGCTGCTATTGTTTGTAGTAGATCATTTTATCCTAGGAGATAGACGTCCAAATTCTGAAAGTACCGAGGAGAGGACGAATCTGTCTTAAGGACACAGTGTCAAACACTGGACTTGATCAGATAATTATTCAAAGAAATTAATCAAGTAAATTGTTTAATTTATTATTTTGTTTTATTTATTTATTTAAATCAGATTTTAATTTTGTTTTTGTAATAAAATAAAATCTGTTTTTTTATTTATTTTGTTTTATTTCTAGTTTGATTTTTGTAATCAAACAAATTTTCTCATTTCTTTTATTTCTTTATATTCTGGTTGTTGTTTAGTACACAACATAATTTAAACTATTTAAATACAGTGAAGATTGTCTAACAAAGACCCCATGCTAGCTCAAGCATCATATTTCTCCTTAATGGGCCTCAACATACCAGGCAACACATCAAAACCCACAGGGCTCAACCATCACCCCAGCCACTGTAGGCCAAATTCTAGGGCTCAACACTCTTGGCATCTCAATGGTCCGAATTGACTACGCACCATGGGGGCTTAACCCTCCTCACACCCACCATTGTGCCACCGAAATCTTCACCGTCCTCGAAGGCACCCACATGGTCGGCTTTGTCACTTCCAACCCTGAAAACCGTCTTATTAGTAAAGTTTTTCAAAATGATGATGTGTTTATGTTTCCAGTAGGACTCATTCACTTTGAAAGGAATGTTGGGTATGGAAGTGCTGTCGCAATTGCTGGGTTGAGTAGCCAAAACCCTGGTGTTATCGCAGTGGCTAACGCTGTTTTTCGATCGAAACCAATGATCTCTGGCGATGTTCTTTCCAAGGCATTTCAAGTAAATATGACGGTGGTTGGTGCAATTCAGAGAGGGATATAGGTGATGAAAGAAGGCTTGGGAGGAGGATGAAATTTCATCAGAAGTATTTTGTTTATGATTTTCGTGTGTCCACTAGGGTTTGTCTTTTTACATTCATGGTATGGTGAAGAAATTCATTATGTTTTTGTGTGTGATAGAATAAGTTTGGAGGCACACTATTTTCGATCATATTTTTAATTGCTTCCTACAATTATATGAGATGAGTTTCACTTTAATTATGAGTAAACGGAAAAAAATATGATAAAAATTGTTGTGTTTCGAGCAAGATTGTTATTGATAACAAAATTTGTATTTCCATTTATTTGTTGTAAGAGCTCACAATTAACTTATTGGACATTGCATTTGTATTTTTCATGATTCATATTCCTTTCTCTCTCTTCATATTTTCTTTTGGGTCAAAGTTTAGAAAATAATTTATATACAAAAACTTCACATTACTCTAAATGAACTTATAATATTAATAGACAATCCATAATTAAACCAAATGCATGAATCGCAAGGACACAAGTAATGTAATTTTTGATATTTTTGTCATTCAAACATAGTCTCCAAACAAATAATGTGATTAGATTTGTAATGACGTTTTTGTTCATTCATTTCTTTCCCTCTTCCCATAGTAATGCTATGATGATTAAATTTTTATACCAAATTGACTTACCAATCAGATGTGGCACCTTTCACTGAATTATTGTTTGTTGGTAATAATTGAAGATGAGAACCCATGGTTGTCAACTTTTAAATTGCTCAATTTCTATGCCATTATCCTAACAAAAATGCTATATACTTATACTTTAAAAAAAATATTTAGAATATATTTAAATTTAATATAATGTGAACTACACTCCGAATAAATTTGATTAATATATTTTAAATTCTTAATATTTTTCTATATACATTTTTTCTATGATGGGCTTTGAAAACGGGCCCACGAATCATAAAGACCCAAAGAAAGATCACAAACGGGTCAAAGAATGTATTGAAAATTGACCCAAAGTAAGGCTTTCAAGCCCATGGGCCCTTGAGGGACTTGAACCACACAATTTATTGGGCACCTAGCCCAAGCCAGATATTATTGGATGGTCCATATGGTCCCACAAATCATCTTATTTTTTTCATTCCATGGTGCACCTCGGAGCGGATTTGTAATGCTCCGCTCTCCGTATCATGTTAAAATTTGAAATAAATAAGTAAAAATAAATGTTAAGTGGTGCCGATTCTTTGGAGATGTTGTATTTTTGTCCAGAACATCATATTATATTATCTTAAAAATGTTTTATTAATTATTCTGAAAACGATGTCACAAGACTAAATATGTATGATAGATGGTATGCGGCCAACACATGAGATGTAGTTATGTGAATATTAATTACTATTGAGCCATTGATTTTTCTTTTCAGTTAGGGCAAATTACAAACACCCCCTCGAGGTTTGATAAAAATACAGATGTCCCCCTGAGGTTTGAGAAATTACAAATTGTCCCTTGAGGGTCAAATTTTCATGACAAATTAGGGGAAATTAGGGGGAAATCTGTATGAAAATAAAAATCTCAGGGGGCAATTTGTTATGGAAATATAAACCTCAGGGGGTGAGATGTAATTTTTCAAACCTCAGGAAAGAATCTGTATTTTCACCAAATCTCGAGAGGGTGTTTGTAATTTGCCCTTTCAGTTATTATTATGAATTATTACATTCACTGAGCTTGTTGATAGCTCACATCCTACTGTTCTTTTTGTTTTAGGTGTGCGAAAGATATATAAATCACTACTAAGTTTAGATTTATATGTTGAAAAATCTATTTTGAGAGAAGATATGTGTAAATATTATATATGTATATATGTGAAAGTTACACTCTAATTTAAAATTTAAAATTTAAAGAGAATGACGCATGGGTAACAAAATGTATCCATATCCCTTTTGAGTGAGTTGATTCAACATCAAGACTGCATGGTTTGATGTATGTTTTTTGGGAAGTGTATACACCAACACAATGGGATGGTTGGTTTTTTTTTTGGGTAAGTGAATATAGGTTGGCCTCTTTGATGATATGGTTTTTTTTTTTTTGTTCATATGTTGAAATGACTGGGTTCAAGTTTCACTGCTGCGTGATTGTAAAAATAAATACAGAGTAATATTACACAAATAGAAAGTTATATATAAAATTAATACAAAATGATATGACAAGTCTTAGACTTATATTTTTAAAAATATCACTATCACATTAATTTTTTAAATTAGATTCTTTTATATCAAATATAATGTCCTAACTCGAGTCTCACTATTATTTAATACAACTTTTTCTTCTCTCTTTTCATCCAACAGATTTAAAAAATTTCAAAACAAAAGAAACAAAAAGATGAGGACCATCCAACCATTCACACAGCTGAAATGAACACATCTGGTCAACAAGTACAAACATACAGAACATGTGTTGCCGCTAAATTTAAAAGGTTAGGTTTGGCAGTGTTGGTTGAAATTTGTTTCCTTTATTACTTGGTTTTCTTTAATTGATTAAATTTATCTTTGAAACAGCAAAATAAAAACAAAAATGAATAGTTGTGTATAAAATTCTAAGGTAGAGAGACACAAAACAGCAAATAAGAGTTGGGGAATGAGTCATTTATGCCTTGTAATGACTCTTTTACTGTTCTCTCTTTTTGTCTAAGCTATGAAAGTGAAGTAATTTCAACTTTACCAACTAAAAAGTAACTAAAATAATTACAGATAATTTGTGCGCCAAAAAGGTCAGCCATAGCTTTGTAATAGGGTTGGAATCCTTCATTTGTCACTAACTTTTTTCATCGTACAATTAATATAAAAATTTATTGTACGGTAGACAAGTAATTTGAAACATAAACAATAAAGGATTCAAATTAATAGAGAATCTAGAGCTTTTCGAATATGTATATAATGAAAAATTATTAAATAGTTTTAGAGTACTATCATGATATGTGCACGTGATATTTTTAATTAATGAAATTGTACAAAGAAGAATAGATATAAAGATTAATTTGTCTCTTATCAACTAATCAAAATGAGTCAAGTCGATTTTATACCTATCGTAACTATTACTTTTATTGATTTGAAAGAACTATATCAATCTAAAAAAATTGATTCTTCAAAACTATTGAATGATAATAATAAAAGTAATTTGGGAACATGCATTGGAAAAGGTTGATAAAGCATTGCAAAGTGGGTTGACTGCGGGACGGTGCACTCATCCAGATCTCAAAAGCCTTTTTTTTTTTTTTTTTAAGTCATTTTTCATTTTTGATGAAAATTCAAGGGAGAGGATCTCATTGATGCCTCCATGGTGGCAGTTAGGGCCCCACTTTGGAATCCCCCATCTCACCACCATTCATCTTTTTACACAAATGGCCCACTTCAAATTAATCACTAAGGTGGTGTTTGGGAAGGAGAAGCCGGGCTAAAATAGCCACGTCGCGACAAAATTGGCTGTTTCAGCCACGTCCCGACAAAATGCCATTCACGGGTATCCAAAAACCCTTACTCGTGTAAATTGACCCAAATGCCCCGAAGACAACCCTCTTCATTCATCAATTTGTATTCAACGCCTCATTGCGCAGCACACACCCTTTGGAGAAAGACGAAGAGAAGAACCACCGAGCTATCGGAGGACAGCTGACCAGGGCCCCCCGCAGAGATAATCGCCACCGGAGTACCCATCCGCGGCGGCGAACACGAACCAAGCCTCTCAAACTCAAACCGATCTGATTCAGGTAATGCTTTATGGCCTATTTTGTATGGTATGTGGAGCGCAAAATCCACAAGCACCATGTATGGAAAATGGTAAATGCACTAAGAGATACCCTTGAGCGTTCACAGAAACAACTACTATGGATCAAGATGGATATCCTATCTATCGTCATCGTAATAAT